>OY723390.1:6152007-6633427 GCA_963210295.1 Ophion ellenae | reverse complement strand
TTTAATCTCACTTATTCTTATGGAGGGCTGTACATCAGTTCATATATTGTATGACGGGTGCCGCTAGCTGATCATGCTTACCAGGCAGTGCTTTCTGCATCTACTTTTTCGAAGCGACTGATAGTGTCGTATCATTTTTGTAGCCTATGCTTTTTTCTGCAGAATTTCGGTGTTATGCCACAGGTAAGGGAGTCATTCCACTGGTCATTCTTAACTGTATCATTGTTCAACTAAACGAGGCACTCTTGTCACCTGTTCAAGTGGAGCTTTTAGACACCCATTCACCGCCACTTTTTGAGGTTAGAAAAACGTAGCATGCCGCGCTCTGCATAAAAACCCGTTAGGATCGTCATTCCTCTGGGTTCCTCCAGACATCTGAAATCCAGTGGCATGATAGATGCGCCAAAGGAATGACACGATCTTGGTTACGCATGTGTGGATATGCATGAGGTTACATAAAAATGATTCTCTTAGATTATTGCCATGCCGCTATCGAAAGAAGAAAGGTTACGTAGAAAAAGAGAAGCTGTAAGACGAAGATACGAAAGGTTTAAACAGGATCCTGTAGGAAAAGAAAAGTTGAATAAAAAAGAGTGTTATCAATATTCAAAGAAAACGGAGAAGAAGATACTAATAGACCACTAAAAACTTCATAGGAAAAGGTTTGTATCAGCCCTCTGGTCCTACTTTTTCTTTCGAGCATGATGACTCTCTTAAAACTAAAAAATCAGTGTGATCCATATGAAATTATATTGAATCAATAAAAACTGAAGGCAATTGCAATTTTTTTTTTAGTTCCTTTGTCCCGCGAAATGATCATTTCGAGAGAATTACCCATATATACAGACACATGAACGTTTATATATATAAGGCTTCGAGCATGATATCGAAGCAGGAAATTTATCCCATCTATACGGTTGGATGATGAGCGTCAAAAGGAGGCCGGTGCATCGCCGATGCTAATCTTTTCAACTCTCGGGTGTGCACTCTTCGTTCTGCACGGAGATTATGTTGCCGCACTCCTCTCTATCCTCGTAGTTCGTCCTTTTAGGCGAGCTGCATTTCTGTTCAGCCTCGCGCGCGACTCCCCCCGCTCTCGTATAGGTACAAGTTGTTATCATACACATCTTGGGCTCTGCTTTAGCCGAATTTAGTTTGTTCCGCTGAAAAGGGCCTAAAAAATTTGCCGCGTCAGAGATTCCTGAATTAGTTAGCGATGTACTTGAAATCCGCGTGTTGGTATGTAGAGGGTCGTCTGCTGTGGGTGACAGTGCTCAGGGACCATCTGAAACTGAAAGGGCTATACCAGTGTGAACGCTGAAAATTTGGGTGATTTTCGGGAATTTTTTGGAAGAAAAGTACTCAATTAAATGTTTCAGAAAATTAAGAATATATTTGGCTATATTTGACCTATATTACATATTTTTTTAATAGAAAAATATTGTTATCCAAGCGACTTATGCGCTGCCTTCGGAGGCGCAAAAAAAAGTTCCTCCACTGCTGACATAATTCCGGCCGACTAAGTAGCTGAAACCGAAAAAGGAAAAAATGTCGTTAAACTGGAAGGTATTTCCGGTACAATGACGTAGGGTTTTCGAAAAATATCAAAATCAAACAAAATGGCGTAGTTATGAAAAAAAAAGTCTGCGTACTTGCCTATAAAATGGTCGTTCTTTTCAATGCCAAATCGTACATTTTTATTCAATCAAAAATATCCTACGTCACTGTAGAGTAAGTATATTCAAGAGTACTCAGTTCAAATTTCAAGTCAATCGGATAATTGCTCATTGAGTTACAATGTCACCAAATTTGAAAAATTTCATTTCGAGAAAAACGCGTTTAAAGATTTAACTATCGAATTTTGCAAGATAAAATGATATTTACCATAAAAACTACTAATTTCAGGATATTCTTGAAAATATAAACTGTCGAAAAAGGCAACAAAAATCGATTTTTTGAAAGTGTGACACCGGTATAGCCCCTTAACGTCCAGATCATTGCTAGTAACCTAAATAATTGCTGCACTTCGCGATTACATCAGCAGCAAAGAACGCAAAAAAAAACATTGTTATTAACGTATTTCTGCAATACGCTTTACAATAGTAGCAGGTTTATTATAATCTTTTGGGAATGTTGGATATGGCTGCTTACCGAGATTCATTTCCATGTTAATCCTGTAAAAAGATTTTGCATCAATGAGAGCGAAGGTTTTCAAACCATATTTGTCAGGTTTACTTGGTAAATATTATTTGAAACTGCACCGACCTCTAAAAGCAGACATCATTTCATCAATCTTCGAATTTTCGCCAGCGCTGTACCGTAACTGATACAGGGCGGTGACATTTTTCCAAATATCTCGCATTGGGGCTAATTTATCGAAGGTCAATCATTTTGTTCTTATGGTCATATCGTCGAAACCTAATGCTCTAAGTAGCACTCAAAAACGACTGATGCTCATTACGCGTTGAAAATAATCAGGTGCTGGTCCATCGATTGAACAAATCCTTAACGTCTACATGGGACATCTTGAATGCTAAGTACAGTAAGCCGAATTGCAATACGTTGCAATGCACGTATTGCAACGATATCGGTCATTGCGCAATCCCTGCATCGTTAAAAGCTTGGTTGCATTTGTTTCAATTTTCATTAGTTAATTCACGAATCTTTCCGGTCACGTCATCACGAAAAAATAATTCCCAGCATTCTGTTGGAGATATACAATCTCGAGCTCGTCCTTTTAGAATGTACTAGTATATACATACATATACTGGAATGCACAGGGATTCTGACATAACGAATAAATAAAAGCGTCAGAAGATCACTAAATATGAATTGACTGGCTAGAGCTTTCGCGAGGTTAATTTGAAAATTGTAAAGCGTAAAATTCATGGCTGAGAAGTGAACGAAAAAAAATCGATTTTTAAATTTAAACTTTAATTTTTGGGAGGCTTGAGCGACCTTTTTTTTACCCGCTCGCAGATTTCGCGACAATTTTTTTTTCCTTTTTCGCACCATCCAATTATCTTTATTGAAGAAAAAAAATTGTCGCAAAATCTACGAGCGGGTAAAAAAAAGAGGTCGCTCAAGCCTCCAAAAATTCAAGTTTAAATTAAAAAATCGATTCTTTTTTCGTTCACTTCTCAGCCATGAATTTTACGCTTTATAATTTTTAAATTAACTACGCGAAAGCTCTCGCCGGTCAATTTATATTTAATAATCTTCTGACGCTTTTATTTAGTCGTTATGTCAGAATCCCTGAGAATTCCAGTATTTCATGCAGAATAATTGCACCCGGCATGTTCGGAGACTGAGCAATTGATTGTGACCGTGTCATATCAACCGTGAGAGAGAAACAGTAAAGAAACCCGGCTGTGCTGTTTAATATACAACCCCTGTAAAGTATTGCATCTCCATATTATTAATTACTTATATCTAGTTGACGGTCAAGAAAACGAACGAAAGGCCGATTTGCGGTAAGGGGCCGTCCATTAATCACGTAAGGCTCAAATAGGGAAAGGGGGGGGTGTTGTGACATATCACGTGTATTTGTTTTTGTGTAACCGCGTGAACCAGAGAGCATCCGCTGTGAGCTATTGAACAGGCAAGTTGTGCCTGGCATCTTTTGGAATTTTTGGTACGCAAAATGACAGCATTTTTAGAGTCGTACTCTGCGACTCGGAGCGCTAGTTATACTCTTACAACCTGATGCGTGCGCAGGGGATATGTATGTATACGGTCGCTATGTACGCCGTGCGGACCTTGCGTCTGCGCAATGAGAATATTGTAAGATAACTGCTAGCGCCATGGGGAGACGTAGAACTAAAAAAAGCGCAGCATTTGTATACACAGTAGGGGATAGAAGGTTTCAACCCCCTGGTTGTGCCTAAAAAGTAACCTAAACAACAGTTTTTAGTTCTATTTGATTTCGACTGGCCACCTACTTAAAGTGAAGTGCCTACAACTGATCCACAAAAAGCTTTTTCACTTGTTACTGTAGAAAACACGCAAATGAACCAAGGCTCCTAGGACAATGCCATTTAAATATACTGACAATATATATTATGTCGTCTTTGACAATCAAATACCGTACTCCCTATCGCTTGTGTCCGACATTTCTTAACAAAAAAAATACACGTGATGTGGGCGGGGGGGGCTCGAAAAATGGGCTAAAAACCTCACGTGATTAATGGACAACCCCTAAATTGAGATTTTTCGTTGATTCCGAGTTGTGTGTGACAATGAGTGACAAAACATGAGCGAAAAATAAGGAAATGGCTTTGAACAGGAAATTGCTCCAATTGCCGTAGCGAAATATAAATGTCCATACATACACATATGAACGTACTTGTATCGTATACCGTTGACTGCTTTCATCTTCTCCGGACGACATGGACACACTCCTTGGATACCGATCGAGTCACTGGTTATACTATATGCATGCAGCACTGCAGCAGCAACAGACAAGATCAACACTATCTAAACTAGATCTCGAGGAGTTATGCCTACCTATCTACATACCTACCCTACATTAAGCGCCTTCGCGTTTCGTACAGTTAAGCTCCGCTTATCTGATCGTCTTTCTTTCATCCAATGTTTGCTCATACGTAGTTTTAGTATTTCCAATTTTCGGTCATATGCTCTAGATGGTCTTTTTTTTAATTAAAAAATTTTTTTTTTATATATGTATTCGTCAGAAGTACGGGGTCCTTCCCCTTTTACCATCCCCCCCTTTATTCCTTCCATTCCTTCCGACATTCACAATCCTTCCAGAGTTCCCCCCCAGAGTGTTAACCGCAGCCACTCTTTCCTAATGCACTACTGTATCGCATTTGCACGAGGGTCCAGGGAAACTGCGGAAACCCTGGGCCGATACAGGCGGCTATATTTGGCTGAGTTTTAGTTGTATTACCATAAGAAACTCAGACAAACTGCCTTCCACTCAGAGGTTGACGCGCAAACCAGTGCACGGGCAAGCGGTCACCGCTCCAAGTATTGGCAGCCTCTAATGCTGCTTAACTTCAGTGACCGCCGAGCCCGCACACCGACCGCGTGCCCATCTCTGTCAGTTCTTCATCATCTTATATATTCCGATTTTGCCCCACCGTAGTTACTCCATCATTTCCTAATGCAATACGGTCTTCTACAATTTTTGACTAACAATAAGTTGTGTTCACTATCGATGCTAGCTACACAGTTAAATCGGTTGGCTCTCGTTTGAACTCGTTCTTCCCCTATACGTACGATTCTTGCGATATTCTGAATCTTTTATACAATACCAAATCTTTTAAACCCTGATACCGTTTTCGTTTCCTGTCAAACTTCTGGCACTTCAGTCCTTTTCGTTCCCTAAAATTCACATTCTCGGTACGAATCATAAGAAGAGATAACAAATGTTGGTGTTTTCTTTCTTCCAGTGATCGATTTCTCTTGTAAATCCATTTATAAAATGACCTTAATCCTCGCTTTTGTCAACTTATTAGAAGTTTCACTGTACCTACACTAAATGCGCCAATGAGATGCTATGGTATGTAGAACACATCTGGCGGGCGCGGAAATTGATCGTAGCAGACTTGCCCACTCTCGTCACTATATACTCCCTCTGGATCTCGATCCTGGCCCACTTTCCGGTTGCTAGAGTAATAATACAGAATTTTTACGTACATATATATACTTTTTGATTCTTGATGTGCCGGGTATGCATGTACTTGTGACTACACTCAGCCGAATACACATACATATGCCGACAACCCAGAGAGTCAATCGCTCAATGCCCGTATTAAACCAAAGTCTCAACTTTCCCCACTTGCAAATAGTGCCGCTAATTCAGAGACGAGTTTACTACTTTAACACGTGTATTTGTACACATTTGCAGAGAGCAAAATACACCAGCAATTGTTGCATTCCCGAGTAATTAAACTAGCCGTGTAGCGCGGTTACTGACCTATCACATGTAGAAGACCTGTGTCACTCTTCAAAAGTATAGCCCGTGGTGTGAGAGGCAAGAGAGAATACTGAAAGTATCTAGAAAAAAATGATGTTTGTTTTAATAGATTACAGTCGATCCAATAGCTCTCCTTCTCGTATGGCCCAGAGCTACAAGTAGGTAGTCGGAGGTGAACGTAGCGATGCATGCTCGACCTAGAAATCGATCTTGCCGAGTTGATCTTTTAACTATAGATGTTGGACGATGTACTCTTTACTGATGTGTGGGCTGAACGTGCTCTCTCTCTCTCTCTCTCTCTCTCTCTCTCTCTCTCTCTCTCTCTCTCTCTCTCCCCCCCCCCCTCTCTCTCCCCCTCTCTCTCTCACTATGGCTTCGGGTCTCGGAGTCGATTCTACTTTCAATTGCTTCCGATCAATGCACGCAGTCACGGACTCATGACATGTAGAACACCCATGTTACGGCCATCGGTGAATGAGGCGACAACACTCTTCTAGAGGCATATGTATGCACGCGTACTCTGAGAGAGAATCTTAATATCCTATCGTGGTACTAGGCTAAACTACAGCGAAGATGCAATTCGGTATCCGTGCAACTGATTTCAAATGGAGTATGCTACATCGGGTGCATAGCTGCATAAAATAACACGAAACTTACGGAATAAACCGTCCAATAAATGCACGTGTAACTCTAACTTTATTGTAAGTAGTCTACCACTAGAATTGCAACTGTACTCGCGATTGTACTGCACATACGTGAATTTTATGATAATTTGACTGTAAGTTTGCTCCAGTTGAACCGTGCCTTTATAGCAATTGTATTATAACTGTACACTACATTGTAAGTGCATCTGTACAATTATTTGTATTGCGATTGCAGAGGAACTTTATTTCAAGGTCACTCTAATTGCACTGCCAGTGTAGCAAATCTGTACGCTCGCGATTTCCCCAGCAATCTCGATTGAACTATTAGTGTACCCTGGGGACTGTTCACTCTAGGCCCCCACGATGCCGAATTTGCTCACACGATTTGTCTTTAGACTGAGAACTTAACCCATTAACGCCCAAGAATCGCGATTTTTTCTTTCATTTTCAAGCCAGATTTTTATTATATAAAAAAAATCATAAAAAATGAAGAGATACGTTCCCTAGTATTTTCGAGTGTGCTCTTTCAGAATCTGGGGTCAAAATCGGGATTTGTCCATTAGGAAAAAAATGGCGGCTTTTAAACAAAAAAAAACAGGAAAAATCGATGACACTTTTTTTTTAAATTTTTTTCACCTCGAAGCCGTTGAAAAGTCCGGTTTTTTTTCAACCATGGGTGCATAGAATAGTGACGATTGAACAATCAATTTTTTTAATTCGTCGTTGTCAACATTTTTACCCCCAAAATGGCGCTTTTCACCCCCTGAGTGACACGAAAAATTTCACGCTCGGTGTCCCCAATGAAAAGTAGTTGGATTTGGACGAAAATTAGTACTCGGAGGTTTTTGAGGTCGCTGATTACGATTCTGTTCTCAAAATTCCGAAATTCAAAATGGCCGATCCAATATGGCGGACACAAATGCAAAAGTTCATTTGAATTGGATAAACCGTGGTACTCGGGGGTTTTCGAGGTCGCTGATTATGATTCTGCTCTCAAAATTCCGAAATTAAAAATGGCGGATTCAAAATGGCGGACACAAATGCAAAAGTTCATTTGAATTGGATAAAACATGGCACTTGGGGGTTTTCGAGGTCGCTGAGTATGATTCTGCTCTTAAAATTCCGAAATTAACAATGGCGGATCCAATATGGCGGACACAAATGCAAAAGTTCATTTGAATTCGATAAAACGTGGCACTCGGGGGTTTTCGAGGTCGCTGATTGTGATTCTGCTCTCAACATTCCGAAACAAAAAATGGCGGATCCAATATGGCGGACACAAATGCAAAAGTTCATTTGAATTGGATAAAACATGGCACTCGGGGGTTTTCGAGGTCGCTGATTATGATTCTGCTCTCAAAATTCCGAAATTAACAATGGCGGATCCAATATGGCGGACACAAATGCAAAAGTTCATTTGAATTGGATAAAACGTGGCACTCGGGGGTTTTCGAGGTCGCTGATTATGATTCTGCTCTCAAAATTCCGAAATCAACAATGGCGGATCCAATATGGTGAAGACATATTACTCATAAAGACATATGAGTAATTATGAGAAATTGATAAAAAATAAACTCTTTTTCTTTTATATTTTATCGAAAAATGTGAATTTATGAATTCTAAAGACAGATTTATAATCAGCGACCTCGAAAACCCCCGCGTGCCACATTCCATCCGATTCAAATGAACTTTTGCATTTGTGTCCGCCATATTGGATCCGCCATTTTGAATTTCGGAATTTTGAGAGCAGAATCATAATCAGCAACCTCGAAAACCCCCGAGTGCCACGTTTTATCCAATTCAAATAAACTTTTGCATTTGTGTCCGCCATATTGGATCCGCCATTGTTAATTTCGGAATTTTGAGAGCAGAATCATAATCAGCGACCTCGAAAACCCCCGAGTGCCATGTTTTATCCAATTCAAATGAACGTTTGCATTTGTGTCCGCCATATTGGATCCGCCATTTTTAATTTCGGAATTTTGAGAGCAGAATCATAATCAGCGACCTCGAAAACCCCCGAGTGCCACGTTTTATCCAATTCAAATGAACTTTTGCATTTGTGTCCGCCATATTGGATCCGCCATTGTTCATTTCGGAATTTTAAGAGCAGAATCATACTCAGTGACCTCGAAAACCCCCGAGTGCCACGTTTTATCCAATTCAAATGAACTTTTGCATTTTTGTCCGCCATATTGGATCCGCCATTTTTAATTTCGGAATTTTGAGAGCAGAATCATAATCAGCGACCTCGAAAACCCCCGAGTGCCACGTTTTATCCAATTCAAATAAACTTTTGCATTTGTGTCCGCCATATTGGATCCGCCATTGTTAATTTCGGAATTTTGAGAGCAGAATCATAATCAGCGACCTCGAAAACCCCCGAGTGCCATGTTTTATCCAATTCAAATGAACTTTTGCATTTGTGTCCGCCATATTGGATCCGCCATTTTTAATTTCGGAATTTTGAGAGCAGAATCATAATCAGCGACCTCGAAAACCCCCGAGTGCCACGTTTTATCCAATTCAAATGAACTTTTGCATTTGTGTCCGCCATATTGGATCCGCCATTGTTAATTTCGGAATTTTGAGAGCAGAATCATAATCAGCGACCTCGAAAACCCCCGAGTGCCATGTTTTATCCAATTCAAATGAACTTTTGCATTTGTGTCTGCCATATTGGATCCGCCATTTTTAATTTCGGAATTTTGAGAGCAGAATCATAATCAGCGACCTCGAAAACCCCCGAGTACCACGTTTTATCCAATTCAAATGAACCTTTGCATTTGTGTCCGCCATATTGGATCGGCCATTTTGAATTTCGGAATTTTGAGAACAGAATCGTAATCAGCGACTTCAAAAACCTCCGAGTACTAATTTTCGTCCAAATCCAACTACTTTTCATTTGGGACACCGGCGTGAAATTTTTCGTGTCACTCAGGGGGTAAAAAGCACCATTTTGGGGGTGAAAATGTTGACAACGACGAATTTAAAAAAATTGATTGTCCAATTGTCACTATTCTATGCACCCATGGTTGAAAAAAAAACGGGACTTTTCAACGGCTTCGAGGTGAAAAAAAATTTTGAAAAAAAGTGTCATCGATTTGTCCTGTTTTTTTTTGTTTAAAAGTCGTCATATTTTTTTTCCTAATGGACAAAACCCGATTTTGACCCCAGATTCTAAAAGAGCACACTCGAAAATACTAGGGAACGTATCTCTTCATTTTTTATGATTTTTTTTATATAATATAAATCTGGCTTGAAAATGAAGGAAAAAATCGCGATTCTTGGGCGTTAATGGGTTAATGAAATAAAAAATCTCGAGATCTGATTGAATTAATGTTGCCGGACTGCAAATAATAATGATAAGCGAGCCCTTCTGCCGGAAAAGCATATTCAGCCATGTTTTTCATATGCCACGATTGCACATGAGAAATTGGTTATCTTAGATTATTGTGTTGGTTTTTCGCTATTTCATCAAATAATAACTAATATTGTCATCAAACTATGCTTTCCTTGTCCCCATAAGGGTTCTACAAAACTGTATCTTTTTTGTTTATTGCCCTAACTTTCTAAACTTGAAATCTATAGTTGATACCTTCTATTATTTTCCTTTCGTATTATATTTTATCTTCAAGAATGTTTGACTTTAAAACCTTCTCCAACAGCTCTTCCCACTTTTCGAAAGAATCATGTTGCTTTGATGGTAACGAACGATAACTAATTATATCAGGATTGTTTTTAAAATTTACTAGTTTCGCTGAAAATCATATTATTAACTTTGATTTAAATAATATCATATTCATGCCACGCTTTTTATCTCCTTTTATATGAAGTGGAGAGAAGTTTTAAAGAATTGACTGAATATCATGAATGTACACTATTTAAGCCGTAAACCTTTTGAATGTATGACTTTAAGTTACTATAATTATACGTTTATTTCATAGATGTAATATATATTAATGCGTGTACTAACATAATTTTGACAAATGTGCAGTAATATACACTAGTCACAAAATTAAAAGATACCAAAAAAATTTTTACACTTTTAGGTGATTGTCAAAAAACTATAACTTGGCGAAAAATGGTCGTAGATCAATAGAAAAAAAGCTCATTTAAGCTTAAAGTCTTCCGTTTTGAGATCCGTATGTCAAATATTTTTATCGTTGACCGTTTCTAAGTAAGCTTAAAGAGATCAGTGGAAAGAAAATTTCCAAAAATTTAGCTTGCCGTTAAAAAATTCACGGGCTTGAATTTAAAAATTTCAGTAATTTCACCTTAAAGCTCTTTTAGTTTGAATGTTCCTCTTTAATTTGACCGGTTCAGGAGGTTTGTACGATGATTTTTCACTGAGTTATCGTCGTTCAAAGCAAAAATTACCTTTTCGGCTTTGATAATTCATTATTCGGGAACTAATGATCTCACAGAAAACAAAAGGAGGGTTTTGAAAATTTCAAATTATCCTCTATAAGGCGTCATTCTTTTTTTTATATAAACAAATTTTTATCGATGCGAGAAACTTGATTTCAAAAAAGATGAAACATTGCGTTTTCAGGGATTTTTGCAAAACTTGAGATAACTTTATAAATAATGGACAGACTAAGGATATTTTTGGTTTTTCCTAACCTCAAAGTATCCCAAAAAACCGTCAAGAAATCACAACGCTGCGATTCTTCGTTCATTGTGATCAGAATGATTGAAATTGTCACTTTTGCTAAAAAATTAATTAAAAGATGAATTTTGCATCTTTTATTAATTTCTTTAAATAGAAAAAAAAACAAACGTGATTGTAAAAACAAAATTTTGTTTTTACAATTTTCGCAATGTGACACAGACGACGAAAAAATCGTTCATTTTCTTTTTACGACACTATCATTTTTTTACCACCAACGTTACCCAATGCGACCGCGCGCGCGTGTCTGTGTGTGTGTGTGTGTGTGTGTGTGTGCGCGCGCATGTGTGTGTCTATTATAACATAAAACTGATATCACCATTATATACAACAGTACAACGTATTTACCACATAAGTACACTGGAAATGCTGTGCAACGACTTGGCATGGTCTAGAAAAAAAAGCGCGGCGAAGGATCTTGTCCTATCCACTACTCAACATTCAAGTTATACAAATATTAAATTGCCCCATGTCTCGATCTGAGGGATACGAGTTGATCAGTGATGTACTCCTAGACCATACGATACTTGAAATCTCATTTTTTTACATAATTTGAAAAGTTATATAACAGTAGTTAGTTAGAGCTTTGATCGTACCCATCTTCGTTTTCCCTAACTTTATCAAGGCCCTAGTCTGAAAGCCACACATGAGCCATTAATGGCTGGTCACACTTTGCTACCAAGAGTCTCTAAAGGCAGAATGATCAGGGCCTTTGAAATTGCCTTAGGAATGCATCATCAATCCGTTGCAGCCATATGTATACATGCGTGTGTGCGCGCGTGCGTGCGTTCTGTAAAAAAAAGATGTGTTGTTGCGAGACATATGAAGTTTGCGTTTGATCCCGCGTTGTTTAAATGAACACACTGAATGCGTGCTTGTTGAAGGCACCACAACCATTGAAGGTACCGACTAAACCCCCTATTCCCTCTTAACACCCCACGTCGATACCGCTTTCGAATAACTTCCATGGGGTGTGTTTTGGCCGTCCGGGATTCCGCTGTTTCATTAACTTGTCTGTTACTCTCCGGCCTGCTTAGGCTGTTCCCGCGTCGAAGTGTGTCTGGCCTTCCGTCCTGTTCTTCTTTTCAATTTTCTAGTTGTCTTTTCTTCTGCATTGTTCTTTTGGTAAAGAACGATGTCGCCGTCCATATTCCTTCTGCGCTGAGCATCAACGGGATCAGGTTGTTTTCGTCGATCGGTCTGTTTCCTATTTGAGCTTCCAGGTTTCTGCGTTCTACTTCTGTGGCAGGACACTCAAAAACTGCGTGCTGTGCGTCATCCGGACTGAGTCCGCAATGAGAGCATGCTACGTTTTCTCGTTCTTTTTAAACGCGTCAGGTATTTGTTGAAACAACCGTGCCCTGTTAGCGCCTGCGTAAGTTCGTAACTCATATTTCCGTGGGGTATTCCGATCCACTCTGCTACGTTGGGAATAATTCGGTGTGTCCATCTCCCTTTGGTGTCCGCATCCCAGCGTTCCTGCCAACGCCTGAATAACCATTGGGGGGCCCTTCCTTTTGCCGCTGCTTTTACCTCATCCGTAATCGGGATCGCGTCGTTTTGGTGGATATCATGGTAGATCTTGCTTTTTTCTCATACCAGTGAATCGATTGGTGGTGTGCTAGCGACCACGAGCGCCGCGTTTTTAGAGACTGTTCTATATGCAGATATTGCAGTCCAGTTGCAGCGTTGGCATTGTGAAGCCTCTCCTGTCTGTGATAAAAACTGCTTCCGTCTTATGAACTGCTAGTTCAAGCCCACTCTCTCTCTCTCTCTCTCTCTCTGCCACTTGCTAGTTCGGCTAAGGCTCCCATTCGGCGCTACCTCCAGCAGTTTCGTTGACATCGCCGTCACCACCAAACCCACGTCGTCCGCAAAGCGAACGACTTCTGACGGACCAGGGAGATTCAGCTTAATAAGGCGTCGTACATAATGTTCCACAGAAACGGTCCGAGGACCGATCTCTGCAGTGCACCTGCCGTCACTTCGTACTCCACCGGTCCTTGCTCCGTAGGTCAGTGTCCTATCGCTGAGGTAACTTCCTATAATCTGCAGTAGATATGCCGGCGTTTCCCTATACACCAGAGCCTCCATGATCTTGCCCCACCTGGCTGTGTTAAAGGCGTTTCGGATCTCTAAGGTTAGCACCGCGCAGAAGCCCTTGCTCTGCCGCGGACCCTGTTTCACCTTAGCTGCAATTTCGGTCACTCGCGCTATGGCATCTACCGTCGGTCGCCCTTTCTGGACGCCATACTGCCTCGTTGACAGACTTCCGTTTCCTTCTATGCGCTCGACCAGTCGCCGAAGCAGAAGTCTCTCGAAAAACTTTCGATTTGTGTCGATCAGACACAAATAGGCCGGTACGACGACGGCTGTTCCATCTATCTGTCTGTCTATTTATCTATCCATCCACGTATAAAAAATAAAATACATAAAATAAAGGGGGGGGGGGGGGGGGGTAGAAAGCGGGAGAGAGGGGCGAGGGAGAGAGAGAGGAATTATATACCTGTTATGTTACATCGATTATATTTAATCGATTGTGATAATTATTATGCCATAAATTATTTAGCCAAGCTATATATATTGATTTATCCCTATAACGGCATAGCCTGGCAGTAGTGAGAAAATCCCAACCAGGAAATCTAAAACTATACCCCTTAAAAGCCGTTACCTAGTCTCTGTACTTAGACCATAGTTTATTTAATTTTGATATAGCCTTTTGTTCATTTTTTACTTATTTTGGTTTTAATTTTTTTATTCCTTTAATTTATCCCTTCATTCCCCAGATAGACGGATGTACCTCGTATTGGCATTATATGTACATCATCACTGCGGCATAGAAAGTCTCACAGCTGTGTATCCCTTGTGAGTGCTCCCGTTGAAGTCATATTTGCATCACATGATAATTCACAATAATACATCCAAATGAAGCAAAATTGTTCTCACGCGAATATGCATGCATATGGGGCTGATATAGGTGTCACGGCGTGAAGGAATTGTAGTGCTCATACGGGGCTCATATTAGCGGCATGGCGTGACGTAACTATGCTGTGCTCATATGGAGTCCATATGAGTGTAATAGCGTGAAAAAAAATCCAAAAATGTTGATTAAAAAATCTGGTAGGATTTTTATATTCATATGCTTTATTCATGTTCCTGCCTATATGATAAATGGATTAAAACGTATCCTGCTTAGTTAAAGTTTTTACCTACCTGAGCGCGCTACCTACCTAGCCATTCTAACACTTGTGCAAACTTTCTTTGTGTCTTTGCCTATTTGTATTATTCTGGATTTGTATGCATATCACCGTCATATTGTGCTCATGGGATGTATCACTGAGAAATACGCATATCGCCGCCATGGAATGTATAACTGAGAAACGTGCATATCACCATCATATTGTACTCGTGGGATGTATCACTGACAAATAATACATATCGCCGTCATATTGCGCTTATCGAATGTATCACTCATGGGATATATCACTGACAAAATATACATATCGCCGTCATATTGCTTGCATGGCATGTCTACTACCAGTGCTAACCCAGTGAACTCACCAACACAAGTCATTGGAGAACTTCCATATGACGTAAAATTTGCAGATATTAATTGTTGACACTTGAGCACAGCGATATGAGTTAAACGTGCTCCAAACGTACGATGCATTTGTAAAGGACATATTGAGATCAAAATGCTTTGTACATTCACGATACTAAATGAGTTCACGGCTTTGCATCATGGCATGTAGTCAATATGCTGTAACATTTGCTTCATCAATTGTATGCACGGCGTGATGATCATGACTGTCTATCTGGGTCTCCTTCTTTTCCCTTTCTTTATTTACTTTATTAGTTGATAAATATTTTTTTTTGTTATTACTATTATTTAATTTTTTTCCTTTTTCAATTAATGTCTTATCTCATTTGTTTGCCCGGTTTAGCTCTTTTCCGGAAATCCCTACTAGGGAATCCGCAAATAAGCCCTCAAAGGCCCCGAACTGTATTAGGGATGCCCTGTCAGTTTTCCGCACAGAGATTTGTGCATATGTTACTATATCAGATTGACTATCTAATTTATTCCTATTGATAAAGGGACTTTTGCATGATGTATTTTCGTGATTAGATATTTACCCACATCAACACTTTATTGAATGAAGGGAAATGAGGGCGAGATTATTTATCGGGGCTATTTAATCGCAGCTAAATTATTACGGGGTCTTTCAACGCTTTGCACTCGAGGCCTTTTTCGATCGAATAGTAAGTTGTAAGCGAGAGTCTAAGCTAAGTTGAGAGCAAGTGCGAAGGTTTAATACTATATAAAATGTTACTTATTTCTCCTCTTTTAAAGCTTACAATTAGACAGACACCCTATAATTAAATCGCACGATAGCAGTGTATATGCACGATTGTTAATATTATACATGGGGTAGCGGTGTCTTGAAAATTCGTCTCTGATTACTACAACGAATACAACACCTTCACGTCCCTAATCTTTCTAAATATCGTTCCATCTCACAAACGATAGAGAGACCGTTACTTGCACGTTCCCGGCAATAAGGATCGAGGCTTGAATGGATTAATAACACACGAGTACATTGTCGGACGAATCCCCGTTGATATCATTACAATTGATTTCGTAATCGTGTTAGACTGTAATGAATGGTAACTGTATCACAACAATTTCCCTTCTGACATGCCATGGAAAATCATTAATTAATGGGCTACAAGTCGTCGCCCATTAGTCAACGAAACTGAATGTATGTGAATATTTTTTTATTAACATGACTGAAACAAAATGACTAAGTCGAAAACGCAATGCCGCATCCCAAAATATTACGCTGATGTTCGTGCAAACTTTCCACTGATTTCTTGAAGAACACACTTGCTCAGCTACGGAGGAAGTATTTCGGTAGTATACACATGTGAGTACATGGGCGGACAATAGAGATGCTAATTACAGCCGGATAACACCGCATTCCCAATAAGCGGTCAGCATCGTAGCAGGATAATACAAATAGCAAATAATAGTTTCCTTCCGAACCAGGGTGTCTAATTTTGACCCGAACTGAAATTGCATGACATTTAAGGATTTTTAAGGCAGGGAATGGGGATTTTTTCATGACTCTTAGTATGACTTTCTGGCATAGAAGTATACTTAATGATTCTACAGTGCGACCGATTTTCTAAATTTTCATATTTTTATTTTGCTCTTTCAAACAGATGTGTGTTGTATGCCAATAAAAAGTATACGGAATAAACGAAAAGTCACCAAACTGTACAATTCCATATGTAGTAAAAAAATGTGAGACAAACATAATTTCAAGATTGCTGTAAAGAAATATATTTTGGGAACATCTAGAAAAATATTACATACATTTAGGAACTTTGAGTAATATCATCCAGTCGCTTTACACAAATAACAAAGAAAAACTAATATGTTGAAATAACGCATCATTTTCTTTTACTTTCTTCTATTTTATTTTCTGTCGATTCGATATTCGCGTCTCTATCGACAAGTACCACAAAGTTAGTTCATATTGAATATAGACTCAACGATAATTTAGTAGGGTATAGTAATTCAGGTAGACTGGTAATTTTTCATGACATTTCATGACTTTTTCAGGGTCGTGTGTAATGTCATGACATTTAAGATTTTTCATGACTTTTCAGGTCGGTAGACACCCTGCGAACAAATATTTGGTATAAACCCGAGAATTTCATAAAAAATATTTTTGCTGAAGTGATACTTTGTTTTTCAACTATTTTCAAATTAACTAACACGTCTTGTTGTATTTCGCTTCGTTGCTATCAAATGTTAAATTCAATAAGCGCTTCTAAATTGTTCTCAAAACATAAATAAAGTGATTTCTGATTTCTTTCTTCAAATGATTCTTCATTAGTAATCGAAAAATTTGGAGCAATAACTTTTAGTTATATACTGCGCAAGATATGCAAGTAAGAATAATTAGAGCCTTTTCATTAACACAGACCGACGTGCTTAATAAGACAATACAATCAATGCGAACCAAATTGCAAGCGTGTAAGGAAGTGGTCCATCACTTTGAGCACTTTCTATAGGAGTAAGTGTTGGCACTGCTTTTTTAATCGATCGTTGGCTAAAATCATTAAAATGTATTTTTTATCGATTAGTCATACAAAATCTTGATGGATCATCTTGAAATCTGGAGTGAAAACTTACTTTTAGTTCCTTAATAAAATTCTGAGAAAGCAAAATGTGGTCCCATTTAAAAAAACGGAGGTTCCCTTGAAACCTCCGAATTGCTTCGGAGGAGGTTGAACCTGGATGAATCTCGTAGCTAGCTACCCCTCGATAACCCTCTTCGAGCTGTGCAGCTTTCTAATAAGTAAGAAAACATTTCTACTACTAATAACTGTTGCCTTACCCGGCATATGTAATTAAAAATTAAGGCACCGTCCGAGTGACTGAAGGATTGCCTACCGTAATTATTTCTTTGTGCCTTTTCACGCGACTAATTTTCTTCTCCCGATTATTCCTTTGGTATTTTCGATATGGCGCGTCATGCCTAATGTATCGCGTATATTTCACGATCTCCATTTTTCGTTGTCTTCTCACCGTCAGCGTGGATGAATACGCCATAGTTGAAATGAGTGACAGAAGAATTAATGTATAAAAAAAATGAATATACATTCCTGTCCAAGAATGATGGATCTTCGTGCGCTCGATTACTTAAACGACGATACTTTCTCTGACACAGAAATCATCTTCGAAAACTTAATTGCCCCCCCCCCCCCCCCCCCCTCCAGCTCTCGACACAATGATAAGCATGCTCCGGAACTCAGAATCTAACTTCTCGGCGTTTGTTTTCGAACAACGTCAACTTTCTCACACACGTATATGTATACATGTCCCTGGCAGTCGTGGATTCAGTCCAAGATTTTATTTATTCATGGTTTCTACTACGAAACACAATCACCCGCTTTCACAGATTCCGTTTTTAACACACCAATAAAGTGCACTGTAATTTTTGGTAAAATATATTTTTTCGGACATTTGAGCATTTTTCAATCGCCCCGAAAAACGTGGCAGAAAAGTTTGAAATAGTGCATGCGTATATATCTGTGTGTCTGCGCGCGAGCGCATTACAATGGGGCTGTTGCCTATTTTCGGGAAAGTGTTTTAAATTGTTCACATATACATAATATACCTCTGAATGTTTATTTCATGCAGCAAATTCTTCAAGTATCGCTTATTCATTCATCCGTTTAAAAATACGCGCCAAAACGCCCAGATCCGCTATTGGACGGCGCGTAACGTAATACTCTGCAAAATACCGGTCTCTAATCAAACACAGTAACAAATATTTCAGAATTGATACGTTCAAGGATGAATTCTAAATTCTATAAGTAATGTACAGTGCCTCAGTGTCGAACCACTGCAATAAAAAACCTGAGAAGGTCTTTATTAATCTTGCACAACGGGAAAATGTCAGGACAAAGTGGCTTCAGCTCGCGCGCAGGGATTCTGCTTTTGCGTCTACAAATACAAAGGTTTATTTCTATGAAGATAATTTTAATGTGAGTTCATATTATACTACCTAAATATTTTTTATACAATTCTTTGTTGTTTCTTCCTGTTTTCGACGAATGTTTTAGAAATTTGAGGTTAGAATGAGAAATTTGATTGATTTAAATATTATTTCAGTTGCCAACTGATATAGACAACTAGTCAGAATATTGAATAATGGGCTCGGTATCACAGATTCCAATAAAAGCTGGTTGTTTGCCAAGTAAATTTGAGTGTCAACCTCATAGAAAGTAGCGCGCAGAACCTAGTGCAATTCGATCATTAGCCATTAAAAGGCAACGATTAGAAAATATTAAAGAATGTGAAGCTGATTCAAATCTACAACCACAAGCTGATTCAAATCTACAACCACAAAGTACCAGTGTATCTGAAGTTTTTTAAGCACAAGTTCAGATATAGAGGGAAAACAGGGTATCTTGTAACAACGTAAGTAAATAATGTACACCTAACAGGCTTATGCTAAACTTATTTCCTTTTTTCCAGATATACTTCAAGAAGTGGAATGTGTACCTAAAACAACTAATGAATCAATACAAGTATTGATGAAAACTCACTTTAGAAGTAAAAGCACGCTGACTGCAACTACGGTTCGAAATATAGCCGTATCACCAGTCAAAATCCTCACTAAATGTAGTTTTACGTCACCATTTAAATGGGAAAGTTGTACAAAGTTGAGGACATCAATGAGAGGTCTTACAGAAATGTCTAAAATGTTATCTTTCACAGAATAACAGTCTGATAGAGACATTTCATTATTTACACCATCTGTACTTCGTTCAGACTCTTTGCCATCAACCTCTTCCGTTCAAATCGCCCAGACTCTGACAGAAAGTAGCAGCCTAAATAAGCAATTAATCAAACAAAAAAAAATGTGGTGGCTATCCTCAAGATTTGATTAAGATTTGTATGTATCTCTGCTCTCAAGGCGATGTGTTACACCGACTGAGCGGTCACGAGGGCTAGAGAGATAGCTGATTTGCAAATTGCTAGTGTTCTGCGAAACGGCTGATATTGCGGAAAATAGAAAAAAACACCTTCCGCTCTATCGAAAAACGAACGTCTTTCTCATCGTTCGCCTGAAATGTGATCTCTCTAGGAGAAACCTTTGACGTAGGATTTTTGCCAACCGGACGTGTGAGAAATGTCCTTAAGGCCATGTATCGCACGCTGCGATATGTCGACGCGGTCACGGAGGTATTGCAGAATTCGTAGTTTTTGGTTACAAGCCACTGCAAACTATCGCCAGATAACGTAGCAAGCGTCTGGTATCCCGAGTCGAAATTTTTAGCCTCCTCTGAACCCTCGCAGGACCCATTTCTTTTGTAATACATAAGCCGCCAGCCTCCGTTGAACCGACGAAACCTCATTTGTCGAGTTCAGTGCCATAAAGAGACCTCCTCTTGGTCCAGGGTAGCCTCTGCTAGACCTCCCAAACCTTCTCCCGACCCCCAGTTTTAGTGAAACGGGCAGAGCACAGGCCTCCTTAACCTGCTTTCAATCTCAAACTGTTGCCTCGACCTCACCTAACCTGCTTTCGGCCCAAATTCGATATCTCCTCCATCATCATTCCATTGGCCTGATCGGTAACCCGTTCGATGACGAAAATAATACGAAATTAATAAAAATACATCGTCCCCTTATCAAATTATTAGTGCAATATTAATATGCGAAAACAATCAAATTTGCTCAATATCGATTTATTATTATTTTATAGGCGATTCATAAAAGAATGCTTGTGTATACAGTCTTACTCCAATTCTATCGGATTAATGGGCGTTTTCCTGTGAGAAAAAATCTCACAGGAAAATTCTCAAAAAATGCCAGTCTATCCAGTGCTTACGCGACGTTTTTCGTCCTTGACATTTATTCTTAAACCCTCTAGTTCTTGAGTTATATGGCATTATCTAGAATTAGTCTTTTTAGCAAAAAATGAAATAACATTGCGAAAAAAAATCGTACAAAACTTTATAAAAAACGCAAATGGAGTTCCTGCTACCCCGTTCAAGTTTATCATGGATAAACGTAACAAACTTTTTTTTCATAAGCCCAATTCTCGATGGTCGAAAAAAAGCCGAAAATCAGTCACATATAAAAGTGCGTACCGGGTCGAAAAGAAAATTATAAAAAAATATTTCAGAAAAGCAATATAAAGCTGAATTTATTCCCGTCAAAACGCCGTTCAGTAAATTTGGTTATCTTTTTTTTTAAGCAGCTGTGTAACTTTTAGTGCAGCAAGAAATATCGACTGGTGTATCCAAACTTTTAAGCGACGGTATTTATTATATAATACTATATATATATTATATTCGAAATATGTGGTTGCATTAATATATTCAAATATATACTACCAGTCGAAAGTATTCGGACACTTCAGATAACTGCAAAACTTAATATCACTTTGGATCATTGCAAACTTATGGAAGAATAATAATTATTTTACGAAGATACTATAAAGCTCTGTATAATTACTTAATAATATAGATCTTTATAGTATCTTCGTAAAATAATAAATGAAATGAATCATATTACTCTAACATTATTTGGCAATTATCCAGCGCTCGAAAGTTTTGCGATCATGTGGAGTGTCCGAAAACTTTCGGCTGGCAGTGTAGATCTAAATAACATATAATGTTGATATCTATATGGAACGTTAGGGTGTTAATTGTAGTCTATTTCATGTTCTAAAGGATTGAAATTGTCGGTTTAGAATTCAACCTCAATCGATTTTTTCTTTATTTTTTCTTTTTGTTTTTTTTTTGTTAATTCAATAATGAGTTGATAAATGGCGACGGCCGATTACCGTCAATTTTAAATGAAATGTTTGATTTTTCTGTGTTTTCACTTTTAGCACGTCGAAAATTTAAAAAATATTTCCACGTGTATGTGTGAAGCATATTTTTATTTTTTTCCACTAAATATGATATTAACTAACCGCGTCTATTTGATTCTTTTTTATTTGAATTAACTAGATTTTCCATAGAACCAAATTTTTCCTATTGCATTCCATTATTAAAATTATTGATTTCAAAAATGTTTATTTATAGAAAATCAATCTATTTAATATCGTCCAACTACATATTTTATTTGATCCTAATAAATCTGTGATTCGGTTTCATCAATTCAACATTTTCATCTGTTCAAAAAAACAATTTAGTTAAGTTCACTCAATGGATCTAGTTTTTTTTTTATTTACGTTAAATAGAATTTTCTAAGAGTTAACCATTTTTCTATTTGATTTAACTAACGGTCCATCTTTATTGCAACACTCATATCAAAGGGGCGGGGCGTAGAGAAGGTGGAGAGAGAGGAATTATATATATATATATATATACACATGTGTGTGTGTGTGTGTGTGTGTGTGTGTGTGTGTGTGTGTGTGTGTGTGTGTGTGTGTGTGTGTGTTGAAAAATCTATAGCATGTTATTCGATGAAACTCTCTAATTATCACAATCATATTAACTAATTCATATAGCTTATGTGATACAACAAATAGTTAGAGGTATTCATTTGGTCTCTTATGCCATATTAGCGACCAAAATGTTATAAGCACTCGGTAGCATAGGGGCAGCGGAGCGCAGTTATGAGTAGGTAGGACTAGGTTCAAGTCGCATATAGGGCAGATATTTTCTTCGAAAAAAATCAATTCTGAAGGCCAGGGAATGACGAATTACGATAAAAATCCTTGTGGTAAAGCTCTCAATTAAGCAGTTCATTTTATTTTCGATTTATGAAATATTTTATGCATTTTATGCATTTATGCTTTACAGTGTACATTGTAAGCAAATAAAGATTAATTTGAATCTCATCTTTATTAATATATATAAATATCTTTGAAAGAAATATGATCGTAGTAGGCTGTGAGACAAGGAAAAAACCTATTTTATTTAAATAGATTCTATATAAATTAATTTTTTTGTTTAGCAGTGCACAGTAGGCCAAAAGGGGGGGGGCAGTAGGTTCTGCGGGAGCGCTCGAAGTAGGCCGACCTGAGGTTCCGTAGGTTCAATTGTGAGCCTTACTGACCTCCTTTGAGTCAAAAAGTCTACTTTCTGCCATGCCCGAGGTTCATCGGAGGCTCTAACGCATGATACTTTCAAACGTTGTACCCTCCTTTAGATACCCAATAATCCGCTCACGCCGATTTCTGCTCGCCTTCATTTTGTGGGTTGAACGCCGCTCGAAAATTTCGACTCGGGATGTAGCGTCTCTGGCACCCGTGTCTCGCGTTGTCGCCTTAGCGCGGCGCTACGATCGTCTCTAACGAAATACTCACCAAGAAGGGACTCTACAAGTCTTGCCGCCTCTTTCATTCCCGCAATAACGACGCTGGGCGTGTCCTCCTCCTCCACACGCGTGGCTACTTTTTAAGATTATTTTTCGACTAAAGAACAAAAGTTACTAAGCGTCCATTACTATTCATGTAATTTGTTGAGTGGTGTTACCTCATTCACCCTGTAACCCAACAACTCCATAATTGGTGATCCCGACGTGATCGAGTGTCAACTCAACCTCTACGGGCCACGCGAAAAATGTCGCTCAACACGAGTGACGCCAAACTACCCGGCTCTCCAAAAACCGTTAAAAAAGCTCTGTTTGTCCCGCAAACAAGTACTTCTGGATCATCCATTAAAAATTACCGTACCATCGAGGCAATTTGAGACTGCAATGTGCCCACCGTCTGAAAAAAATACACTGGATGTTTGGTTCCTGCACATTGCCTCGGTCTTCCATGCGAAAAAGGTCACATCGGATATCAGCAATACCATCTGGTCGTCTCGCATCTGGATTCCGCATCCATGGAAGAAGTCGCCGACATCCTTCGCATTCCGCCGACAAAAGATAAGTACGGCAATCTTCAAAAAAGCGCTCATAAACCAATTCTCCGATTCCGCTGATCGCCAGCTCTACAAACTCTTAACTGATCTCGAGTTAACACCAAGTACCGCCTGCACATCTTTGACCACTCTTCTCGCCTTAAATTCTTAATGGATTCAGGTTCGGTCGTGTCTCTAGTGCCAAGAGCTACAATCAAACGTAAACTTCTACTCGCTGATTTGAAGCTCTCCGCAGCTAACATCACTGTCATCTCCACCTACGGTCAAGCGGCTCTCACTGTCAATCTCGGCCTGCGCGAGCCTTTAAATGGGCTTTCATCATCGCTGACGTCAAAACAGCCATTATCGGGGCGGATCTTCTCATCCACTATGGACTCATCATAGACCTCAGAGGTCGACGACTCATCGATCCTCTGATCTCACAAGTCACTGTCGGCGAATTATACGACGCCTTCGTTAATAGTGTTTCCATGGTAGAGCACCTCAACGTGCCTAGCACTCCTCAAGGCAACGAGTACGTCACACTGTTGCGCAAATACGAAGACATCACGAGACCTTAATTGACACCGTACACTGACATCGATAATTCCGTTGCGCACCACATTGTGAGAACTGGACCCCCTACTGTGGAACGTCCTCGTCGACTCACCGGATAAAATCTTAATATCGCCAAGGCGGATTTCGATCTCCTCTTGCATCATGGCGTAATACGCCCTTCTAAAAGTCAGTGGGCGGGTCCCCTGCATATGGTGCCCAGAAGACCGGGGGTTGGCGTACCACTGATGTCTACAAGAGACTCAATTAACACACTATTCCGGATCGGTACCTTGTGCCTCACATCGAGGATATAATCCAACTACTTCATAGGAAAACTATCTTCACTACTTTGGATCTCGTCCGCGTATATCATCAGACCCCTGTTGCTACTGAGGACATCAAGAAAACAGCTGTCATTACATCGTTCGGGCTTTTCGAATTCCTCCACCAGGCCTTCGCAACGCCATTTAAACGTTTCACAGGCACACGCACTGTTTAATCGATGACATAATCGTGATGTCAAGCTCTTACGGAGAATACCTGCGTCACCTCAACATCATCTTCGACATTTTTCGGACCAATCGGCTTAGTATCAATCTCAATAAATATCACCTAGGTAAGGACGAAGTTGTGTACCCAGGCTACACCGTTAACCAAGATGGCTAGAAGCGTACGGTGGATAGGATACAGGCCATCACTTCGGATCCCAGGCTCCATACGATCTCCGATCTCCGACGTTTTTTGCGCATGCTCAACTATTACGGGCGCTGTATACCTCGAGCCGCTCAGTTGCAAGCCCTTCTCACCGCGTACCTCAAGAATTAAAAAAAGTATGATGAGCAAAAGGTCGAGTGCAACGACGACACCAAACGAGCTTTTGAGGACTGCAAGAATAGCATCGCCTCCACTACTAGCGGCTCGTTCTTGTCCACCTCAGCTCCCTGGGCTCTTACTTCTGACGCCTCCGACTTCGCCATTGGCGCATCTCTCGAACAAATCGAGAATGATGTGTGGAAACCCATCAGTTTGCTTCTCTCGGAAGCTCACACCTACGGAAACACGGCATAGCACTCACGACAGAAAGCTGCTCGCCATCGTTGCAGCCATAACATTCTTTCGGCACATTCTCGAGGGTTGCTATATTGTCATTAAAACTGACCATCGACCTCTCGTCTACGCCTTCTCTCAACGAGCCGATAAGCCTCCTCGAGACAGCTTCGCCAACTTGATTTCATATCACAATTCACAACGGAGATAGTCAACATCGATGGAAAAAATAACTCCGTTGCCGAGGCTCTCTCTTCCATAGCTGCGATCTCGATGACAACAGTTCTCGACGTCAAACCTATCCACGCTGCTCAAGGGAACGATGATGGCCTACAACGACCGCAGAATGGAACGTCTGTCAAGCTGCAACGACTCTTGATCCAAGGCCATACCGTCTACTGCGATGTTTCTTCTGGCTGGGTATGGCCCTATATCCCTGGAGCCCAAGTGCCTTCGATACCGTGCACAGCCTGTCCCATCCTAGTAGTCCAGCCGGAATATACATGATACCTACTCAAAGACACAAGAGCAGCGCCAATTTTTTGTAGACTTTCTGGACCTACAGGAACATGCCCTCAAGTTTTCGTAAAAATCCTGATTATTTTTGCAAATGAAAATTATTCAAAATTAAAAAGCCGATTTTTTCAAGTTATTTTTTTTGGAATGCGTTTTATCGAAAAATGCATCCTGGAAAAGTTGTGCGTCATAATGTCCTCTATAAAATAGGTCCAATACGAGAATTACCTAACATTGTTAGTTAAGCAGTTAATTGCAATTGAAAAAAGTTTTCTCTTTTCGTTTTTTGCATCCGTTATCGGTCATTTATCAACATGTAATTTCAAAACTCGTCATGTAGGAAAAACCGTCCCCAAGAGATACGTGCAAGATTTATTGATCTACGTTATATAGTTAAGCAACAATCACCTATCTACGAAAAACCGGAGTTTTTAAATTCCCATCTCCGAGGGAGGCTTACAGAGCAGAACAAAATTCAGGAGCTTCGTTTCATCATGTACATTCTCAATAAAAAAAAATTAACATTTTCGGTAAAAAAACACTGTTATTCGATCATTTAAAATTTTTGCTTATAAACAAATAGAAATAACTCCTTGAATTATGTAGATAGTTGAAATATTCTTCAAGGTTCTAATGCGTTTTTGTAAGACGAGCAATTTAAAAAAATGGCAATATCTTGATTACAACCCGAGATATCGATGTTTGTACGTTTTTGCAATTTACCATTGTTTTAATCAAGATTTTTGCAAAATTCAAATTCGTGAGCCTTCTCTACACTTTTGGGCATGAGATTCAATATAATACCAACCCTTCAGAGCGTTTGTCTCATTGCGGGTAATAATTTATTCCGATCGCCCGCGTACGGATCAGCGAGCAGCGTCGGCCGCTCGGCTTGGTGGTGCGGTGGGGGTGCCCCCCCCCCTAAGCTCCCCTCGAGCGGCTTAGTTAACAAAGTCACTAAATTTCTTACAAATGGTCGTAGAGAGTTGTTTTTTTTATTCTGCGTATTTTTTTCTCGCGAATGTGACAATGCCCTTAAAAATCAATTCTTTCCAATAGTTACCCCAATAACTATTGTGTTTCATGTATTTAAATATGGTCATGCTGATAAATGATTTTTTGATGAGTGAGGAAGCGTATGATAATTAAATTGCATTTTGTAAAGAGTTTCATACATCACAATAAGTTTATTATATACTTTTTTTTTAATCCAAGGGATAATTTATCTTTTTTAATTTTTTTTTTCAGCGAAAGTAGCTGAAAATAATAAGTGATTTCGTTTTGAAAATAATAAGCAAATTCATTTGTTCATGCTTTCAATGTGGAATTCCCCAAAAAATTCGTAGCAACCGTCGCGATGTGTACGCAGGTAGATTCTGCTTAACGGTAAATGACCGTTCGTGGGCCATTAGCACACCCTTTCAGGTAGCTTGGAGAGAGATATATATACGGATGATAGAAAAGGAATCCAGTTACCCATTGGCTGGTTCTTGAGGGGAAGGAGGGCCAATTCGTTGTTTTGGCGCGAGCGTTCACGTTTGCAAGTCGTCGAAGGGTTTCGAGAAGCGTCCCTTTTTTTAGGGCATCAGTCTCGTCTACAAATTCATCGAGTACAGTGAATTTTGTGCATGAGTCCCTTTTTTTATTCTAAAAATGTGGTCTATGTGGTCCAGTTTTTATAGAGGTAAGTTTATTAATTTGTGAAAACATACATACATCACGTTAATTTTTCGTTTTAAATATGTAATACGATATTTTAGATTATAATTAATAAATTATGTTACAGAATATTAATATAAATTGTGGACGTGCGGGCGTCAGCAAACAACGTTCTGGGGAGTGAGAATATTATTTAGCAACGCACTGAATAGTATGGAGAAAGTAATGCTCCAATTCGATAACGTTTCATGAGGCATCGAAATATATATAATATATATTGTCACAGGTTTCTGGCAAACTCATTCGGCACAGTGGAAAGGGAAAACGGGAAAGATTTCCTGATTCGTTTGTGTATATCTCAGTGGGAGACTCCTGAAAATGGCTTAAAATATTTGTTTGATCTGCGAGACATCATTGTACGTTCCTTGCCACCGAGCGAAGGTCCCTCGTCACAACCGTTCACAGCCAAACAAAATAGATGTACCGGACAACAGATTCGACCAGATTCACATCGACATCATCGAGTTGCCCAAAATTGGTGACCTCATCTGACCAGGAAACCGTGCGAGCGCCCCCTTTGATTTGGATGAAATTTGGCATGTTTGTCAAGTGTTAAGACGACTTCTCACTTTGCACTTTTAGAAAAAAAGTTTTTTTTTCATTACTTTTTTCGAAACTATACATATTCAAAAGTATCATACTAAAATTTTATGAAGATCGGAGGAGTCCAACTGTATTTTTGTGTGACCTTTAATTTACTACCTGAGCACGTTCATCTACTCCGCTCGGAGGGGTGCCGCGTACCTGGCTTTACACACTTGAGCAGATACTACCTTTTATGAATCTAGTACCCTTGCTTAAATCTATTCATTTATGGTCCTTTATTCTTCGAATTGAACCTTTACACGTGCAATTTTGGAGGGAAATTTAACTGAAAACGACGCTATACTGCTCTTTCAACATCAGTCGAGTTTGAAACTTCGAAACTGCAACATCTCTGCGCTTGTAATTGTTACAATGGATAAAAAGTCCTCGCTACAAAATTTGGGCAGGATACTATCACAAAATTTCAACTGATAGCAATTCACAGCATTCATACTGTTCGGACTCCTAGTGTAAACATAAGAAAGCCGTGAAAGATAACACAGTTAAAACTTTCAAACATCCTCCTGCTCTCGCTAAAGATGTTCAAGAAATTTTGAAACCGATCTACGAAGATTTGACTAAGGAAGAATTACTTAACGGTGCCTCGGACGAAATACTTAAAACAACAACGAGAGTTTTCATAACTGCGTGTGGGCAATGGCACCTAAACACATCTTAACGCGTTTTCCACGAAACAACGTTTTTGAACGGTTTGTGGATAAAATGTTCGAAACTACAGAAGTGCTCCTTATGAAGTTTCAACCGCATATTGTTTACATTCATAGCTATAGCGCATATCAAGGATTTTTTTAAATTTTGATATTTACTTTCTCTGCCAAAAACGGTGAAGAAAACGTTGTTTTGTTTTTTTTTTTCGAAAAATGTCCGCCATCTTGTTATTTTTGCATGTATCAAAAATCGTATGATATGCCCTATAGGTATTAACATACTGAAACAAAACCCGTTTAATTTTTTTGTTTCAGATTATCCATCTCCGAGATTTCATCAGCAGCGCAGACTTACAATTCTTTTAGGACATATTTAAAACTACCATTTTCGTTTAAAATAGTGACATAAATTAAATCAAAATGTTTAAATGTATTTCGAAAGTGTATTTATTAAATGTAACAACTTTTATATTAATATCCATCATATAAACCTATCAAAAAATCAATGAAAATAGCCTTTTTATCATCTGCAGTCAGAAAACGCCTTAAAACACTCAACACGTATTGTTTTTTTTTATATCGGTGGAACATTTTCAAAGGGTCAACGGCACCGTTGAAAGTTGCGGTTTTTTATTCGTTCTTTTTTGTACTACATGTACAAGCAATTCCATTGGTTATTCTAAAAATGCAATTTTTTCAAGCATATCTACAAAGGTGTTTATTCAATTGAGATGCACACGTGTATAGGATAAAAAATTAGCAGTACGTGTTTTTGGTTTTTTTTATATTTCGCAATTGAAGGGTTCAAACCAACCTTCGATGTTTTGCTAATATCGGCGCGTAAGGACTGGAATTTTGCGATACTCGGTTAAATTCGTGTCCATGTAAACCTATTCGACCACTCGACTACGTGTTTATGAAAAATGACCCCCCCCCCCCCATCCTCTAAACAGGAAATTCCCTCCTGGAAGATACGATCATTTGTACAAAAAGTACTATAATGAATTCTTTAAATACTATATCTCTGTAATGTAATAATTAATGTTTATTTTAGGTACGAATATTCTGCATTCCTTATAGAATGCCTAACTTAACAATGTGACACATTTCAGGTATGGAAACGTCTGCACATCTGCTCTAAGGTTTTTCTTCTCATTGTATCATCCTCTCACACCAATGCAGGTGGAAACATATAAGACGAATCGATGGTGCAATATGCTCCTTTTGAAAATTATTTCTGTATTCGTGAGTGTTCATAGCATTTCGATAGCAGAACGTTTTTGTGGATTATACGTACGTCGGTAGTGATACCCGTGAAAGAGTGTTTTAACAAGAGATTTCTGACACCATTAACAAATAATTTTAGCAGGTTCGCTACAAATATCAATGCGTGTAGCAAAAAACAAAATTCTATGTTATCTACCTACTTTTGTGCGACGCATATTGAAAATGTTTATGAACCGTAGAGAAGAAAATTAGCTATGTATAAGAGATTTGAGGGACAATAGTATTGTCCCTCAAATCCAGGATACATAACAAATCATATAATATTATACGAGATCAGTAAAGTGTTTTATAAAGTTCTGAAACTTACGGAATCCATGTACATCCACTGGTCGTATCGTTCCCGTTGTAGCTGTAAGTATAGGTTGTAGGCAGTATCTATATATAGGAGTAATTAGTGTATATTATTTTTGAGCAGCTGATAATTTTCTACATTTCAAAACCAATACAAATGTATTACCAGGTTTGACCATTGTTTGTACCAGTTGAGGTCCAAATTTACCAGTCGGTACATTCCAAACGATGAACATGAATGCAAACTAATATTGAATATAAGTTTTCTAAAGTAAATAACAAAGAAACCATCAGTATTCGCGGATTCCGTACGATTTTGTTTTTCACGAAATGCGTTGACATGCGATTTTTGTTGGCGAACCTGTTTTAATTAGGTGTGCATGAGGTGAAAAATCTCCTACCCCATTCTGGATATCGTTATACGTAGTCTATAAAAATGTAGGGTTTGCCGACTTGCTAATAATCAAATAATAACAAGAAGTAGCATTGTATTATGCAATCTTAAGAGCAGAGGTGAAGACGTTATCATTCTTTATATATGTTCTATCGTTACGATATCCATTTAGGGAACTAAGCAGAATATCCGTTCCTAAAATAAAAATTAATCATCAGATTACATAGTATTCGAAAATACAATATAGTAATATTTTCACAAATGTTCGAATCTTCAAGGGCGAAATTTTCTATGAAGGCGAATTAAAAGATGTACCACGTGACATATGACTGCGAGAGAGATAGCTGAAATTTTCGAACAGCGATTTCTCAGAGATGAACAATATTTAGGGCAAAAAGAAATCATGAAGCTCTGCGTCAGGGAATTCTCCAGGGCCTAATGCTTTGTTTTTCCTAAAAATGCAACCATCTATGAGAAAATAGGGTTGAAAAATTGGTGAGGTTATGTTGACCTTCTACATGCCGTTAAGGCCATGTGCCGCATGCCGGAAAGTTCCGACGCGGCCTCTGGTTACGTCGGTAGTGCAGATCTCGCAGCTTTTAACTTCGAGTCACTACCGACCGACGCCGCAGCGGCGCACTAGGATGAAGAGTCGAAGCCGAATAGACGACGATCGCTGAGCGGGCGCGTGTGTGTGTGTAGCGACGCCGACCGCGGCAAACAAGAAATCTTCTCGCACGCGGTTCGGTCGTACGCAAAGACTTTATCTCCATGTGTGTGTATCGCACAATACACACAATTAAGCTTAGCGACCACGGTACGCTTGTATTGGAAGCATGCGCTCGCTCGGTAGGAGAGCGGTCAAATTTTGTTACATTTTACATTGTCTATGCAAATGCCATCGAATCGATTTCTTTTTTCGACAACGGTCATCGGTGGTAATTTCATGACGATTGAACTATCTGGCAAACGGGGTTTGCTAGAGACTCGTCTTGTGAAAGGGCGGTGGAATTTTCCAGTGCTTTCTTAATGAATTTTAACAAATAGGCTCGAGCAATATTTGTAATCTCGATGCCGCGTATCATCGACGAATTCGATCTCTGCCAAAATCTCGAGCGACAGAAATTGCTCGGAGCTCACGCTATAAAAGAGTGGTAAAATTTTACAATGCTCATCGTTATATAAATGTGTTCGGCATTTTTATCTCTGCCAGGGTTCATCTTCGGCAGCATTTTTGAGGGTCAACTTCTCGAGCAATAAAGACCGCTAGCCTCGCTGTACAGAAGAGCGGTGAAGTTTTCCGATCGCGAATTGTTTAAACAAATGGCCTCGAATCGATTTATTTTATCGACGACGGTCATCGGTGGAAATTTCGTTACGGTTGAACTTTCTAGCAAACAGGGTTTGCTAGAGACTCGTATTGTGGAAGGGTGCTGGCATTTTCCCATGCTTTTTTCATCAATTTGAACAAATAAGCTCGAGTGCTATTTGGAATCTCGATGCCGCTTATCGGCGACGAATTCGATGGCTGTCAAAATCTCGAGCGAACGTGAGTGCTCGAAACTCACTCTACAAAAAAGTAGTAAAATTTGACAACGCTCATTGTTTAAGGCGTCTAGCCACCTTGGCCTATCGAAAAATGGGTATATTAAAAAAAAATAATAAACTCGAAAGTATGGGCCGGAATATTTTTATTTTTTTACACAACGTCCAAAAGGGCTTTAAGAATAATGTTAATAAATTTCCGTTCAAAATATTAAAAAATGGCGCCGTTATGCACATCGCCGCGGAGGACCTCCGCACGATACGCGCGGTCGTTGTCCCAGCTGTTACCCGCTCATGTCACATCTGCAAAAAAAATCAGCACATTCGTGAGTAGTGTCGCTACAATGTAGCGTAGCGGTTTTTTTCGACCATTAAAAAAATTATAGTGAGCCATAATTTCGGTGAAAAATACAATTTTTTTTGTTCGGCTCACCATAATTTTTTTAATGGTCGAAAACAAAACCGCTACGCTACATTGTAGCGACACTACTCACGAATGAGCTGATTTTTTTTCAGATGTGACATGACCGGGTAACAGCTGGGACAACGAACGCGCGTATCGTGCGGAGGGCCTCCGCGGCAATGTGCAGAACGGCGCCATTTTTTAATATTTTGAACAAAAATTTATGAACGTTATTTCCAAAACCCTTTCTGACGTTGTGAAAAAAAATAAAAATGCCATGGCTTATTTTCGGCAGGTTGTCTGTGCCCGACCAAATTTGCGAGGGAAAGAGTGGTGAAATTTTATAATTATTGCGAAAATAAATACGTTTAGCATTTTTTTCTCTCTGCCGGGACTTATCTTCGGCAGGTTTCTCCAAGGATCGAATTTTCTAGCAATGACGATCGCAGGAGTCTCGCTCTACAGAAGAGCGGTGAAATTTTACGATCGCGAATTGTTTAAAGGAGGACACCGGTGTACCACTTTCGAAAAATCGTTTTTTTTTAACACTTTAGAAAAATCCTTATAACCTTAAAAAATATCATGTATATTCGTTTATAGCTGGAGAAAAAGCAGTTTTAATGTGGTTTTCGAGCTATTTTTTTAGGGGAGCCTCCGGCACTGAAAAGCGTCTTCGGCGATGTCATGTCGGTAGGCGCAATTCTCAGCTGTTGTAAGCATATTATCCCTGCGGACGAATTCACCAACGAAATATAATTTTATTTTCGACCAATAGATGGCATTAGATAAGGGAAACAGAACTTCTTCAGCTGTAGCGTCTATAAAACCGTTGACTTCAAACACGTTTTTCTCTAAACCATGTTTTCGAAATCGGGACGCAGCAGAACTCGAACCATTTTCGTCCAATCGACGTAAATTTTAACTGTAGCTTCCATAATTGCTTTAACAGTCAGTTACGAGCGCTTTTTTCGCTTGATTGCAAATTGTCAAAAATATATTACTTTTTATAGACTACTCCAAAAAATTAAAGGAGCAGACATTTCTTCAATTTTTCAAAGTGTTTTTTAAAGCGTTGTATCAATGTAAAAAATGGTCGCATCGAGATGGAAAAAAAGCATTCTGAAGCTTCAAGTTTCTAGTTTCGAGATCTGTCGGCAAAAAAATGGTTAGCTACTGTTATCGCGCAATGATAAAAAATAGCGAGATTTTTTTTTTCCAATTTTTTTTTTTTTTTTTTCAAGCGTCCACGGGCTCAGGAATGTTATTTCAGTTGAATCCATGTATAGGTCAGTTAGCTTGTTTATTCAGCTCCAATTTCGTTTTTTGGTCTCTCTACGTCAATTTGTTGCTGCGATATCCGACTTTGAATGGAGAAAGATCCTTTTGTCTTCGATCATCGATATCTCAGGAACGAATGATCGCACAGCGAATTAAAGAGCAGCTTTGAAAACTTGAATAAATGTCCTACAAGACTCTTCCGTTGCTTTTTAGAGAAAAAACATTTTTTTCAATATTAATATTAATTTGAAAAAAGAACAAAAAATGACTTTTTATGGTTTTTCAGTAAATCTACTACTACTTTGCAAATATTTATGGAAATACTAATGTTGCCAGGTTGTTTTTCTGCTTAATGTACCCCCAATAGCCCTGTAAATTTTCAAATTGATCCATCGAACCGTTTCTCCGGACCGATTCATCAAAGTTTTACAAAACAAAGGAAGAAGTGCAGTGTTCCTAAACATCGTTTAATCATTATCAGAATGAAAATACCAATTTTCTGTTACTTGTTCCAAAACTTTGAACTAGTTGCTTGTTAAATTTAAGAAAAAAATTCGAAAGTTTAAAAAAATATATAATTTTTTTTTTAATTTGTAAGACATTTCAGGAACAGTTTTTTCTAACTAATCTTTATTTTCGTAAATTTTTTCTACGTTTCGGTAAAAAAATTAATCTAAAGTTTTTGTAAACTTTCACTTTTTTTCAATTTTGGATCATGACTAGTTTGAAAAAAAAATCTGTAGAAAATATCAAGAGTAGTCGGATAAATGTTCTCAGATCGACTATTGAATACAGCTTGGAGTTATCAACTTTTAATTAATGCAATTAAAGATGAGTGAAATGATGGTGCGCAAGGCCGAATCGTGTAAAAAATGAGTCAGTATTGTTTCCTGGAATGTTTCACGAAGATAAAAAAATATTCAAGCTTTTCGATTTTTTTTCTTAAATGTAACGAGCAACTAGTGTAAAGTTGTTAAAAATGTAAAAAAAATTGGTCTCTCCATTTTGATGATGATTACACGATGTTTAGGAACTTGTTCCTTTAATTTCTTTGTTGATCAATCAGTCTGGAAAAACGGTTCGATGGATCAAATTGAAAATTATCAGGGCTATTGAGGCTACATTACGCTGAAAAAAACGTGGCAACATTAGTCTTTCCATCAATATTTGTAAAGTAGTAGTAGATTTACTGAAAAACCATAAAAAGTCATTCTTTTGTCCTTGTTCCAAATTAATGTTAAGGGCGAAACATTTTTATCTCTAAGGTCAACAAAAGGGGCTGGTAGGAAATTCATTCAAGTTTTCAAAGCTGCCCTTCAATTCCCGTTGCGATCATTGGTTGCTGAGATATCGATGATCAAAAACAAAAGGATCTTTTTTCATTCAAAGTCGGATATCTCAGCAAAAAATTGACGTAGAGAGACAAAAAAACCAAATTAAAGGTGAATAAACAAGCTAACTGACCTATACATTGAGTTATGTGAAAAAAAGTACCTAGCCCGTGAACCTTTGAAAAAAAAAATTTAATTTGGAAAATTTTTCCCCCGCCACTTTTTGTTATTGCGCGATAGCCGTAGTTCACAAAAAATTGTTGCCAAAAGATCTCGAAACTAGAAACTTGAAGCTTCAAAAGGCTTTTTTTTCTCGATGTGACCATTTTTATAATAGATACAGCGCTTCAGAAAACACATTTAAAAATCAAGAAATGTTCCGTCCCTTCAATTTTTTGGAGTGGTGTATAAAAATTATGGTCGAAAACACGAACTTTTTTTGAAACTCGTTTCCATTTTAAAGAAAATTATTTTGAAATTTCTCCCCCGTTCTTGACTTCTAAAACTAACATAATTAACGAAACCATTTTACTCTGAGTTCCAGGATTAAATTCACGATAGTTCTACTATGTTCCGCGGAGAGAGTATGAGGTTGAAGTTTGTATCGTTGGAACGCAACGAAAATTAATATTTGTGAATTTGTTCAATTTATTTTGGCAAACTTTGTGTAAACAAAGTAAAAAAATCTTCCAACCATTTTTTTAAGATATTTATTTAGTGATCGACAATATAAATCTAAAAAACAAGATTTTCTATAACAATAACAATATGGAAAATCTACCGGTGCGATGGTCTAGTGGTTAGCGTGCTCGCCACTAAACCAGCGGACCGGGAGGTCCCGGGTTCGAATCCCAGTCGCGTACATTTCGTCGTGAAATGTTTTTCTTCGGCATTTCGCGGCGAAATAAGACTAGTTCCACGACTGGGGGGCGAACTCGATGACCGGCTGTATTGGTATAGGTTTTCCGCAGTTTCCCTATACCCATGACAGAAATGTCATGATGAATATAATACAGAGGGGGAAGTCGGCTGCGGCCGCAAGAGGGGGGGGGGGACAAGGAGAAAGATGGAGAAAAAAGGAGTAAACAGTAGAGGAAAAGAAACGGGCACAATGAAGGGAAAGAATAGGTAACAAACGCGAAAAGCGTGTACCTAAGGAAAAAACCAATAAAAAAAAAAAAAAATATGGAAAATAAAATAAAGAGCTTTTGTTGCGTTCCAACAATGCAAACTTTAACAGCATGGAGAGGGTCGACTGAAATCGAATAGTGCTACACCAACTCGTGCAGCGCCATTTTCTATTGTATTTCGCGCCTCTTCCTCGAGATCACATGGTAGTATCCTCTCCCCATGCCGATGTCGCCACAGGTTTGTAGTAAAACAAAACCTTTTCCCCACCCCCCGAGGCCCTCATGGTCCGATGTTCACTTCATTCTTAATCTTTGTGCCGAAGAAGCCACACGTGTTTTTTTCCCCGATCCTCTATTGCGGAGAAATGGGAAAGAAACACAAACATCACGCATATTCCGCCGAAGAAGAAAAAGAAAACCGCTGGGAGAAGCGTTTCAAGCGATTGGAGAAAGGGATAGAAGAGCAGAACCGACTTATATTACAAAACATAAATTACGGTAAGTACAATATGTTTCAGATCGACAAGATGGCGGATTTTTTTACCCATATCCTTGGAAACGGCTAGGCCGTAACAAGAGGACAAGAGTCTTATTATATATATATATATATATACACACACACACACAAAGTGACAAACGCGTGTTGACTAGGCCGACACACGTATCGAAAAATTATAAATAATGCCAACCATACAGGTTAGGCCTGTATGGTTTCGGGCAAGGTCCGAGGGTACTGTTAACGGTTAACTCGGCCAACAAGAGTTGGACTGAATACAAAGACGCTTCCGACTGATTTTCAAAAAAAAAAAATGTTCATATTAAGCCTTTTAACACTCCTTCCAGAAGACGATATAACGTCCGGGGTTAGGCCCCGTTGGGAGGAAATGAATTAACCGTTTGAGACGCGCGATCTAACCTCTTAAATCTTGAACTTTATACTTTAACAAATATATGATGAGACGGGGTTCACATAGCTCACGAGGAATACAATCGGAATTCGAGAAGACCATCGCAATCACCGAGAACAGAAATAAGCGAACCCACGACTCCAGCCGTGACAACTTGAATTGATCAAGAGACAATTGCTGAAGAAAATTCAGACCAAACTCCTGAAGCAAACAAATCGCAGCCGACGACACATTGCGACGAAAAAACTCGAGGCTCTCGGGCAGCGCGTAGCGATAGACAAACCTCTCGGAACACCGATTCTTGAAGAAATCGTTCTAAGATGGACGGATTTATTCAAAGCTGGACTGCCCAAAGAGGAAAGATCCACTCTTCTGAAAAATACGAAATACCGGAAAACTGCGTAATGAGTAAACCGCCAAAAATAAACCCCGAAGTCAAAGCATCTCTCCAAGAGCTGGTCACGAACAGGGATTCTCGTTCATATGCCAAACAAGAAACGGTGACAAGTTGTCTTGCCGTCCTCGGAACAACTCTGTCAGATCTATTGAGTGGGACGAACATAGAGAGACTAACACTCCTAGAAAGATTGAGTGATATGGGAAGATTACTCGTAGACCTACAACGAGATGAGACTCAGACGAGAAGATCATTCTTCCTAACATTAATGCGTCTGTCAAGGAAGCCGTTAATGCCACTGTCGTGGACGAGTGGTTGTTCGGAAAACAACTGGAAGAACACCTTAAAACGGCGAAGACCTTGGAACGAGCATCCAAAGAGCTCAGTAAGATAACACCAAGAATATTGACAAACTGACCGACAAAAAACTTCAAGAGTCCGTACCGTCAACAAAATTACAAGCCTCGACCTATGTTGGGGGGCGAACAGAAAAAATTCTCTGGTCACCGAGGGTCGAACTACCGGAAACCGGACCTAAAGAACGACCAGCAAATTCGGACGAGACGCAATTAGATGACGTAAATATTTTGGCGGGCAGACTCAAGTAGTTTTATGAAAAATGGGAAACGATCACCACGGTTAAAGTCATTTTACATTTTATAAACGGAATAACGATCACATTTTTAAAAAAATCCTACAAAAAACACCTCCAAGAGAACCGGTTTTGGAACCGGAACAACCGGAACAAATTGGTGAGTTACTAAAAAAGGAAGTAATCGAACAATGTGAGACGTCTCTCAGAGAATTTATATCCCGCATTTTTCTTACTCCAAAATCAAATGGACATCATCGCCTCATTTTAAACTTAAAAGATTTAAATGCCAATCGAGACGCAACATTTTAAATTGGAGGATATTCGAATAGCCAGAGATTTATTACGACAATATTCGTTTATAGACGCATACTACGTAGTCCCGGTTAAAGAAGCAGACCGAAAATATTTACGGTTCTTATATAAAAACAAACCTTTTCAATTTTGCTGCTTACCGTTTGGACTAAATATAGCTCCTTACATTTTTACAGAAATTATGCGGACCGTAGTAAGCCGCATGAGAGAGTTAGAATATATCTCAGTTATATACCTAGATGATCTAATTTTGATCGGCAACTCTTACCAAGAATGTATAGAAAATCGAGACAAGACCTGTTCTCTTTTAGAAGAGTTGGGATTTATTATCAACAAAGAAAAAGCCAATGGCAACCGTCAAGAACGCAACGATTTCTCGGATTTGAATTAAATTCAGAAAAGATTATTATTGAGCTTCCCATCACAAAGAAACGCAAAATATTTCACAAAATTAAAAAAATGCGAGAACTTCATTCGTGTACAATACGAGAGTTCGCGTCATTCGTTGGAACGTTAGGTGCGTGCTGTCGAGCAGTACGTTATGGTTGGGTATATATGAAGGATCTTGAGAGAGAAAAGACATTAGCACTAATAGTGGAAAACGGAAATTTTGAAAATACGATGATTTTGTCAAGAGATATTCGACAAGATCTGTCTTGGTGGAAATCCAATATCATGTCTGCAAACAACCCGATAGTGACAGACGATTATGAGAACGATATATTTTCAGACGCGTCCCAGTCAGGCCGGGGAGCCTCCTGTAAAGGACAAAAATCACACGGTCATTGGGATACAACAGAGCGAGAACACCACATCAACTATCTGGAACTTCTAGCTGCATTCTTTGCTCTTAAATGTTTTGCAAGAGACCTCAGGGATTGTAGTGTCTTAATGAGGATTGATAACACAACAGCAATTGCATATATGAATCGTATGGGTGGAATGCGATACAAAGAACTTAAAAAACTCGCAGAAGATATTTGGATCTGATGCAAAAAAAAGAAACCTCTAGATATTTGCATCATATATCCCATCAACGGAAAACACGACAGCTGACGCAGAGTCTAAAAAACTGGAGGTAGAAACAGAATTTGGACTATCAAGTTACGCGTTCAAAAGAATATGCCAATCTTTTAATACCACGGAAATTGACCTGTTTGCTAGTAGATGAAATACCAAATGCGAACGTTATGTATCCTGGCAAAAAAATCCTCATTCGATGGCTATCGATGCTTTTACAATAGACTGGAGTGGGTATCACTTTTATGCATTTCCTCCATTTTCATTAATTCTCATGATGTTCAAAAAGATACAATCCGAAAGAGCTCGAGGCGTGGTGGTCGTACCTCATTGGACAAGTCAAGCCTGATTCCCACTTTTTATGGCCATGCTTGATTCAAAACCTATTTATTTCAAGCCGGAGATTACTCTTACTTGCTCTTCAAACAGGGAACCACATCCCGTATGGAGACGTCTTACCCTGGTAGCCGCAGTCTTATCGGGCAAGCTTTCGCAAAAAAGGGTACGCCAGAAGAAACAATAGATGTTGCAATTTCATCATTGAGCGAATCCTCTTTACGCGAATATACAACGGCTTACAAAAAATGGTGGTCATATTGTAAAGAGGGAAAAATCGAGATTCTTTCAATTTCAATAACCGAAATCTTAAAATTTCTGGCAAGAGAATTCCAAAACGGTGCATCATATGGAACAATAAACAGTTACCGATCGGCTATAGCCTTTATACTAGGCCCAGAGATCGGTCAAGATGACAGAATAAAAAAATATGTTAGAGGCATCGCGAAATGTCGACCTCCTCTACCCAAATATAACTCAACTTGGGACAACCGAAGGTTGTTTTCGACTTTTTCGCACAAGGACGATCAAACGAAGATTTGTGCCTGGAAAAACTTACTCTCAAACTTTTCACTTTTCTTGCGCTAATAACCGGTCATAGACCACAGACGTTAACGCTTATAGATATACATAATATGGAGAAAACAAAGAAGTGGATCGAGATAAAGATTCCAGAGAGAATAAACACGTCAGGATCAAAAAGAAAACAACCTACGTTAATAATCCCGTTCTATCCGGAAAACAATAAATTATGCGTGGCGTCCACACTTGATATATACGTCAAACGCACACGAGAGCTACGAAAAAACGGGTCAACACTGTTCATGTCGTTTAAAAAACCACACAAGGCTGCTTCAACGCAGACCTTAAGACGTTGGATAAAATCAACACTAACCCATGCGAGCGTGGATACAAGATGTTTTTCGGCGTACAGTACGCGACACGCTTCGACATCTGCAGTAAAGAGAAGCGGAGTCAACATCGAGACTATACAACGGACTGCAGGATGCACCGAACCTTCACAAACGTTTGCCAAATATTATAATCTGAAAATAGCAGACGAAAAAGATGTATTCGCAAGGATTATTCTAGGACTACAAGGTGAATGAAAAGGTATTTAAAAAAATGAAAAAAAAAAACAATCATCTGCCATATTATGCTATAAACATCTACCATGTGATCTCGAGGAAGAGGCGCGAAATGCAATTGAACGATTAAACGAACTTACCTGTAACTGAAGTTCTATCGTAATTGTATGCAGCGCCTCTGCCGAAGAGATCACTTTCCACCCAAATACCCAAAACTAAGAAATCGTAGCCCCAAGAATTACGGCAGTGCTTTAAAGGAATTAAGTGGACATCGGACCATGAGGGCCTCGGGGGGTGGGGAAAAGTTTTTGTTTTACTATAAACCTATGGCGACATCGGCATGGGGAGGGGGTACTACCATGTGATCTCTTCGGAAGAGGCGCTGCATACAATTACGATAGAACTTCACTTACAGGTAAGTTCGTTTAATCGTTCAATTCTTTTGGCAAATCAACTTTTTTTTACATACTTCAATATATACTTAATGAAGCCTAAAAGTTCTTTTGACCATGTATTTTATTTCTTTCTTAATTTTTTTTTCAAGAAAACGGTCGAAAATGGCCATCGACGGTGGTGTCCGCCTTTCTTGACACACTGCATCGTTTTGACCTGAACGAATTTTAAAAAAATGCTCGCTTTCCCAAAATTGAAAGTTTTTAATAATTTTTTTACGACGATTCAATTTTAGGCTTTCCAAGTTGCTATAGAGTTGCCCTATGGAAAGGCGGTGACATATTACCATCCTTTTCAATAAATTTAAACCAATACCTCGACCCCGATTTATATACACCTTGTCGACCACTCGCCTCGCGAAGGCATGCATACGGTGCTGATGCATCAGACGATGGAGATTCAGCCCGGACAGACGCTCCTCAGAAGTTTCATCGGCAATATTTTTCCGATAGTCAACCAGGATCGGGGAACGGAGAAGAAACTCTGCGTTGCGCTGTTTACGACGTTGCTCGAGCCATAGACAACATATTTTCCCATGGCCTTCAGGAGGGCACATCCTCTGTTGCACTCCTTGCCACCGACACAATGAAGAACAATATTAGCACCCTCTCGAGGAGATGATCAATCGTGTCGGGCGACTTGAGCTGCTCGGATTTCGATTTGCTGCAAACACTAGAGATTGTGACTTCGTCGATCGTCTTTGGCAATTGAACGACTGCCTGGCGCACACCTCCACCGGTGCTGTGGATCGGAAGAGTTTTGCCGGGCATAATACATGCAACCTTAAACAGTGGGACGTAAATGACGATGTAGTTCATGGTGATCGTTGCCGCATCCGAGTAGCTCGTTCCGGCTGGTAGAGAAAAAAAACAAGGTAGCCGGAACCGCGATGAGCTCCGAACAGGTAGAACTTTTTTACTCCCTTGCCAACAGCCTTAATATCATCAGTGCACTCGGAGCCCATGATGACCGGAGTTTTCGGTGGAGAATCGATGACTCGGTGTCATAGGATCCTGGAAGTTGAGGCAACATCCTTTGACCTGGATGAGCATTTCACCCTCAGAGAGTTGAGGCTCAGGTTTTCTTAGTGCCTGTAACCCGGGTGTAAGCTTTGATATCCCCGAAGCCGTTGAGTACGATAGCACGTACGTACCTTGACTTCCGGTGTTTTTTTCTTCGGTTTCTCGCTGTCACTATGTTCCTCGATCTTCTTCTTCGTGTAATCGTCCACGGCGGTTTTCTCGTCGATTATTTCTTTGTCGGGCTTTGTCGTCGGGATTTCTCGTCGGTGGTGTGCCGGCGTCCTGAGGCGTCGCCCTCGACCACTCGTTTCGTTCTTCACGTCAAAAAAAAATCACCAAAACGCGACGAAAACAACTCTATCACACACTATTACACATCGTTTGAAATATATTTCAAACGAATGTGCAAGGTTATAGCTCCGGCTTTCGACCTGTCAACAAATAAATTGTTCCGGAAACGGATGAACTGAATCCGCGCTCTATTACCTAATATTTTGAGCTTTGTTGGTACATTTTTGCTACATTTATGTAAAAATTTCAAAATGCTTTTTCTCCGCCATTTGTTCATAAAAACAGGTGAAACAAAGATTAAAATGTGTGCTTTTTCACGGTCCACAGGATGATTCTCAGACAATTACCGAAAATGCGATGCAATTGTTAAAAATTCACCATTTTTCGCACGGTAACCAAAAAATATACACTTTTTTTTGAAATTTTGGATAATGGAGGAGACCATTCCCTCGGAGCAAGTGTCCTGCATGCACACAACAAATTTTATTCCAATCGGTTGTTCCGTTTGGGAGAATTGTCATTTCAAAATTTCGAAGCAGTCGGAGGCGTGTGGCATATCGCCTTAAGACGGAATGACACCTCATCGCGGTCGGTATGGTAGAACAATTATAGATACCCAAAAATCTCTGGAACGGCTCTTCAAATCCCGTCGAAACTTTGCCAAACGACGTCAAATAGATAGACGAACACCTGTCTGCCCCTCAAATTTTCTGAATTTGAAAAAAAAATGTAGATTGGATAATCATAAGCCAATCTACTTTTTTCTCCTAAAATTCAGAAGATTTGAGGGGCAGACAGCTGTTCGTCTATCTATTAAACGTGGTTTGGCAAAGTTTCGACGGGATCTGAAGAGCCGTTTCAGAGACTTTTGGGAATCTGTAATTGTTCTACCATACCGACCGCGATGAGGTGTCATTCCGTCTTAAGGCCATGTGCCACACGCCAGAAAATTTCGACGCGGCCTCTCGTTACGTCGGTAGCGCAGATCTCGTAGTTTTTAGCTACGAATCGCTACCGACGGACAGCGCAGCGATCGCGAATTCAGTCTCGATCCTTCGCACTGAGACGAAGAGTCGAAGCCAAATAGACGGCGATCGCTGAGCGCGCGCGTATGTGTGTGTGTTTGCTACGCCGCGGCAACCGCGTGGAGAAAGAACGAATACATTCTCGCACGCCGTTCAGTCGTACGCAAGTACCTTACGTCTATGTGTGTATCACACAATTCATACAACTATGCGTAGCGACCATGGTACGCTTGTATTGGAAGCATGCGCTCGCTCGGCAGGAGAGCGGTGAAACTTTGTTGCATTTTACTTTGTATATGCAGCCATCGAATCGATTTTTTTTCGACGACGGCCACAACCAAAAGACTCAGGCATTTTCCCATACTTATTTATATCATTTAAACAAATAAGCTCGAGCACAATTTGTAATATCGATGCTGCTTATCGTTAACGATATCGATCCCTGCCAAAATTTTGAGCGACCGAAATTGCTCGAGACTCACTCTACAAAAGAGTGGTAAAATTTTACAATGCTTATTATTTAAACAAATGCGTTCAGCATTTTTATCTCTACCAGGGTTCATATTTGGCAGCATTTTTGCTGGTCAGCTTCTCGAACAATCAAGATCGCTAGCCTCGCTCTACGGAAGAGCGGTGAAATTTTGCGATCGCGCATTGTTTAAACAAATGCCCTTGAATCGATTTTTTTGTTGACGGCGGTCATCGGTGGAAATTTCTTTATGGTTGAACTTTCTAGCAAACGGGGTTTGCTAGAGACTCGTATGGTGGAAGGGTGCTAGCATTTTCCCATTCTTTTTTAATTAATTTAAACAAATAAGCTCAAAGACTATTTGGCATCTCGATGTCGCTCGATCGGCATTTTTTTCTCTGCCATGGCTTATCTTCGGCAGGTTGTCTGCGGCCGACCAAATTCGCGAGCGAACGAGATCGACCGGGTCTCACTCTGCGAAAGAGTGGTAAAATTTTATTATTGCTGCAAAAAAATACGTTTAGCATTTTTTCTCTCTGCCGGAATTCATCTTCGGTAGGTTTCTCCAAAGATCGATTTTTTTAGCAATGACGATCGGAGAAGTCTCGCTCTACAGAAGAGCGGTAAAATTTTACTATCGCGAATTGTTTAGAGGTCATCGGTGTGAAATTTTCGAAAAATCGTTTTGTTGGAAGCTTTTTTAAAAAGTCCTTGCAAACTTGAAAAATGTTACGATGCTCTTTGTTTAAACAATTGGAATTGGCATTTTTTTCTCCGCCATGGCTTATCTTCGGCAGGTTGTCTGCGGCCGACCAAATTCGAGAGCGAACGAGATCGACCGGGTCTCACTCTGCGAAAGAGTGGTAAAATTTTATTATTACTAAATTATTTCTAATTATGCTTAAAAAAATCGTTTAGCATTTTTTCTCTCTGCCGGAATTCATCTTCGGCAGGTGTCTCCAAAGATCGAATTTTTTAGCAATGACGATCGGAGAAGTCTCGCACTACAGGAGAGCGGTAAAATTTTACAATCGCAAGTTGTTTAGAGGTCATCGGTGTAAAATTTTCGAAAAATCGTTTTGTTGGAAGCACTTTACAAAAATCCTTGGAAACTTGAAAAAAATTACAATGCTCTTTGTTTAAACAATTGCGTTCGCCATTTTTTTCTCTGCCATGGCTTATCTTCGGCAAGTTGGCTGCGGCCGACCAAATTCGCGAGCGAACGAGATCGACCGAGTCTCACTTTGCGAAAGAGTGGTAAAATATTATAATTATTGTCAAAATAAATACGTTTAGAATTTTTTCTTTCTGCCGGGATTTATCTTCGGCAGGTTCCTCCAAGGATCGAATTTTCTAGCAATGACGATCGCAGGAGTCTCGCCCTACAGAAGAGCGGTGAAATTTTACGATCGCGATATGTTTAAAATAGGACACCGGTGGAAAATTTTCGAAAAATCTTTTTTTTTGAGACACTTAAAAAGTCCTTATAACCTCCAAAAATATGATTAATATTCGTTTATAGCCGAAAAAAAACAGTTTTAAAGTGGTTTTCGAGCTATTTTTATAGGAGAGTGTCCGGCGCTGAAAAGCGTCTTCGGCGATGCCATGCCGGTAGTCGCAATTCTCAACTCTTGTAAGCCTATGGGCATAAATTCACCGACTAAAAATAGTTTTATTTTCGACCAAAAGGTGGCATTAGATTACGGAAACAAAACTTCTTCAGGTCTATGGCCTAACCGTTAACTTCACACACGTTTTTCTCCGAACCACGTTTTCGAAATCGGGACGCAGCAGAACTTGAACAATTTTCGTCCCCTCGACCAATCCAATTTCTTCAATTTTTCAAAGTGTTTTTTGAAGCGCTGTATCATTGTGAGAAATGGTCGCATCGAGATGAGAAAAAGCATTATGAAGCTTCAAGTTTCTAGTTTCGAGATCTGTCGTCAAAACAAATTTGTGAGCTACTGTAATCGCGCAATAATAAAAAAATAACGAGAAAATTTATTTCTAAATTTTTTGGGTTTTTTTCAAGGGTCCACGCGCTCGAGAATGTTATTTCAGTTAAATACATGTATAGGTCAGTTAGCTTGTTTATTCAGCTTCTATTTGGTTTTTTTTTGTCTCTCCACGACAATTTCTTGCTGAGATATCCGACTTTGAATGTAAAAAGATCCTTTTGTCTTCGATCACCATTATCTCAGCAACCAATGATTGCACGGGCAGCTTTGAAAACTTAAATAAATTTCCAACACGACCCTTCCGTTGTTTTTTAGAAAAAAACATTTTTTCACCATTAATATTAATTTGAAAAAGCACCAAAAACTGACTTTTTATGGTTTTTCAGTAAATGTACAATCCTTTAAGTATTGATGGCAAGACTAATGTTGCCCCGTTGTTTTTCTGCTTAATGTGCCCCCAATAGCTCTGTAAATTTTCAATTTGATCCATCGAGGCATTTTTTCGGTTCGATTAATCAAAGTTTTACAAAACAAAGGAAGAAGTGTATTGTTCTTAAACATCGTGTAATCATCATCAGAATGAAAAAACCAATTTTCTTCGACTTTTTTCACAACTTTGACCTAGTTGCTTATTAAAGTCAAGAAAAAAAAAATCGAATAATTTCAATTTTTTTTTCTTCAAATTTGTCAAACATTTCAGGAAACAAGACTGACTCATTTTTACACGATTCGACCTTTGCGCACCATAATTTCACTCATCTTTAATTGCATTAATTAAAAGTTGAAACCCCCAAGCTGTATTCACTAGTCGATCTGAGAACTTGTATGAAATTAATTCTCGATATTTTCTGCGACGGTTATTAGGGTTACAGAAAAAAAATTTCTTCCAAAACTGATCTTTTTTTTTTAAGAAAAAACCAATTAACATTTTTTTAACTAATATTTTTTTGGTAATTTTTTTCTACGTTTCGGTAAATAAATTAATCTAAAGTTTTTGTAAACTGTAACGTTTTTCAATTTTTGTTCATGCCTAGTTTGAAAAAAAACTGTTTTCTGGAACCCTAATAACCTTCGTAGAAAATATCAAGAGTTAATCGCATAAATGTTCTCAGATCGACTATTGAATACAGTTTGGGATTATCAACTTTTAATTAATGAAGTTAAACATGAGTGAAAATATAGTGTGCAAAGGCCGAATCGGGTAAAAAATGAGTCAGTATTATTTCCTGAAATGTTTTACAAAGTTAAAAGCAATATAGTTAAAAAATTGAGATTTTTTGAATTTTTTTTCTTAAGGTATTCCATTCGCGGAGGGCCGTATTTTGTGGGGGCATAAACAGGGCCTTCTGAATCGTCGGAAAATTACAATTGCGCTTAATAAAAAAATAAGTTAGAATGGATTATTATACACAACGATAAACTAGAATAAAAAATTTCGTGCAAATTTAGTAGATTGAGACATTTTTACATTTATTTGAAACGTCACGGCTACGAAAATTTATCTCTTAGTCACATTTTTCCAAGTTTTAACATTATTATTTTCTTTAAACGTTCGGTGACCCTCTGTTTTTATTGTCGTTACGGAATCTTTAGATTTTTTCACACCTGGGAGCAGTTTATACCAGGCATCTAAAGTTATTTAGTGTATAAATTATTAGATAGAAATGTGGCCAGCGTGACATGTCCATAAAGCGCCGTATAAATGTGACGATTTTTAGGGCCGTAATTTTTCGTTAAAGGTTCGGTAACTTGGCTTGAAATTTTACCAGTATACTAGGATGCATTTTTACTTGATTATAGACGAAAATCAATTAAGTGTAAAATATTTGGGTTCGTGAAAGGAATACCTTAAATTTCACAAGAAACTAGTGCAAATTTGTGAAAGAGTCGAAGAAAATTGGTCTTTCCATTTTGATGATGATTACACGGTGTTTAGAAACAATACACTTGTGCCTTTTATTGTTCTGTAGAACATTGATCAATGAGTCCGGAAAAACGGTTCGATGGATCAATTTAAAAATTAACAGGGCTATTGGGGCTATATTACGCTTGAAAAAAAACGCGGCAACATTAGTGTTTCCGTCAATATTTGTAAGGTAGTAGTAGATTTACTGACAAACTATAAAAAGTCACTTTTTGTCCTTTTTTCAAATTAATGTTAAGGGTGAAAAAATGTTTTTCTGAAAGATCAACAAAAGGGGCTGGTAAGAAATTTATTCAAGTTTTCAAAGTTGCCATTTAATTTCCGTTGCAATCATTGGTTGCTGAGATATCGATGAACAAAGACAAAAGGATCTTTTCTCATTTAAAGTAGGATATCTCAGCAAAAAATTAACGTAGGGAGACAAAAAATCCAAATTAAAGCTGAATCAACAAACTAACGGACCTATACCCTGAGTTACGTGGAAAAAAAGTTAACTAGCCCCTGAAACCTTGAAAAAAAACAAATAAATTTGGCAATTTTTTTCCTCCGCTATTCTTATGATAGAGAGAAAACCACAGCTCACAAAAAAAATTTGCCAAAAAATCGCGAAACTCGAAACTTGAAGTTTCGAAGGCTTTTTTTATCTCGATGCGACCATCTTTCACATAAATACAGCGCTTCAAAAAACACTCCAAAAAATGAAGAAATTTTCTGTTCCTTTAATTATTTGGAGTAGTATATAAAAATTATGGTCGAAAACACGAACTTTTTTTCAAACTCGTTACAATTTTTTTATGATTATTTTGAAATTTCTCCCCGCACTTGACTTCTAAAACTAACATAATTAACAAAAATATTTCGCTCTTAGTTCCAGGATTAAATTTACGATAGTTCTACTGCGTTCCGCGGAGAGAGTATGAGGTTGAAGTTTGAATCGTTGGAAGGCAACGAAAATTAATATTCGTGAATTCCTTTAATTTATTTTTGCAAATCTTACTCACAAAAATCTTCTAACTATTTCTTAAAATGTTTATTTAGCGATCTACAATATAAATCTTAAAAAAAAAGATTTTCTATAACAATAAAAAAATAAAATGTAAGCAAGAGATTTCGTTGCGTTCCAACGATGCAAACTTCAACACTATGGAGAGGGTTGACTGAAAACCAGTAGTGCTATAGCAACTCGTACACTGCGATTTTCTATTCTCTTGACAAATAAACTCTTTTTACATACTTCAATATATACCTGATAAAGCCTAAAAGTTCTTTCAACCATGTATTTTATTGGTTTCTTTTTTTTATCTAAAAAAATGGTCGAAAATGGGCAGTGACGGTGGTGTTCTCCTTCCTTGACACACTGCGTCATTTTGACCTGAACGAATTTGAAATAAAATGCTGACCTTCTCAAAATAGAAAGTTTTCAATAATTTTTTACGACAATTCAACTTTAGGCTTGCCGAATTGCTAAAGACTTGCCCTGTGGAAAGGTGGTGACATCTTACCGTCTGTTTTAATAAATTTAAACAAATACCTCGACCACGATTCATATACACTTTGTCCACCGCTCGCCTCACAAAGGTATGGGTACGGTGCTGATGTCATCAGACGGAGATTCAGCCCGGACAGTGGCTTATTCTCCTCGAAAAGTTTCATCGGAAATATTTTGTCCATAGTCCACCAGGGAACGGAGAAGAAACTCTGCGTTACGCTGGTTTATCTCGAAACACAATTTTTCAAAACGGCACGCCGCATAACACCAAAAATTTTCATTATTTACACTCTAATTTTTGAGTAAACGTTGAAAATAATATTCCAAAGAGAAATACGCACAGGACTTTCTATGAGTTAGTTATAACATTAGTAACTTACCAAATTATTATCCTTTTTTCTGTCGTAAATCAAGTTTTTGGTTTAATGCTCCCCAATTACTCAAAAATTAATATTTTCACAATCCTCCACATATTTCTCTAGCTATACTCGTGTAAATTAATTAAAAATTTTTTTATTTTATTCTAAAATCAAATTTGCGTCAGCTATACTGTGTGCCACAGAGCGTCTCAAATTCAACATGCCTCACCAGAATGGCTCCAGCGTCACCTTTTGGCATAATTTTTTAATATAAATTTAATTTCGGTCACTCGAAGATATGACTAATAACATCCTTGAATATTAAGTCTCTCATTTGTCCTACAAAAAAAATCGCGAAATATCACTCAATTTTGGCCGTTTACAGTGGTGTAAGCCCTTATGGTAAAACGAGCGTGCGCTCTTGATTTCTATCGATTGATTTCTATCGATTTGATTTCTTCTTGATTTATATCGATTTCTTGATTTATATCGATTTCATGATTTCTATCGATTTTGTCCAAATTTTAACCAGACATTGTTCATATTATTATGCAAGTTTGAGTGAAATTTCAGAACAGTTGACTATTTAGATTGGGAGATAATGGATTTTTCAATAGCAACTTTTAACACTGCAGGGTCTGCATTGGCCGAAAGTCAGGTCACATAATTCGGCGTACCATTCTATTATTCATTTTGGAAAAAAATTATGATTAGATAGCAAACTAGTTAGGGAACGAGTGAAAAAAGTTTGGATTATCTTTGCTATTCAGTTTTGCTAAAGACGTTCAGTAACGACAGAGTAACTCTCGGTAAAAAATATTTGTCCCCTATGATAAGAAGACATTATGCAACACCGTAGAACAGTATTGTTCAATATGTCGAGAAAAAAGATAATTATCGTGTTCCTAAAGTTGAAAACTTTTAACGTAAAAAGAAATATTTGCATTATAAACATTAATATTTTATATTGCTTATGTTATTGCCTTGTGTCTTTTTATAGAGGACAAATATTTGTTACACAAAATTACTCTGTCTAAATTTCAATGCAGACCCTGCAGTGTTAAAAGTTGCAATTTCAAAACCCATTATCTCCGAATCTAAATAGTCGACTGTTCTGAAATTTCACTGAAACATGCATAATTATACGAACAATGTCTGGTTAAAATTCGAACAAAATATATAAAAATCAAGAGCGCATGCTCGTTCTACCTTAACACGTTCAACCGTTGAGCATTAATTTCTGTTGGGCTGAAGGTTTGGACCCATCGACTCTGAGTATGAGATGATGGTAGCCCTAACCATTGCAACGCAAGAAGGCCCTAGCATCCTCGCCCTTTGTTTTGAAATGTACATACGTAAGCAAAAGGCCTTGCACAGATTGGTGGTGCGATCCATGGCAAGATATTGTTCCTTGAGGTCAGCCTCGCTGGTGCTCTCAGAGAGATTGGAGACAGCGGTGATATCCTCTCGACACCGGGACTATATATTGTGGCTGCGACGATTGACGCAGTTTCTTATCCTCGGCAGTACGTACTTGCTGCACTGGATAAATCCGATGGTCCATCTAGATGGTAAATTCGACGCTATTTTAGTTCTGGTTCCTACATGATAGCCCAGGTACCGTACCTACCACGTGTGTGCGTACTGTATCGGTACTAGCATTAGTATGGTGAGGATACGGAACCGGTACATCTTACTATTGCACAGTGTACCGGTACCATACTAGTAACACGTACATTTGCGTGAAGCATGTACTACCGTACAGGTACACCGTAGGGTACTATCTCTTTCATCGGAGATGAAAGTTTTCTTGCATCGGAGCCCTTGGCTGTTTGACACATCGGCGAGCGGGAAAGCAATGCGAGGGAGTAAGAGCAAATAACAAAGTACGTAAATTGAAGTTATGAGGTTATAGCACGTACGTACCTTGACTTCCGGTGTTTTCTCCTTCGGCTTCTCGCTGTCACTATGTTCCTCGATCTTCTTCGTGTAATCGGCCGCGCTGGTTTTCTCGTCGATTACTTCTTTATCGGGATTTCTCGTCGGTGGTGTTCCGGCGAGCTGAGGCGACGTCCTCGACCACTGGGCTCGTTTCGTTTTTCACGTGAAAAGAAAACTTACCAAAACGCAACGAAAACAAACTTCACTCTATCACACACTATTACACATCGTTTGAAATATATTTCGAACGAATGTGCGAGGTTATAGCCCAGGCCTTGGACCTGTCAAAAATAAATTGTTCCGGAAGGAGGCGAGCGCGGTCGGTAAAAAAGGGCGAAGTGAGCTGCGCGCCGCTAGTGAGAAAACGGATGAACTGAACGCTCGCTCCGGTAACTGATATTTTGAGCTTAGTCGATACATTTTTGCTACATTTATGTCAAAATTTCAATATGCTTTTTCTCCGCCATTTGTTCATAAAAACAGGTGAAACAAAGCTTCAAATGTGTGCTTTTTTACGGTCCAGAGGATGACGCTCAGAAAATCACCGAAAATGCGATGCAATGGTTAATAATTCACCATTTTTCTCAGGGTAACCACAAACTGTAATTTTTTTTTGGAAATTTTGGATAACGGAGGGCAAGTGTCCTGCATGCACACAACAAATTTCATTCCAATCGGTTGTTCCGTTTGGGAGAATTCTTTTTTCAAAATTTCGAAGCGGTCGGAGGCATGTGGCACATCGCCTTAAGGTAGAACGAACGCGCGCACTTGATTTCTATTTTGTTCAAATTTTAACCAGACATTGTTCATATCATTGTGCAAGTTTGAGTGAAATTTCAGAACAGTCGACTATTTAGATAGGGAGATAATGGGTTTTTAAATTTCAACTTTTAACACTGCCGCGTCTGCAGGCGGAAGATTGTATGGGCTTGCATAGGAACGAATTTAACTAGGTATAGCGAAATGTTGGCAATTTATAGGCCGCTATTAACCAAACATCGACAGTTGTTTTCAATCACTTGATTGCTCGATATCGAACAAACGAAGAACATCTACCCGCTACTTTTTTATACTCTACACATGTGCTAATTTACATCTCAATCAAATGAAAAGTTTTCTAGAAATGCATTAAAAAATTGCATTTCTGCAATAAACGATATGAACGTCGTTGCTGTCTGCATCGTTCTCATCACAAACGTAATTGTCAAAGAATAAAACACTTTTGCTGTTTGAAATTTGTTCGTACCTCGTACCGTTTAAAAGTTATTGCCAAAAAACGACGAAGAACACCGATATTTAAGGAAGCATTGACCCGTCATCGGGGTTCTGCCGATATAATGATGGCGGGCTCGTTCGCCGCGCAGTATGCTTTATCTTGAGGTGTGTGTTAGGTGAAATATGCAATATGATACTTGTTGCAGATCCGCGAATAATGGGCTCATCTGCGATTTGTTTCCCGTGTTATTCGTCCACGGGATATCCAAGGAGAAATGTCGAAATATTATTATTTTTGGATCAAGTTACACTGAAGGTACTCGAGCCTACTAATGTATCGAGCAAGTGAACTGAAATAATTAAATTCTCGTATATTGTAAAGATATTCAAATGTAGCGATACCGATGAATCGAGAAATAAATTTCGTTACGAATTAGCGATACTTGTGACACATGTTTTAAGTATCCGTGGATGGCTCTTCACTTGTGAAATAGTCGAAGCACCTACGTATTTAATCGGTTTCGACATTATAAAAAAGGACATGAAATTAAGTGCAGCTATCCAAGTCGACGTTCGGAAAATTCTCAAATCTCTTGAAATCAAACTGGAATCTCCAAGAGTTGTATAAAATCAGTATGACATCACATGAAAAAAGTCCCTACTCAGCAAAATAAAATACTAGATAATTATAAGAATACGAAAAACAAGGCCAAACACATGTGACGGCAAATGACACATTCGCTAGAATGTAACACGAACTGACGAACACGCCGCGTACGTTTCATACAGTGAGTTGGTCTTTTGGTGTTCGTTTTTGTACTTTGAAACCACGCCACGCGAAAATGCGTTGAGAAATGAAAAATCTAATGGCAATTTACCAATGTAATGTGATTTTTTCCTATCGATTTTGTTTACTCTATCTTCTGATCCGTCCACTCAATCCTGAGGTCTCGTAGTTTACAAGCGATTTCATTACCACAAAAATGGTTCGACACTCGTCTGTTAAATCGAATAAAGTAATTCGGTTGCGTCGTGAACATAGTACGTAACACGTAAACGCGTTCTGTCGCACTCGTTGACCGTTGACTGCAGCTTGCTTGCTATATAAACATATATAATGTGCCACAGTGGTTTTGAGAGCCGTGAGCTCTTAACATGGTTAGAACGTATATAAGTGCAAACAAGCGGCTCTTTTTAGGGTCAAAAATCAATTTGACGACGGTTTTCCGTGACGCAAATTCTAATCCCAAAAAGTTCTTCGAAATTGTGAATAGGGCGGAAAGCAGAACATCGAGCTCGTCTACATAAAAATTTGCACTGGAGAGCATAAAACCCCAAAAATATGGAATTCTTTTGCATCGACTACGCGGTAAGGAAAAATTTATATTTTCTGGTGCTGAAAAGTCAGAAATATCAACTTTACATTGCTCAGAGACAACAAAAAATGTATACCTGTAGGTATCGAGGGGCTAAAAATACCAATTAGCTTCGCTTCAAGAACACCAAACAAAAAATGTCTAAGCATCGCTAAGCCAAATCTATAGATTTTGTTGCTCGATTGCACACAACGAAAAGTTCTCACTTTCACGTATCGAGGGACGAACAGTATGAATTTTTCTCGCTCGAACGTAGGCAATGGAAAATTCATAAATTAAGACCGGAAAGACTAAAAAAAAATGAATTGATTTTGATTCAATTAAACAAAAAAAATACATCTTTGGTTACTGCCAACCAAAACATTGGACAGAGACAATCAAATAATGGACTATAGTTGCGAAACGCGGAAACCTAATTCCAATCTGAAATTTGGCATACACCTTCATTGTAATGCTATAAGACTTCCCTAGAAAGGACTTTTGGCGACGCGCCATAGTTTTCGAGATATTCGATTTTTTAAAGTTATTTTTTTAACGCGCTCTGACTATATCTGTAATTGACGGGCTCATTTCTGGCTATATCTTTATATATTATCGCGCTTTTCGTTTTGTGTGGATCCTCGTCAAGGTTTGGCGATGGAAACCCTCGCTCCATTGACACCGCGGCTGGTTACCAAGCATTGTGGCGAGGTATTATGCAAAGACGAAAAACAAAACGTTCAAACCATACGAAATCCCAATCGTTTAAAAACGGCCAAAACCACAAAAAATTAGAAATTAAGGAAGCAAACAAAAATATAAAATCGCAAAAACATTGAAAACTAATAAATGAACCGTAGAAATCTATTACACCTCCAAAGAAATGAACTGTGGAAAAATGAAAAAATCAATCTACGATACTCTGTGTCTATCTCAATTTTCCGTGCACATCCGAGACGACCCGCCCCCACCCCAGTGTTCTACGCACCATTCCACACTCACATCCGATGTGCCCTGCGCCCACACAAGTGTTCCACACACCCCACCATTTGAGATACATAGCGGTGAAAAAGTTACTTTCCCAAATCGATATCTCGAAAACCATGGCGCGTCGTTAAAAATCTTTTTAGAAGATCTCTTAAAATATTGAAACAAAAGTCAGTGCAAAATTTCAGATCAAAATTCGGTTTCGATCTGAACTGAGACAACGACTGAAAAATGTCTATAGGTATTGCAAATCCAAATATATGGATTTGTTTGCTCTATTACCGACTGCAAAAATTGAATACCTTTAGAACCTCCGCAATGAAAAATTCCTAGGGTTTCAGCTATCGAAAGGCCAAATATGTGTATCGCTCATCAGTCAAACAGATAAAAATGATCCTTCTATGGTTACTTCAATTCATTCAAATAGAATCAAATAATAATTTACGCTAAACAGAATAGAAAGCCAAAAATGTGGAATTCTGTTGCATCAAACACAGGTAACGAGAAACGTATAATTTCAGGTACTGACAATTGAAAGGTACGAATTTTTCTTGCATTGGACTTGGGCAATAAAAAATTCTCAGAGCTGTAGGTGCAAAGAAAGAGCAAAAATCGGAATTTTTCTTAAGTCAATCGGACAAAAACTATAGATCAACGAAACGCACCATCCATGTAGATCCAATGTATGAGTGTTCATTTCACTGACAGAATTTCATGGTTGAAAAAGTAATAAAAACTAGATTATTATAAAAATCATAAAAATAGAATATTTATTATACCATTATCGCACTTATATTGCGGATGCTATTTTCTAGGTTTCTACGTGTTTAAATATATTGAAACAGGTTTCCCTGGTAAATATGAATTTGTAACTATACACGTATATTTATACTACACGTGTATAGTATAGTTATGTTAGTTACATTAGTTACATATCAGATATATTAGTTATATTATACACGTATAATACGTGTATAGTTATGTGAAGTGAACGTCAAGAATGAGTAGTGAAGTCTCTTTAGATTGAAGCTGAAGAAAAAAAGGATTTCTTACCTTCAAAAAAGGAAATGAAATCGTTGTAAAAACTTTTAAAAAGTTGAAAAAGTACTCCAATCAATCGAAAATCCCTTTGAAAACATCGTTGTTCGCTTTACCTCATAAAAAGTTATGGTTGGCCTTAAAAATAATAATTATTTGTTCCAATTCAAGCAATGGTTTTATTATAATTTTTCAATTCATCAACTATATAAAAAAAAAAACAAAATGATTTTTGTAATAGCCGAGTACAATGTACCTATTATGCAAGTTCATGTTGTACACAGAATTTTTAAACCTTAGAGGTAATCTTACTAAAAATGTTTTATTTTGATTTAGAAATTCACATTATTATAACAAAAAATTGATTCATTCCATTCTAGAAAAATGCAACGTATGGACCACACAAGTACACGGAGGCTATGCACCGTCTTCACGTGCATTGTTAAGAAAACAAACGCTTGGCGAAGTAGTTCACCTTCCCAACTACTCAACTCTCAGGTTTAAAACAAAGAAATTGCTTAGCCAGATATTAGCGATTAGAGATAGTATTTTTTCGGTCATGGCCATTTGCTCGTTCTGCCGCATTTTTCGTGCCTTTAGCGGTTTCGGTAGCTACAGGGATTATACAATATTAAGGCGTGACATCTATGTGACTCACAAAAAATGAGACTTTTTGGGATTTTTTTTGGAGAATATATTGACGTATACAAAAAAAAATGAAATGTTGCGGTAGCTACACTAAGAGCGTTTTTTTAGGAGCCCTATGGGAGGACGCAATACTTTTACATTTCAGCACATGAAAGAAAAATTCTGGTAATTTACATTAGTTTTATTAGAGAAGTACATACGATTATTAAAAAATATCGTCATTTCGCAAAATAGCGTCAATTTAAATACATTATTTATTCGCTAAAAAATCGGTCGATATTTGCTTATAAAAAAGAGAATTGTTGATGAATCATGAAAGTCGTATATACTTCTTTAGAGAATCTGTTTAAGAAGCTGCAGTTGAAATATCAAGTCGGTCGGATGAAAACTGCCCGAATCATGCGTCCTCCCGATTACACAAACGTGGTTTTGAGAAAATTACGTTTGAAGTTTCAAGATCTATTTCGGAGTTATCGTCCACACGACGAAATTGGAGCTCTCAATTGAATTCTGCATATACCCACAGAGGTATTTTGATACACTGCGGCCGGGGCCAATCCCGCTACTGCGCCGATAATCGATATCGGCGCAATGGCGGGATTGGCCCCGGCTTTTAGTTTACCGGTAAATCAAAAATGAACAACGAAATTGTTTTTGTTTATTGTATGTACTTCGGTTATTGATGAACATATTAGCCTGAAACTCATACGTCACCTATAAAAATCTATCCCCAAGAAAGATCTTTCAATTTTATCCAGCCATCCTATATCGTTTAGCAATAAAAACCGATTTTTGCGAATCCGTCGTTTGCTTATAGCGACCGCTCCACAAGGCTCACAGGGTGCAAAAAAATCGTGGTGGTAGTTGTCAGCGCGTACGTTCATTACTCAACTCAAAAAAGTTATTTAAAAAAAACACTCGTATTTCGACTGTATAAAATTTTAGCTTATAAACAAATTTAACTAACTACTTGGATTACGGGGCTACATGAAAAATTCTTCAAGATTTTTATACGTCTGCGAGACGCGTAATGTCCAAAACGGAAGGTTTTAATAGCTTCGTTACAAGCGGAGATATAGTTATTTATGCGTTTCTTCGATTTATCATTGCTGTAATCAACATTTTTGCGAAATTCAAGTTCATGAGCATTCGTGAGACTTTTAGGCAATACGGCGAATGGCGCCGTCGGTGCGGCCTGGGCACCGTTCCTTGCACCACGGATTCCCTCGCGCGGCTTACTTAACTACTATTTCCATACATATCTCCCTTATAAAATGTCGTAGAAAGATTTTTTTATTTTGCGTATTTTTAGCATTGAATATGCTTTTAAAACAGTATATGTTTGTTGAGGTAGGCTGAGATAGGGGTCTGAATTAGCAGGATGTTACACGAAACTAACGCTACTCCCACTCCACTGCCACGGTGGTGTAGTACAGCGGCGGGGGGGGGGGGGCTGCGACATGCTAAATGCCTGTGATTGGTTGAAAAATGCAGAATTACATGTAAATTACATGTAGAAAGAGAGAGACAGAGAGAGAATGAAAGAAAATGAGAGAGAATAAGAGAGACTGAGAGAGAATGAGACAGAAGGCGACAGAATAAGAGAGAATGAGGCAGAATGAGGCAGAATGAGATAGAATGAGACAGGATGGGACAGATTGAGACAGAATGAGACAGAATGCGACAGCATGAGACAAAATGAGATAGAATGGGACAGACTAAGACAGAATGAGAGAATAAGAGAGAATGAGACAGAATGAGATAGAATGAGACAGGATGAGACAAAATGAGATAGAATAAGACAGAATGAGATAGAATGAGAGAGAATGAGACAGAATGAGACAAGATGAGACAGAATGAGAGAGTGAGAGAGAGAGAGAGAGAGAGAGAGAGAGAGAGAGAGAGAAAGAGAGAGAGAGAGAGAGAGAGAGAGAGAGAGAGAGAGAGAAAGAGAGAATGAGAGGGATGACAAGGAAACATTGCGAGGTCGATGTCTCCGATTTCGATTAAATTTGGCATGCTCGTAGAATGGGTAAAAATAGGCGATACGTATTTTTTATATCGGTGGAACCCGATTTTTAAGGGTTTAAAAACACCCTCGAAAGTTGTGGTGTTTTTCGTTTCACGTCAATAACGTTTTAACGGTACGAGATATGAAAAAACTTCAAATTGCAAGAATGTTTATTTTTCGTGTACTATATATTGGAGATGAGAACGATGCAGATAGCAACAAATTTCATATTGTTTATTACAAAAATGCAATTTTTTCAACCGTATCTCCGAGAATTTTTAATCGATTGGGATGTAAATTTGCATACATGTAGAGAATCTAAAAGTGCGGATACGTATTTTTTCTTTTTCCGATATCTCACAATTAAGGGGTTGAAACTGCCCGTCGATTTTTTTGCCGAGAGCATCGCAGTATCAGCTAGCGTTTTGGCATTTCGGTCTAAATGTACGTCAATATACGTTCGTGATATGACGCAATTGCATATTTGTAACATTCCAGCCCCCCCCCCCCCCCCAACGGTCCCCCTCTCGAAAGGCGAACGTTCAAAGTTCTTACCGTGCGGCATGGACGAATATTTGTAGAAATAAAAATGGGTTACAAAGAAAAATGGGTTACAAAGAAAGAAAGAAACAATCAGTCAAAATAGTCGATACACGTTTTCTCGTTTTGGCGGAACGACACTCTTAAGGGGTCAACGCACCCTTAAAAACTTCGTTCTTTCTATAGGTCGTGAACGGGCCGAAATAAAAATAAAGTTCGAAAGGAAAAAATTTTGTATTCTTCGACTAATAGACGTTCATGATGATAATGATGAGTACAGCAATAAATGGCGCGTTGTTTATTGCAATAATTCATGAATTACTTGTGAAAAATCACTCTTCAGTTTTCCACTAATATGAAAAGAGATCAAACAAGGCTCGAAGATTTCGCTCTTTCGCTCCGGACACCGCATATATGCGTTTAGCAAAAAGAACGTCATCTGGCAGTCACCTTGTGAATTTTTAATAAAATTCTGATGTTATACGTTAAATAGCGTCTAGTAGGCCAGAAACAATAATTTTGTTGCCCGGAATCTTTGTAAAAATGTTTAGACACACTTTTCCCTTAAATCCGGACTCAAGAAATGAGTGCAAAGAATGAAATGTCGGGCTTTACGTAGATTCTTGCTTCCGGGAACATCATATCTCGCAACATTACTAATAACATTTTGTTATATTATGTTAACAAAAAGTGGATGAAAGTTATAATTTTGAAAAAGCCTGGAGCAACAAGGTTAACGATTAACGATTTATCTTTAGGGATTATGATTCAACGATTGTGTATTATGGAAAACAGGCGTGAGGGTGAATTATTCATTATTGAAAATTATGAATTGGCGATGAAGGGCTGATATTTAAGAGGTCGTGATGAAGGAGATTAAGGATTGCGAACAAATAATTCAAGATGTAGAATTGAGGTTCGAGGATAAATTATTAGTCGATAGGCATGAAGAAAAAAAACCCAGTGGCGGAACAAGTTTCGAGGTCTTCAAACTTTTATTTGCAACAAAAAAAAATAGTATACAAAATAATAGAAGCATGGTTGGAAAGGCGACCCGGATGAGTTTATCGTTGCCACGTGAAATTACCCATACGTGCTTTCGTGCATAGAAAGCGATCATGTATCACTTTTCATAGATGCTTGGAGACGTGAGCCTTTGTGTATATAAACGATGGACGATCGCTTTCCTCCGGCGGAACGCGATGCGATCGAAAAGCTTTCGTCGTTTGCGATCGTACGTATATAGTAGTGCCGGCTAAAAGGTCCTCCGCAAGATCACGACTCTCCTGTGGGGAAAATACATGAGTGTGATCGCACGGGGGCGTACGGGCAGATATCAAGAAACAAGGCTACGAGAGAAATTGCTTCTGCATAACTGAAAAGCACTGTCTCTCTCTCTCTCCCTCCCTCCCTCCCCTGCATTTTGACCCTGCAGCTCCTCACAGCGATAATAAAGTAGCTTCGAATTTAATGTTAAAACGTCTGGCCACCTTGGCCGATCGAAAAATGGGTATATTTTTGATAAAAATAATTAACTCGAAAAGTATGGGCCGGAATATTTTTATTTTTTTACACAACGTCGGAAAGGGCTTTAAGAATAACGTTAATAAATTTCCATTCAAAATATGAAAAAATGGCGTCGTTATGCACATTGCCGCGGAGGCCCTCCGCACGATACGCGCGGTCGTTGTCCCAGCTATTACCCGATCATGTCACATCTGAAAAAAAAAATCAGCTCCTTCGTGAGTAGCGTCGCTACAATGTAGCGTAGCATTTTTTTTTCGACCATTAAAAAGATTATGGTGAGCCATAATTTCGGTGAAAAATACAAATTTTTTTCTTCGGCTCACCATAATTTTTTTAAATTAAGGCGCTCCGCCCTCTAAGTTTGTTTCCATTCGCAATCGCAACAAATATTTTACTTATTCCGTTGAAACTGCTACCATTTTATCGGTAATTTGAATGTGCTGTCAGTATATGTATGCATATTTGTATTGAACTTTAGTAGCGCTGCGCGACTGGGCGAAGTGGGAGCTATCCCTCACTCATAAGACTGATATATTCGTGTCTCGACGCCGTGGTTGGCGCCAATGGATAATCACTCAAGCTCCGCTGTAACCTCGCACGCGTTGGGGCTGATTCACTAAACCTAAGATGAAATCGATGGGTGTTATGATGAGTACGGTCGGGGTACACTAAAATTCATGCCAAAACACTAAGGGAGACGTCGATTTCATCCTTGTCGTGTAAAGAACGCAGCTGTCGTTTTTATCGCGCAGCTTCCAGCACCGGGTAAATGATCTACTCGCTTTAACAGAGAATACGATGAAATCGAGAACGAATTTGGGCGAACCATTTTCAGAATGTATGACAAAAAGCTCCGGAAATCATTGGGAGCATCGATTTCATCTTTATTCTATTGGTGCAAACTGATAATCACTCAAGCCCTGTTTTAATGAGGCACCTCGCACGCCTCGGAACTTATTTACTGAACCTAAGGTGAAATCGATGGGTGTTATGTTGAGTACGGCCGAAGTACGTTAAAAGTCACGCCGAAATATCAAGCGTGACGTGTCGATTTCATCTATACACACAGTGTTACTGTAAAATGAAATATAGCACCCTGTTTTTTATGCGGTTTATACTGTGATTTACGCTGTTTCTTTTTTTCCGCGTAATGCGTGTTTCTAAATATGTCGGGTTACTATCGAGGCATCTATTCGCCTGCGGCAACTATCCCACTTTTAACCTACACGACGCATTTATTTATTTATTTCATTTCCGTTCCATTATATTTATTTCCAGGTTCTCATTAATATTGTAAAGAAAGCAAAAATAAGAGTTGTACAAACAAACAAGGAGTGCAATATACTGAGAAGAAAAAAACACATTAATTATGAAGAAAAAAGAGGGAAAAATGTGGAGCACACCAATTTGTTTATACCCCATCTACCCCAAATCCCATCTACTCGAATGGCCAAAGACCGAATTAAAAAAGAATAAAAGTTCGTGCATACGAGAAATGCAGTTTTTTGAAATAATAATTGCATGTCTCTTAAAAATAATGTTTGTTCCGAAATGTGTCGGAAGTTTGCAATTGAGCAATTCGGACCGCACTTTGCCTCATTATTTGAGTCCTCCCCTTCAGGCTGTGCATCAGAGAATTGAAAGATATCGGGCCGTCTATATCGGTACGGGTTTCCACAGTTTTCCTGCCCCCTCGGACAATGCGGTAAAGTGTAACTTGAGGGGTGTGGTGCAGTCAGAATTTTCAAAAAATCTATTTTTTACATTTTCTTGAAGTGTGATATTTCGAAAATATTCCCTGAAAATTTTAAGTCAATCCGATGAATAGTTTCCGGGATATCCCACAATTAGTGAAGGGGAGTCGGGCATGGCAGGTAGCGGCTGACAAACGCGCAAACAATAATACCCGGGAAGGCTTCGAAGACAACAACAAATCGATATTTTAGAAGCTTCCACATCGGCAGAAGCCCTATTGTATGGGCCAGGAATTGATGATTCGATGTAAGTAATTTTTTAATTGGTATTTCTATACATAAATCAAGTGCAAAATTGGAAAATTCATTCAGAAAGTTTCAAAAATGTATTACTGAAAAACTATGAACTTTAGCGAAATCTTATAAAGAATACTTTCGTTTTAAAATTGCCCAAAATATTTAAAAAGAATAATTCATCTAAAAAAACTTTAATTTTTTGAAAAAATTGTGATATTAGGATTCAGCGGATCAAAATACGTAAAAAAAAGTTTAGCTTCATCCATCGAGCTCAACATTTTACGAACATATAATACCGTATCCACATCGAAAAACTTTAGACGCGTTTTTCTCGAAACAATGTTTTTCAAGTCGGTGACCACTATAATTAAAAAACCACTCGATGGATTTTGATGAAATTTGGGGTGCTTATTGATAGAATTAAAAACTAGTCCTGAATCGAAGGATTTTCATTTTTATTGAAAATTTATATATTTTTTTTTCTTAATAAACGAGCGATTTTCTGGTCGAAAATCGAAAGTTATCTGTCGGAAGCCGCCGTTTAGTTAATTTTTGAAACAAAAACTTCCATTAAGAACAAGATTTATTATCAAACTAATGGTTTTTTTTGTTGGTTTTTTTTATTGCAGATGATCCAGTAAAATTTTATGATGGTCACCGTGAAGCCCTACATGCCGAAGGGGGTCCGATAAAAATGACGATATTTTTATAAATAATCAATATTTTTTCTTTGAAATTTTGCATAAGTCAAGTTGAAACATAACATAAAAAGTCTGTGGAACCACTTTTGCAAAACAAACTTAATTGCTATAACATTTTTTGTTGTTGAAAATGCTCGTTTTTCACGCCGCTGACTGGATCTCACCCCTTAAGACGGCTGTAGACGCATCGGAAGTTAGGTTAGATTAGTGAAGTGCGGGTAGGGAGGGATAGTAAAAGGATCAATTGGGGAAAGGTTATACCTAAAAACCCGCAAGGGTGTGCGTTGGAACTTGGGGATTACTTGAGGCCTCAATTAAAAAAAAATGTTCAAAAATAGTAAAAACTGTGCAAGAATATTTCTACCCCATTAATTGAGTTCACCGAGAATGCATTTGTGATGTATCGCCCGCTTCGAAAAATAGTCTTTCTCAGTGGCTTGGAGGGATTTGGATGTTTATTTGGCGGCAAAAATTATTTTCTCGTATTTTTCGTCCTGCGGGTGAAATTCTCGAAAAATCAACAAATAGTACCTTCATTAACGATTGTTGCTAAAAGCAGAACTAATAATTATGCGAGGGTTGTCAAAATATGATTGTTTCAATCCCGGACTTGTTTCTTTCGAATCGACCCAATTTTTTTAACTTCTCTTCCTCTAACAACAAACATTTAGATATGAGTTTGTCTCTGTGTGACACAGTGAGAGAACGTGCAAAGCAAACTGGATTATTATTATACGCTGGATTCGAAACTTCTAGGTGAACCGTTTCTTCCGTGCAAGAGCTTTCCCGTGTTTTACTTATCTATTTATTTTACTTTCCCATAAACATATTTTATTGTATATTATCCGTATTTGAATACTGTTATTCATGTCAATAAGGAAATTCTTTTGCCATAGAGAGACCGGAGTGACAAATGGTTACGAGCTCAATTCGATTTGCAAATTACATATAGAATTATTAAAAATTTACCACTATGAATCAGTAAAAAAAATATGCTGACTAGACTACATTTTGTCTTGCGACATGCATTTTTTTGATTTGTTCAAAACAGTGTTTTTTTATAAATTCGGCACAACATTGAAGGTTGTATCATTGGAATGCAACGGCGAATCTTTTTGATTCTTTGTATTTCGTGAATTCTATTATGATCCACTTGTCTTGCAGAATCCGGCTGTGGACCTTCTTAAACCCTAAAGAAAACGATTTGGCGATATCGGTAACCCGAAAATGCACACATTAGGGGGCGTCCATTAATTACGTGAGGCGTTTAGGGGGGGGGAGGGGGTCGAGCGAAATCTCACCCAATCTCACGTGGGGGAGAGGGGGGCTTCGGCAAATATCACGTAATTTTAGTAATTTTAGTAATCACGTAATTTTTATCACGTAGGGAGAGTCTCACTACTACTTTACATGTTGGAGTAAATGGTACTACAACCGCAGTTACTTCTACTACAATTTATTTTCCGTGAACGTATGCATTTTGAAAAATCTCACGTTAGATTAGGGGAGGGGGGAGGAGGTCGAGCAAAATCTCACGATATCTCACCAGGGGGAGAGGGGGGGTCGAAAAATCGCCAAAATCACCTCACGTAATTAATGGATGCCCCCTTATTGGGCAATTACAAATCTAAATGTTCACTGTATTTCAACGGCGGAAATTTCAACATCGTACTTTTACCGATTTTACTAATTATAAGCCCGAAAGGACATACATAGGAACATTGCGAGAGAAAACATATAATGATAATCCAGTGACATGATTGTATGCCGAATTAACACGTTTTCTCTCGTATATATAGTAATCAATGGTCTCCGATTGAAGATAATATAAAATAATAATATAACATAAACATAAATTTACCAGTATTGCAGGTGTGTCCAAGAATCGAGGCGACCAGGCCATTTCCGGCGAGTTTTCCGTTATATAACCTAATTACCCTCGGGCCAAACGCTCAATTCCGCGAGCTCTATACTTGATAAAAATGAGCCTTTATCGAACTATTTATCAGCGCCAGACTGGATCACATGGATTTATTTGCGTAGGCAGTAGCTGGGCAACGTGATTGGGAACGGAAATGAGTCAAGCGTCCCTCGACTCCAATATATCCTTTCGCGACCCAAAATAAACCCTGCTTTTTAGATGGATAAGCCACTCTTGCAACTACCTCTTCGAGGCTGAAAAACAATAGCTGTCATTTTGGAATATCCGAGCAAGTAGAAGAACCGAATTAATTTCGCAATGTACGAATTAATTAACCAATCACTTTTCTCTATTGCTCTAATGCCATGATTTTTTTCTTTTTCGAAAAAGGGAAATAGTTCGCGGCTAGAGAAAGATTTTTTTCAGGGGAATATAGTCTCCTCCACAATTATTTAGAAGTAAGAACACGTATTTTAATTTTCGATATTATCGAGAAGCTTTTGAATCTTTCAAGCAGTACCTACGTTTGTCTTATTTATGACTTTCTTGAAATTTTGCATTCCGAAGTTTTTGAGATCACTGATAAAGTATCTGAACTACAAGATCATAAACTCAAAATAGCAGATCGAATATGGCGAACCGAAATACAAAAAAGAACTTGATATGGATGGAGATTGGTAGTGGTAGCTTTTTGCAGAATAACAACTCAAAAATGATTAATTGAAAGTTGCTGACTCTTTTAGTTTGCCACATCGAATTGGCTATATCGGATTTATGAATCGTCTGTATTTACATCCGCAGTAGAACTGGAATTCCATTCTTATTTCTGTGTGATGATAATTTGCCCTAAGATTACATTGCTGGATATATTAACGAGGATATAGGATAATTAATTATTAGATAGACTTGGCGAAACATGCTCCAACGAAATGATCGACCAACCGAGAAAGAAGGAGATCGATAAATCGCCAATTATACGAGAAGAAGATGAAGAGAGAGAGAGAGAGAGAGAGAGAGAGAGAGAGAGAGAGAGAGAAATATTGCGTTCGAAGGGGCTGATGGACCGCAACGTTCCCATGGACAACTCTATACATTTTCTCATACTTCCTATTGCTCTCCGATACATACAGTGACTGGTGTATGGGAAACTTTGATTTAAGTATATATACAACCGCTAGCTAGTATTCTCTCTACATAAGGGGTGTCTCGGGTGAAATACTGACATACCGGAGCACATGGTGCAAACTGGATACCGTTAAACTGCAGTGGCGAAACAGTTTCGTGTATAAACTGGATCACTTCATAAGCAATGATCGAATATAACGCGCCAAAATAGATCCGGTATTTCGGCCGAAGATATATTTTCGATCGGAACCGGTTAATTTGACGCCCAAGTTTTTCGTCTCTGATCCCTGTATGCAATCGTTTTTCTAATATAAATTCGATGAATCAGACTTTGTACTTGACGAGAATTATTGAGTTTGTTGAAGCGAACATTCATAGAAAAAAAGAAAATAGTAATAATCTTTATAAGGAAAAACGCTCTCATGGATTTTCCGCGTCAGAAAAATGGCTTTCCCCTTGGCAGGAAATTCGTAAATACGTTTTTCTAATAGAGGCAATATTAAAATAATTGTTTTCGAAAGTTCGCGGATCCCAGATACCTTGTCGAGAAATTATCCAAAAAAAAAACAGGACCTAAGATTTTCCAGTAGAGAGATAAAAAGATACATTCGCACAGGTAGAAGGCGCGCCGGCCGCCATCTATCTCATTCCACGGTCGACCAATTTCGAGCATTCCCGCATTACCGACAGAGGTACTATTATTTCTCTACTCTCCATTGGAGAAAGAAATTCCCTTGAATAGCTTTGGGAGGTACGATTATTAAGTACAAAAAAGGACATGATAATACCTTTATCGTCAACAAAGTGGTGATATATTTTATTAAATTAAAGCAAACATAAGAAGGCGCTACTAAAGGGAATATAAATTGTAAAATTACACAAAAACTATCGGTGTCGATGTCAAATCGATTTCACGCATGTCGACTTAAAATCGCTTTGTAATTATTAACGATAATACAAAAAAAACAAACGGCTTTTATACCTCTAAACCCACATATATATATATATATATATATATATATATATATATATATATATATATATATATATATATATATATATATATATTATTTACAGCTTTCGGAAATATTAATGGTATACGAAGAACTCCGGATCGTCATCTAGATGTTCAATAATATTAATAGTATCTATGATGCGTACGTTTAATCACCAACATTAAAACATACCTTTCGTATTTTCAAAGTCTCCTCGATAAAGGTCATAATAATAATAATAATGGGGTTAAAAAATAATAGTAGTATAGGTTCATAGTAATGACGATAGTTACAATACTGTTACTATTAAGTATTGTAAAATAATAATAATAGCAATCGGTAGATAATTATCGGTAGTACGCTCGCTATTGTTAAAAAAATTATAAATGGAATGAACTATACACTGTCTATACAAGTAACGATAAATCTACAACAATTTGTGCAGAATAACAGAGTTGCGTGACGTTTATTCGATTTTCGTTTTTCCCCTTTCTTTTCTTTCCTTTATTGACGTTAGAACGAACGATGAAAAAAAAAAAGTAAAAAACGAACTGTCGTCACTTTAAAGCTTATTGTGCATGTGTTCTCGCTGATGTGGAGCTGTTCCCCAAAAATACACGAGTAATAGCTAGTTTTTCGGTGCCCCGCTTCTCGCGTGAAATCACGATCGTTTTCCACTTCTTTCGCTTTTTAATACTATTTTCCTTTGTTATTTTCCTCTGGACAGAACGGACGAGAACTTTACAAGGCGTCAGTTACTTCGTTTGGCAAGGAAAAAGCACTCGAAGGACATTTCGGGGCCCGTTTTTTGTTATGCGTGTAGGTTGTTGCTTTTTTTAAGGGATGCCAAATAATATCTACGAGAAAATCGCGCGGCGTTGTTCTCCTCTTTTCACGTGTTATGTAATAGAGCGTAAAGAAAGTTATCGATTTTATCCACGGTCGGTATGTCAGATAGTGATCTTCATTTCCCAACTTTGGTGGCTTTTTGGTTCGCTTGAACGATATCGGTAACTTTCGGTGGAGTCCTTCTATGTTTTCTTCGTCTGTTAATTTTTTTCCTCCCGTACTTCAAACGGAACCCGTTGTCAAAGTTTGGTGCACAAGTTTCAGAACGAGGCCACGTCGAAGGAGGTCCTTTCCTCGCCGTTGTTTATTCTGAAGATTTTTGTCCTGGGTATCACAGAGTATAAACAGGTTCGGTATGATGTGAGGGAACGCAGTAGCCGCTGTAAGTCTTTATCTCGAGAACACCCGAGTACGATCTCGCTGGAAGTGAACCCGGGTCAGTATGACGTCTCGGACATCTATGACCTTTCGGACATTGACACAATGGCGATGCGTTGACTTCCTCGAGCTGGGAACTTCGTCGCTTTCGTACCGTAAATAGCCTGCACGGCTCCTTGTGCTGGCATCTTAGCCTCTGCGTTAAACGAAAAATACAAATGTCCACAATAAATCGACGAGTTTGGAAACAAAAAGAGGCAATATGTGCGAAACGATCTGCATTTAAAATTATTTTAAAGAAAAGGTTTTGTTTAATAAATATTTCACTCGAAGAATCGCGGAAATAAAAATATCTGACTTAAACGTTAATCAAGCGTGTCATAAAATCGTTATAAATGTTATAAAATCGACATTTAAAATAATTCGAACAATTTCTATATTCCGACCGTTCAACGATACTTTTTTAAATGTATTTAAATAAATGAATACAAATTGATTGCAGTGATGCGGAAAAATTAGGGGAAAACATGTCTAAGGATTAAGAAGCGTTGAGCTTTAATGTCGCATCATCGATGAACGTTGCAGGATATCGATTCTTTTTTAGATATTGTCACGTCCAGTAAAAATCAACCCGAAGAGTTAAAAAGATTAATATCTCGGCAATTTAGCATAGTTTCGCACGAAAAAAAGGCGATAGCATTGGTGCAATCACGATTTTCCATGAAGAACGGCGTCAAGTTTCCTAAATTTTGATACTCATATTTTCTCCTTGAATACGACAAAGCGAAACATATATAAATGTCAATGTTGAACTTTCATCGGACGCATCAAAATCTAAAGAAAATCAGTGTCCTTCAACATTCCTAGATGAAGAACTCGTCCTTCATGAATTGTTTTTGTTTATTACTTTTTCAAAACCGGTGGGACTTACGCTTTGGGGTGAGCACGCAAAAGCGTAGATAAAACCCGGGTTACCCTCGGGTGATCTGTGAGGTTGCCGCCGAACGAGATAAGGGACGCTTCCTGGTCTGCAACGGCAGTGAACCCTTTGCACGGTTGCATTTGCCGGTCCTCCACCCGGTGCCAAGGTCCACGTTACATCTCTGAAAATGACGACGAAAAACCACAGTTAAAAGTAAAAACGGCACGAGAATATTTGATATTCTCGTGATGATGGAAGGATTTGAATGTGCATTCGGCCAAGAATCAATTACTCGTATTTTTCATCCCGCGGAAAAAAACTCTTGAGAACGTAAAAAAAAGTTGAGAATCACAAACAAACAGAAGGCTCGTTGACGATTGTTGCTAAGAACAGAACTAATAACAATGCAAAGCTTGTGCAAATATGATTACTTTTGTTCCTGATTCGTTTACCTCGGATGAAACCTATTTTTTTCCGACCCTTCTTACTTTCACAGCAACAATTCACATATGAATTAATCTACGGCAAATTACACAGCGGGACAATTTGCAAAGCGTACTGGGCTACAATAATACGCTGCATCAAACACTTTTGGGTGAACTGCTTGATCCGTTTGAGTTCTTTCTTTTAAAAAACATTTATTCGATTTTCCCATTCCACTGCAATTTCTGTCTCCGCGAATGCCAAGATTTCCCGGTGGAGTAGCGGAAGCGAATAGCTTTTTGTTCGTTTTGTTGTTGTTGTTGTTGTTGTGTTTTAAGGAAAGATTTCTCGCTCGTTATTTGCGCGGCAATCGGTGTGTACGTGGAACTCACTTGAAATAACGACAGATCGGCAATCTCTTAACGGGCTCGCATAGCTTGTACTGTCGGGTCTTGTCGACGATGGTGTGACCGTCGTCGGCATGGAGACTGCTCGGGCAGGCACGTCCACCTGGACATCGGCACTGCCTCTCGACCCACGGTGCACCGTACAAATCCACTTTGCTGCAGACCTCACTGCGATCCGAGCATTCCGGCAATTCCTCCTCGCTCTCCTGCAATCAATACAAAACAAGTGAATCTTACAATGATGAATTCCGTCATATTTGTACATTTACATAAATTCGTAACTTTTACCCAAACATCAACTTAGTATGTCGAACACTTCATTTCTCCTTGTGAATTAAGGTTATTATGATAAATACGTTCTCTATATATTCAAAGAAACCCGTTTTCTAACTACATTAATACATATACACTGTCACATCACCAGAAAAAAACATCAAGAATTGACATACATAATGATTGAAGTGAATGAAACTGTTTTACATTGAGTATTCACTGAAAAACTTTCTCTTAAATGCTCAAGGGTAACAGACGCCACTGTTCTTTCAAAAAGTGAATTGCAGATACTCAAGTTCTACTTGACATCTCTCAACAAAGTTGGAAAAACAAAGCTTCCGCCGTGTTCAAGCAAATTTCGAACCCAAACAAACCCAAACAGACAAAGAAAATCTCCAACATTCATAGATATAGCGTCATTGTATCGCATAACTGTAGCCAACGCTATAGAGGTCTTTGCAAATCAGGAAATAGTGCAGTGACAATTATGAGGTAAAAGTGGGAGGGGTGGAACCGTACAAGTCGGTATAGCCCACGGGGACCGCGGAGGAAAAAGTCCTGAAAATATTCTTCGATCGGCTACGTGACGGTGATATCGTGAATATAGTCTGAATAGTGAATATCGTGAATATAGTATAGTATAGTGAATATCGTCTTTATCTTTATTATATAGTCCAGTCGTCGACCATAATAGCTATATATTGTTGGAAAAGGTTTTGATGAAATATTGGCGTTTGAAATTTTCTCCGTTCCATAATTCACAGGTAATCAAATAAATATTTTCACATGTACAAACTCCGTCAGTTATTTATTTATATGAATAATCAACGAATATACTCCGCACGAATGAATTCCCACGGAATGTTCCACCCAATCCTTCACGATCCGTGGAAATATTTAATTTGCCAACCATGATTCCGAGACGTTTCGTTACAATTTTCCCGTTTGATGATACAAATAGAGCAAAGCAGGGTGAGCGAGATTAATTGGTCTCGTTATGATCGTCAGCCAAGTGTCACTGCGATCCGAGATGACGGAGGAATAACATTCTAACAAGAAGTTGTGTGAATCATTCGTCGCATGTAATTTATATCGCCACTAAAAACTTGGACGGCGTCCAATTCATTCGAAGTTGCGTGTACAACGATTGTCGTGGAAAACGTTCAATTGCAGTTGCATACGGAAGGCAAGACTTATCTCGTAATACTTAAAACTTTACCAGAGCAGGTAACAAGCACAGACATCGAGGGGGAAAGCATACAAGGAAAGTGACAAAGTGCAAGGGAAGTAGGTAATCAAGCGCATCAATTACCAATGGGCTGCAAATATTTCCCTGAAAATTATTACTTTCGCCGTCGTTTTTTTAGGCCAACGATCATTGTAATACTTCGAGGCGAATTCAAGTAAACCACGTACTAGAAAACTTGTTTTTAAATATTTGTGGCTACGGCGGCGACTACAGAGCGGAAGACATTTTTACTGAACTTCCGATGGTAACGCAAGTGAATCACGCACTGCCAAACAAAAAATATTTAATTTAAATAGGATCTATTTTAATCAAATAGGTTTTTTCCTTGTCTCACGGCCTACTACGATCCAATTTGTTTCAAATATATATTTTTACTTCTTCAACTATTCTTTTAAAGTATTAAATATATTTAAATTAAATAAATAAAGATTCAATTCGAATAAATCTTTATCTGCTTGCAATATACTTTGCAAATTCGAATAACTATAAGCATAGAATATTTTATAAATCCAAAATAAAATTAAATACTCAAATTAGAGTTCTACCACAATGATTTTGCATCATAATTCGCCATTCCTTGGCCACGATCCCCCGGTGCCCTCGTGAATGTGCGATACATTCGTGCATTATGATTGAGCGGATGTGCAATACTCTGGGAATCTTTTGGGAACCGGAAATAGTGAAGTGACAAGTGTAAAGTAAAAGTCGGAGCGATAGAATCAACAAAACCTAAAGGATGCATCGAAAAAGAACGAATAAATCGACTACAATAATTGTCGATTATTTGCTTTTACATTCCCTGGATTCGAATCTCTGACGCTTAAAGATAATTCCTCGAATAAAAAATTAATGTCAAAAAAATAAAATATTGACCTCCGTTCAATTCTTCGACATTCGAGTGATGAATTCAAAAAAACTTTACCATTATTCCTTTAACCTAACTATTCGAATTATCATCAAGGCCCGGTTTCACAACTCTAGTTACCCGGGATTCAAGGGCAAATAGATCAATCAGATCCACGCTTAGCACACTAAACTTGAGGGAACTGGGTTGTGGAACCGTTAAAAATCTCACTTACTTTTCTTCTTACATTTGAATCCCTTGGTATACAATAATCACACAAGCCACATAATTTAAATGACATGCATTGTTAAGACAAGAAACAATCAGCAATACCGGTATATCGATATCAATTCATCCTCCTCATTATAGTTCAGTAAACTAATTAACGTGATATATATGCGAGTACATAACCAATTAAGCAACAGCCAATGCTATTTCGCATTCAAATGAGCGCGGTCAAGTTATTTGTTGTTTGACATGCTACTATCTCGTTATACGCGTATGCTCGAATCGATTTTTCGTAATTGTCATTTGAACTTTCATCTTTCTCGCCTCGACGCCATAATTTCTTATATTAGAAGTGATGTTATCAATTAATGAGTGTATAGGTACATTTTTCGTAATAATCATCATTATTATATACACTTCCAGCTTTAGCCGCACGCACATATAGACACACCCGCGCCCGCGCGTTCACCCACATATTGAACATTATTTCTTATTAAGCAAACGACAGTTTCGAATGAATTGACTGAACGTTATTACTCGAGGTGAGCGCGCTTTTGCTGACAGCTACTAATATCGTGAACATATATACACATACACACCACTAGGTAGCAGTTCGTTTTCGCGGGTGAATGAATTCCGTGTCCAAGGATATGTAAAGCAACGTAACGTGAGGCACGTACAGTGTGGGTTGCTTTTAACATCAAGCAGTCCAACTACGACTTTGAATTATTATTCACATATCCATGCGCCACAATGACGTTGATGTTTGCATCGTTGGAATGCATCGATGTTTTTGTTTATTTCTTTATTTTATCATAATCCAAAGCCCATTTTGCAAATTGAGGGCGGAAATCTCTAATAAAAGGATGTTAAAACGTTTAAGTGATTTCGCAGGCTATGTAGATCGAAAAAAATTGCCCAAAATTTAGAATAATTAATTTTTGTTGCGTTCGAACGATGCAAACTTCACGATATGAAGCTAATATTGGACATTGTTTCTTGCCCGCTCTGAAACTTTTGCAACTCTCTCAATTGACCTCAAAATGAGAACGTTTATGGTGGAGTTACATCGATATCAAAGGACGAGACGCCAAGTTCAATAAAACAATAACCCTTCTTCATGAATACGATCGGTCGAACATGATATAAAATTTGTTAGAAGTTTGTCGTTGAAATTTCCATAATGGAAATGCAATGAAGAGTCTTTTTTTCCATTGCTCCATTATTGTTTGTTCGCAGACTTGAGCTGCTATATGATTTGTGAGGTGAAAATCTGCTAAAAATAATATTCTAATTGAAAATAGAATCATATATATATATATATTAATGAAGTCAAAACCAATTTTTTGTTGGTTTTAAGACTACAGGGTAAATCTGCAGAATGATTTCGGATAATATACGAAAAAAAAATTAAAAAAAAAACAAAAAAAGACTTATCTTCACAGTCCAACGATTCAAACTTCAATACTATCCGCTTTTATCTGGTTTCCTATTAGTTCATTATTTCCTTGTGGGCCGAACGGAGGCAAAGAAATTCCGGTATTATTTCTTTTGGTCGAGCGTCAGAGATGCAGAGGCGAATCAGTGTCCGCGATGGTGCCGTGAAATAATGGCTCAATAGATTTCCTTCTCCCCTTAATGACAAGATCCGCTCTACACACACGCGGTCGCGCGCGCGTATATTTATATACAGATATATAAATGTCTTAGAGTGAAATAGCGGAAGTCTCTCCGCTAGTTGAGAATAAACCGGATGACCCCACTCCGTAATACGACAATGGTTCGCATTTGCGTCTCTCCGTTGGCCCAGAAAGAGAGATAGGTTGAGAAAGTAAGAAGAAGAACCACGTGGTTCTTGTATAGCGTAGCCTTTTCGCCACCGGACTAACACTGCATGTATACGTGTCTGTGTGTATGTATAGATACGAAGGTACGAAAAAGAACAAAGAGTAGAGAGGAAGAGATGGAGGAAAGACGGAAGAAGATATAGAAAGGACAAAAACGAATCAGCAGTAGAAAGAGCGGGGGAGGAGGTTTCTCAAGAATCAAAACATCCTTCTTCGACCTATTCCTTTTTTCTCCCTTCGTCTTAAGACTTATCCTTCCGAATACCTTTTTACCTGTCCCCGGAGTCCGGAAATGACGGGGCTCGGATCTACAGACATCGGAGAGTAGCATCTCACGAAGAGTGCGTGAGAAAGAGAGAAACGAAGACGGAAATACACAATCGGAAAAATGATTTATCTTACATCGAAACTGCTCGAGAATTGGTATACAACAATTATATTTGGTGTATGTACGAACACGCATAACTTCATTACTCGGAATAATTTTTTGTCATGCGTGCAACGACATCTGTCTCCGGATACACAGCCAAGTCCTTGAGCAAAGCAAGGAGGAGCGGACATAATTGGAAAAAGGACCGCATTTCCTTTCTACTTCCTGCCCCGAGATTTTTCAAACGGGATTTTCGGCATATTCCTTTCCCTTCTTGTTCCGCTCCTTGTTAATAACGGATGTATGTACGGCTAACTTCTTTGCCGTCGGTCTTTAGTTTTTCACCTTTTTTTTTCTTCGTATTCTCCTGTCTGTCCGCCGCATCACCAATATCTGTAGATCTATCCGTGCATACAGGATGTTCCGAGTGAAAATGTGGGTCCTTCGGTAACGCACAAAAAACAAACATACGGTAAGCAGAATTAAATGATTACTCGCTCTTGCCTCCGAATTAGTGACAATATTTAAATGCGCAATATCCTCCTTTTACGGTTGGATCATTGTTTCGTAAAATATCAAAGAATCTCTAATAAGGATCCTAAAAAATGTCGCAGTACTTGTTGTAGCCTGAATTCGTCAACAAAATTGGGCAAGTCAAACCATTATTTTTCGCTGTATTCTAAAGATGCAAGAAACGTCATTATTTATCGCGACAGTATCATACAATTCGATCTCAATATCAATCAAGTCTGTACATCTGCATGTTTTGCACGAAAAAAGTAGCGTGTCTCCGAATACCTTTTTCGTTGTGCCTCGTTCATCGATTTCCCACAAATCCATCATATTTCGACATACAACTTTGGAACATCCTGTAAGGTAGGAAAATGCATGTACGGTCATTCTCTCTTTCTCTCTCTCTCTCTCTCTCTCTCTCTCTCTACCTCTCTCTCTCTCTCTCTCGCCTTTGGATTGTCGTTTTTATTCTCCGAATCTCACAATCAGTCCCTCTGTGCTCATAGATATAAGCCTAATACATATTTCAACGGTAAATGTTGTATTGTGCACTCTTTATTTCTTTTCCTTTCTTCTTGTAGCATTCGCAGCGACATTCAGTTTGTGCAGTCGTTATTCATGTGTACATATGGGTAAAGGTCATTTTCAAACGATTATATTTTTGTCATGTTAACTATATCAGCACATCTGGTTGTTTCAAGAGCGAATTCGAATATCTTATAAATAAGCTGCTAATACATAAATATATATTTTTGCAGGTAAAAAATCACATGGATTAACGAAATTGTTCTTTTGCAAGTGGCTGACGAAATATTAAGATGAAACACCAAAATATCTCGTTATTCCGAGTATTTGTTAATTCCATTGAATAAATGGTTCTTCAAAAAACCCAATATGCAATTTTTCAATAAATAATTCGTTGCTATTCCCTAACGACGGATTCAGACAGCTTAAATCATTTTTTTCAGTGTACATATCTATTTTTGTATATACTGACATATATATATATATATATATATATATATATATATATGTGCATATATGTATGTATATGTGTGTGTGTGTGTGTGTGTGTGTGTGTGTGTGTGTGTGTGTGTGTGTGTGTGTGTGTGTGTGTGTGTGTGTGTGTGTGTGTGTGTGTGTGTGTGTGTGTGTGTGTGTGTGTGTGTGTGTGTGTGTGTGTGTGTGTGTGTGTGTGTGTGTGTGTGTGTGTGTGTGTGTGTGTGTGTGTGTGTGTGTGTGTGTGTGTGTGTGTGTGTGTGTGTGTGTGTGTGTGTGTGTGTGTGTGTGTGTGTGTGTGTGTGTGTGTGTGTGTGTGTGTGTGTGTGTGTGTGTGTGTGTGTGTGTGTGTGTGTGTGTGTGTGTGTGTGTGTGTGTGTGTGTGTGTGTGTGTGTGTGTGTGTGTGTGTGTGTGTGTGTGTGTGTGTGTGTGTGTGTGTGTGTGTGTGTGTGTGTGTGTGTGTGTGTGTGTGTGTGTGTGTGTGTGTGTGTGTGTGTGTGTGTGTGTGTGTGTGTGTGTGTGTGTGTGTGTGTGTGTGTGTGTGTGTGTGTGTGTGTGTGTGTGTGTGTGTGTGTGTGTGTGTGTGTGTGTGTGTGTGTGTGTGTGTGTGTGTGTGTGTGTGTGTGTGTGTGTGTGTGTGTGTGTGTGTGTGTGTGTGTGTGTGTGTGTGTGTGTGTGTGTGTGTGTGTGTGTGTGTGTGTGTGTGTGTGTGTGTGTGTGTGTGTGTGTGTGTGTGTGTGTGTGTGTGTGTGTGTGTGTGTGTGTGTGTGTGTGTGTGTGTGTGTGTGTGTGTGTGTGTGTGTGTGTGTGTGTGTGTGTGTGTGTGTGTGTGTGTGTGTGTGTGTGTGTGTGTGTGTGTGTGTGTGTGTGTGTGTGTACGAAAATGCTGCTAAGCCATCGAACACATATAAACTATTTGTTTCATTTGCGAAAGCAAATGATCTGCTTCCTCAATAAATTTCAAAAGATAGAAATCGTGTAGGGTCAACTACTCGTAGAGAAGTTTTCGAGGGTTTATGCAATAAATATATTTTTTAAATCTGTAGAGTAATATATTCCACTCAGCCCACATGAGCGGTGAATAAAAGTGATCATTTGTGTAATCACGCGTTTCGTCCACGACTGACTTGCGTAGTCACGAGTTACATTGCGAAAATATGTAGACCGGATATGCGCCCGGCACGGTGTATATGATTGAATACCAATAACAAAAATAATCACAATTTATAAATGTTATTTCCAACCTCAAATATAGTTTATATCCAAAATTGCATAAATCCGGAGAAGCGTGCGGGTCAATAAATTCTCGTAATCGACAACGGACTTCCAGGACACGGCATTTTCATTTTGGCAATATTCCATCTGCCATCTACCAACACATAGGCATCAGCACTCACGCATACACCCAAACAATTTACGCATATTGACAAGCGTATGATTCTGCGGTTCATTCGTTTCTACATCATTGATACCGCACGACCATAGAGAGCGGCCACAAATCGCGGAGGACACGCTGCTCATAACACTTTCCAATTCGTTCGCCCTCGTGGCTTTCACTACCTTCACGTAGGAAGAAAATCATGCATTTGCCAACAATATTTCAATATGAGCGTACATTCGCATATATGCACAAATATCTCACACACACACACACGCACCTATATATATATATACACATATACACGCACCTATTATATATAGGTGCGTGTGCGTGTATGAGAGATATTTGTGCATATAATGTGGTCGTGCTTTTTTGACAGGTTTGCGCTGCTTTTTTGAGACGCGTGAGGTGCGCTTTGCGAATAATTTTTCAGGCCATCTTTGAAAAAATATTAGCGCCCACGTAAGAGAAATATATTTCACAATGAAAACAAATGCATATTTTAAAGTAAAATCGATTTTATTTCGAATACGGCGAACCCGGTTCAAGCTCGTTTAAAAATGTCATCATAGAGAAATACAATATCAAAAAGTCAATATCGAACGATAATTCAAACTTAACTCTGAGGAACGGTGGAATTGGGTAAGCCGGGATCGGAGTCAGGCGGAATAGCCTTTATCTTTATGCAGATCTCGCCAAATCGGCGAAAAAAAGAGGAGCAAATCACCGAATCAAAGAGTTCTGGAAACCTGATTTAACGGGTCAAATTAGAAAACGAAGAATGCTCGTCGACCGTGTCGACTAATATTAAAACGGTCTTTAGAGTTTCACGAAGTAAGCCCATTTGACCCCTTCAATTCGGTTTTGAGGACTAGCAAACCATTTTTTCGGCCCGTAAACGGTATTTCCACTCCGCGTTGTTCAAATCGTCCAGCCAGTCGTCAAGTGTCTCGCAAGATTCGCGAGTTTCATCATTTACCCATAGCTCATAATCTTTGCTGTGATTTTATCTTCCTTTTTCGCCGATTCGGGGGGACCTACGCAAAAATAAAGACCGTTCGAGATTGGTCTTCCACGTGACATAAGCACACTCGACGCCTTTGGCATCATAACGTTAGCCATGGCTTGACATTTCTCGGTGAAACTCCCAACCTCATGACAACCGCGACGAAAAGATAGCAGCAGAAGCTCAGATGCCTACTGCGATCACGACTTATCCAATTCCGCCGTTCCTCAGAGTTAAGTTTGAATTATTGTTCGATATTGATTTTTTTAATCTTGTTTAACTCTGTGATAACATTTTTTAACGAGCTTTAACCGGGTTTGCCGTATTCGAAATCAAATCGACTTTACTATTGTCATGCAAAATGCCATTCATATTTTTTTTCAAAATATTTTTTATCGCGGAAACTATTTTTCCGATATAACACATAGGCGCTATATTTTTTTTCAGAAAGGGCTTGAAAAAACTAATCGAAACGCGCACCTCGAACGTTCCAAAATGGCTGGGCAAACCTGTCAGAAAAAAGCATCGCCACAGCATAATTGTAACCCCATATATATATATATATATATATATATATATATATATATATATATATATATATATATATCGTTCTGTAGCCGTACGCATTCTAGCTCGTAGGTACGTGCACTCGTGAGCGCGAAACGAGGGACGATTTTTACATAACATTAGTACGTTATTAGTAATTACATAATATTAGTATGTTTTCTGTGATCCTATGTTAACACTACTTCCATTTTACCATAAAACGAATTATCCGGACTGCCCCTGATCTCAATTGATCCGGATAATCGGGGTTCTGCTGTACGTACATATGCATACATACACACAAAAGTACAATACATACAAAAGTGATATGAAATTCTTTCGACCTGGTGTATATATACATCCATTCCAAGAGAATAGCATATCACTTTTTATACAAGATTTCTTCCTTCCAACATTTATCGAAAGTACAAAATTTCTGAAAATGAATTCTTATACTCAAAAGCCATGCTTTGCTCGACCAAAAATGGTGAAAGTTTCTAAATAACATACTATCGTTACATATTAAATTCCCTGGAGCAATTATTCTATGCAACAAAAAAATAACTGAAGTACGTTAGAACGATGACTAATAAATGGATGTTCAATTTGTCTATCGACTTTTAACGAAGGTGTTTTTTTTCTTCGTAAAATCGACCAATCGTCCCCGATGGAATTAATCAAACTTATTTGATCGAACGATATTTGGTTAGTCAAATCTTTCCAATGGTATTGAACGCATTAAAAATACATCTGGCAGATAAAGTTGTTACTGCACACGTGTGGCATAAAGTGTCGAGAATTAGAACTAATAATTAAATTGAAATAGACGTGTAAAAGGCAAACAGCGGGATTGAATAAAATGCAAGACGGCTTTTCATCCACCTACATAGAAAGATATATGGGTGTGTGTACGTATATTTTTATGGAATGCTTGATGGGTGTACGTGTGCGTGTGCGTCTGTGTGTGTGTGTGTGTGTGTGTGTGTGTGTGTGTGTGTGTGTGTGTGTGTGTGTGTGTGTGTGTATGTGTGTGTGTGTGTGTGCGGCCGCGTGTGCGTGTATGGACGTAGGTACAGCTTGAGCTGAGCAAAAGAACATCAAATCGCGTCTCAAGTCTCTTTTCTCCCTCCTCATATATCTCACTTCGTAACAACTCCATTCAGAGGTTGTCAATCCAGTCAATGAGGCAATCGTGTACGTCCTGTCCCCTGGTTTTCAGTCCATCCGCGACTATACTCATCTTCTTCATACACAAATTGCATCGAAATATTTCTTTTTGCAACCGCCTACCCGACTTCGAAAGGAGCAATAACGATTTCAGAATCGTTCACAACAAATGATTCAATGAATATCAGATGATCCAGCAAAGCAACATCGATAAAAGGATTTTGAAATGCACTGCAAATGTTACTGATTATGTGACTCGAATTAATTCTGCGTCATAGCTGTGTGAACTGTTGGTATTTTTTAAAGAAATATAAAAACAACGGAATAAAAGAAGCGAAAGAGAGCGACACGGCAGAGAACTAGAATAAGCCAAGAACAAGAACGATGAGTTACGGATACGTGCAAAATCCTATCGAGATTGTAGAATTTCAACTGTCCACAAAGCGCGCCATGAAATGGTCCTTGCACTCGATTGTAAATTGCTAGACGAAGTGAGCTCAAGACGTGTTTGTTGGCACGTGGTCCTAATCGAACGATCGAAGTTCACATTTTGCCACGTATTTGTTGTACATTCGTACAACAAACACTATTCAGGCGTTAATTCTTTTCGCATCAATCCTCCCCACGCGTTCGAGGAATACACACAATACTCATATTCATTCGCAACGCTTTTTAAATATTTGTCCCAGGTGCGCGAAATGGATGCATCGCAGAAAATTAATCAATCTTATCACGCACCAAACGTCAATCCTTGCTATTCGATTCGCGAAACATTTAAACCTACATCTTGCCTTGAAACTCTAATCATTTATTTATTCGTTAAAACATGTGAATGTATCCACGATCTAAAGAATCGACGTATTTGATAAATAAATAAAATTATATGAAGCATATTAAATTGTTTCAGCGTAATCATTTTTTGACAATTTTTCGTGGTTTCTTCCAGTATCTGGCATATCTATCTATATATATATATATATAAAAGGCAAAGTCCTGGTTCACTGACTGACTGACTGACTCATCATCGTCCAGCCTAAACCGCTTAAGCTAGAAACGTGAAATTTGGGGAGGGTGTTGATTTTATATTGGAGGCATCGTTTGAAAAGGGTTTTCTCGAAATTCAACCCGTAAGGGAGCGAAAGGGGGGGGGGGGTGCAAAGTTTGTATGGGAAGAAATATTTTTCTGGTCAAATTTACTTGAAAGTTGTGTATCAACGCTCTGTGACACAATTAATGAAACACGTATTTTGGCGCTTCTTTCAATCAACCCTTAAGGGGACAAGAGGGGTGGTAAAGTTTGTATGGAATTTTTAAAAAATCTGGTCGGATTCACTTGAAATTTGGTATTCGTGCTTCTTCACACAATCAATAAAAGCCGTATTTCAGCGTTTTTAGAAATTAAACCCCTACGGGGAAAAAGGAGGTGGTAACATTTGTATGGAAAATAAAAAAAACCTGGTCAGAAGATTTATGTGAAACTTAAGATTAATGCTCTTTAAGACACTGAATGAAAGACGTATTTGAGCGTTTTTCAAAATTCAACCCCTAAACGAAAGGGGGTGGCAAAGTTTGTACGAAAATTTTCTAAAAAAACGCCTAAAATTGAATCGAAACTTTGTATAACTGCTCCTAGGCACAATTAATGAAATTTCAGCATTTTTCGAAATTCAATCCTTAAAAGGAAAAGGGGGTAGCAAAGTTTGTCTGGTCAAAGAAATATCTGGTCAGGTTTACTTGAAACTTAGTAGCTATGCTCTTCAACACAATTCTACGTGTTCCGTAATGAAACATTTCAGGAGCACATTTCATTAAGGAGCATTCAACACACGTCTGCGCGAGCGAAGCCGGGGGCGGAAAGCTAGTCCTTTATATACCTTTCGGAGCTTTTTCCATATTCGCAAATTTCCCATACCCATACTTCAGGAACGAGAGAAATCCTAGCAGTTTTTCTCAAATAGACTTTTTTGCATCGTATTCGGTGCCAATACTTTTATTACTAACCTTTTTACTTACTTTTTTAAATTTCTTGCAGATTGTCGAACGCAATTTTACGCCAAGATGAGCATCAATAGATGCGCTTTTTTGAAAAATTATTATTGTAATTATTATTATTATGGTTAAGGAAAAACATAAAATAAAAAGTACAAGCTTGACAACCTTTTCGAGCACAGATTCTACTTTAAAAAATCATAGTTATCTCGAAAAGCTTGCCAAGCTTGTACATTTTATTTTATTTTATCATATTTTTCCTTAACTATAATAATAATGATAATAACAATAATTATATTTCTAAAAATCGCATGTATTAATGCTCATCTTGGAGTAAAATTGCATTCGACGATCTGCGATTTTTTTTTTTTTAATTCGGCGACAAGGTTAGTAATGAAAGTATAAGCACTGAATACGATGCAAAAGTGTCCATTTGCGAAAAACTTTTAGTATTTTCTACGTTCCTGAAGTATGCGTATGGAAAATGTGCGAAAATGGAAAAAGTGATGAAAGAAAGAATATTCGCCAACACATTGTCAGTTGGCGTGAAATACTCATTACGTCACAAAAGTTACGAGGGACACCTGTGCTGAATCGTCGAATGTAACATAGTAAGTAAAGCGCGGAAAAGAGAGAGGGAGAGAGAGAGAGAGCAAGAGGAGCATACGCAATAGTATTCGAGGTATGAATGAGTGCAGATGAATGAATGGACGAAGGGCGAGTGAAAAGTGCGTATAAGAGCCGAAAGCGTAATAGAAGCTTTTTTGTACACACACACACACACACACACACACACACACACACATATACATATTTCTATATATTTCCCTCTTCCGTATCCTTGCTGGACTGCACCAGCAGCACCAGAAGCAGCATGGGCACGGGGAATTGAAACGGTGGCAGCAAACTAAAATGGAATAATAGGGAAGAACCGGAAGGGCCTCGAGGACGATCCGGAAGTTCTCACGAGTCTCTCGCTTCTCCCACGACCGCAACGAACATGACACCTGGCACTCGGTATTATATATGTATACGTATATACACGATATATTCCTGCAAATGAGTGAGAGAGCGAAAATAGAGGAATGGGCATAAAATACGGGTAAACGAAGATGAAATATTATTAGTATAGTGCTGCTACACACTCCCACACACACAAGTTTATATATTGGGAAACATATATTGATATATACACACACGTTATCGAAAAAATGAAAACGAAATAGAAAGCAGGGGATCAAGAAGGAAAGTGAGAGATATAATGGTTATATGAAACGCGTTCCACAGGCCGATTAATCCACCATCTAGCTAGCAATCCACCACGGGATGCTACCAAAACGAACGACAACAAATCGAGAGAAAATCTACGTCTACTGTTTTGTATCATTACATATATATTGTAAAGGTAACCGGTGCCCATGAGCCGGTGTATCCATGGATATTGGAATACCCACCTAATGGAAGACGACTCCTCGCATCTCATGCTTTCCGGGCTTTTCGTTACACGCAGAAATATAAATATATAGTACTATTTTACAGGCCCATATCCATATGAAAATTAATTCATTTATCTTTATACACGTGGCCATGAATACTGAGCCGCAAATATTTTGTTTCAAAGTGATTTGCTGATATAATGCATCATGTTGCATTTGTTCGTATACATACACATATATATACTTGTGTGTGTGTGTGTGTGTGTGTGTGTGTGTGTGTGCACACACACACACACACACGCGCGCACACGCACACACACGCAGGCAAACACAGACGCCTATATTTATTTATTTATTCATACTTCTCGTACGGATGATGGCAAATAAAAGACAAACTTTCAGAGCGCACTTTTCGTCTTGCGCTGCTCACATTTAATTTTAGTTAGGTTATGTCGATTTTGTTTAGAACGCGCTAGTTAAGTTTTTGCGGAAAAAAATATTGGTCAACTTCGTTGTTTCGGAGTTTACGTATTTTTTTAATTTCCGCAAACTTGCTATACTTGGTCCGTTATTGACCTTATGCATCCCTTGTTTTCGTCGTAACTTCATACACGAGAAAAAATCATGAGCAAATGATGTGAATGTTTCAATTTTTTTCTTTATTTTTACAATTCGCAGACGCAATTTCACGTTCTGTTATACCTAGCTCATTTTAACTATTTTTATTTTTTAAGTATAGTTTCCAATCTTGACACCATACGCTCTTGCGGACTTTTACAAACCCATCTCGTTTTCACTGTTCGCTTTGCACTTGTCGCATCACTGTTTTCAATTCCTAAGATCTCCATTACTGGAAAATTGTTACTTTCGTTCCCGAAAATATGGAACTTGCAGAAAAACGATGCTTTGCAAAGCTCGTAATTTTTCAATTTCATTCCGCAATTTACACAGATATTCTACGAATAAAAAATCGCCGTGACCCGAAACGACGACGATGCATATCAATAGAATTGCAACGGTAATAGGAATTTTCTGAAAAACTTCATACCGAAAGATCGGGATGGCGAGTTGCTTGAATCGCAAAAACGTACAAAGTGTTGCATCGTGGACGCCATAAGCGCCGACTGCATTCCAATCTATATAAAACTCACATATATATATATAGACACAGTTGCCTATTCATGCACATACATGCGGACACACACACCCACACAAATACACCACGCGCACACCATGGCATAGTAGCTCCAGTCGGGCAAGAAAACAGCGAGGGAGAGAAACACAAAATGAAGAATCGATTGTCGTCGAGCGTCATAAAATCGTTCAAATGGTGCTTTCTCGTTGTTTCCTTAGCAAGCCTAATACTCGTTATGAATGGGCCGTCCCTTCCCGCCGTTCTCCTCGCCCGCTCCACTTCCCTCGCTTGCCGATTTTTCGCGATCTTGCGAGCACGAAAAGCGCACAGGTTCCTTTCGCAATTTCGCGCCCGATCTTGCTCGCGCTCGTATCAGATGAGCATATATAGATATGTATGCACGCACGCATACACCCCCCCCCCCCCCCCACACACACACGCACACACACCGATGAGACTCTCCAGCCGCGACAGGTTGGAGAGAACGTCGAGTGGGCGCCACTCGTAGCTCCAGGCTATGTTTTTACGCTTCGGAATCTTCATGTATATATACGGTAACCTCTCCTTCGTCTTCCTTTTCTTCTTCTGCGCTTTAGCTCCGTCGCTCGCCATTGCGAGTTGAACGGAAAGCTACCGCAGCATCCCCCCCTCACATTTACACCGTAATGTGCACACAGCTAGCCTTTATTCGCTTTGCGATTTACTCGAATGTACCCCTGCAAGGGAGTTTCTATGGGATCTACGAGGATCGCGAGACAAATACTGCCGCAACACGCGGTACACGCTGCACGTGAATATATATATATATATATATATATATATATATATATATATATTTGTGCGCCTGTCGATATATATGATACTCCGGAGGAACAGTCATGGCTTGATCTTTGCTCGTTTCTGCGTTCTCTCATCTTGCTTCATCGGTATTTATATAATTGCTGATGCCCTACACGCATCCACGACAAACAGTAAGAACACCATAAAAAGTCCGTGCCCGTGTTGTGCACATACATATATACATGCACAGATGTAATAGCTATGAAGCATTCAAAATTTCGCAGAAATGGTTTTTCAACTCTATATGCACGGGAATTCTTCCATTGAATTCCATGCGTTTCCGGTCTACAGGTGCAAACGTTCAGTACGAATTTAATTTCAACATTTACACTATTCCTGTTATTCTTGTACTTACTAACTTACTTTCGTAGTGAGAGGCAAAGATCAAGACATTCCAAGTGAAATTTACCGAACAAAAGAAAAAACTGTCACTCATGGAAATGTTGATGCCTGTACGACAAAACAAATAATGATCATATTGTATGAATATTATGAATATTTTTTAAAGGCGTTAAGTTGTACGAATTGAAATGTATTACTTTATCTTCATCATCATTAATAATATTATCATAATTATTAACATTATCGTGATTATCATCATCACGATCATTGGCATTATAATCATTATTATCATCTACTATTCATGAGTTTCGGCATATATACGGCATTATAATTATTAGTATTATCATTATTGTTGTTGTTATTATCGTTTTCATCACTGGGAATATAAATGTTTGAACACGTGAGAATTCGTGGGCGGCCAATGCGTACGCGATAAGTTATGCCTGTTACATAGCGCTGAGTATGAGCAGCGAGTGAGAGAGTCGTTAAAGGCTAAAAAAGGCGCGGGAGACACGAGTTGCTAGTCGGCGTGTCGTCGGCGCACGAGGTGCGGGCGGTATCAAATTTTTATACAATTAAACATCAAAAGATCGTAGCAGCTTTCACGAAAGCGAAAAAAAAACGAACAATAATGAGAAGATATATCAATTGCGCGAGATACAATTAATTGTATAGTTTTATATTTTGTGGTTTTCTCTTGTGGTTGCTCGTGGCAGCAAACTTGATCGAATGATTTTTTTAGCGCAGCAAATCAGTTCTACCAAAACATTTATCCTAGTTCATGGGGACATAAAAAAAAAAGAAAAAATGTAAGCGCTTTCACCGATTTTCGCGAAATTAAGACACGACGTTTCTACTATCGTATATCACTAGTTATGTGCGAAAAATTATCTTAATATCTGATTTTTTTTAATTACCCACAAGATATTCTTTGGAAAGTTTAAACTTCCCTTAAAATCTGAACCTATATTCACCGACTTCCGCAATTTTTTCTCGGATATCCCGTATATAATACTCGATATCTATAAACAAATTTAACCAGGTATCTACCAAAATTGTGAAAGTTACGGCGCGAGGAGGTAAATGAATAAATAAATGCTCGCCCAAAATCGAAAGCGTTTCATCGATTTTCCTTAAATTCATTTGAAACATACTACCTGACACACTATTGATGTCCAAAAATTGAGCGAGGTATGACAAAAACTGCAAGTTTTTGCCTGCACGAAAGAATCACACGAGACATTCTTTCAAACTGTCGTTTTTCGACATTGTGGGATATCCTCAACACATTATCATGGAAATGACGAAGGAAACAAATGTTACGACAAAACTAAAACGACAAACATACCCCTATCTGATACAGTACTCGAGGCTCTTGATGTGGTCGTCGATGTTTCTTGCTGTCAATGAGATCGATCTCAATCGCGGCGTCCTGGAATTCTTGGAGTTCGGCGAGATATCGGCTCTCATCAAGTGACAGATATTCGTTCAAGAATTCCTCGCCCGTCTCGTCAAGCTCGACACCAAGTAAGCTCGATCTCGTTCTTGTTATCGTTAGGCTCGTCAAAAGCACGATCAGTCTCAGCCCCTTCATCGTTACCCTTGCACCTTTCATGCTGTCTTTTTTTTCTCGTTTCGCAAGGGGAAGGGGAGAAGGCAAATCAATGCTCGATCGAGCTTAATATTTGTTGTCTCTCCTCTTTCGATTAATCTTCCGATCTCGTTCACCGGCTCGAATATATCAAAGCTGGCAAGGCTTTGCGACGCATATCTGGGTTCATGTGAGGTGGGGGGCGGCCAAGTGGCGGGAGGGAGGCCGACAAACCGCCGATATCACATAACACTTGTTTCACCGGGACGACCGAGAGCCGTCTATCGCTCTTTTGTGGCTTCAACGTGGGTGTACGTATATACAAATATGCACGTTTGTCTACACATAAACACGTATGCTTGTATATAATTATATGAGAAAACGAATCAAATTGAAAGTCTCGCGTGATCACAACTAATGTAAGACCTGAGACCCGCGTCAGCAAAAAAAAAATACCGGTGAACACGATAAACCAAAGTGGCACCCCAGCGCACAAATGCCCGCGCAGTAATTCAATTATTTAAAGTCCATTTTATTATCGTCTTTTTATGAGCGCTCGTTGCGACACCCTCGAGGGCCATAGGACTACGTTTTTGTTTTTCTTTATTCTGTTCTTTTTTCACTGCGAGGAAACAAACGGACGCATAATAATTGTCCGCAAGATTCAACGATTTTCGACCACCGGAGAGAAATTTGTTGTCTTTCTTCTTTAACTCAGCTTCCGTTTGGCATCGCGGACTCGTCAAAGTGGCAACTCACGGAGAACACTCGCAAATAACGAGAACAAAAAAACCGCAAAAGGAACGTCACAACGCACTAAAAAGATCCCGATAATTTTATTTTGAACATTTTTCTCTCAGTTCACAGTTCGCGGGACGTTGAAAATATTCGTTCCGAGATGAATAGTGCGAAAACAAAAAAAATTATAATCGTGGTTGCGAGCTCATACACACACAAACACCGCACACTGTATGCTTACGACGAAGATACGGATACGTATTCTCGTTTATTTATTTAATTTTCAAACTTTCGTTCCCTCTGGCTATAAGGCTTGGCTTTTACGAATGACTTGAATGACTTGGATGACTCGTGGCCCGAGTATAGTAGGTGAATGCCGGGCGTAGAATGGCGCCCACGGGGTATACGAAGGTATGCTATGCGGTAAACTGGTCTCTTACAGTCTCGTAGACGAGAGGCAAAGCATGAATGGGTGCCCCCACCCTACGCCGTTTGCGCTCTTTCACTGTACGTCTCCATCTCTGTCTTATTCACTACCTTGTTTCCCTCCCTCGTGTGGTCGCCTTTGAGTCCCTTAGGATCGAACCTCCTTCTCCTTTCCTTCTATCTACTTTGTCGCGGCGCTCTTTCTCTCTCTCTCCTCTCTCTCTCTCTCTCTCTCTCTCTCTCTCTCTCTCCCCCTTCTCCGATTTTCCTTTGCCCTACCATCGCCCCGTGGCTTCTTCCCTCGCTTGCCCGTGGTGTGCGCGCGTTAGGAAATTCAAAAGAAAAAGAGAGAAAGAGCGAAGGTGATGTTTTATCCGGTCATCTCCTTCTCTATACCGAAGGTCCTCCATCTCTCCCACTCCTTTACGATGTTAGCAGCCTCTCTCTCTCTCTCTCTCTCTCTCTCTCTCTCTCTCTGAGCCAGGTGGGGAGTTCACCGTCGCCTTTGCCTTCCGTGCCCGCGGCGTATTCCTTCCTTCTCCTTCTCGAAAGACCATTCACTCTCTTGCTCTCCAGCATCACACTGTCCCCATATGTGCATATATATATATATATATACGCGCGCGCGCGCATATATATATATATATGCAGTAATAAGTATTTATCGATACGATAGAGCGACAACGGCGTCAGACAAAACTCCAAATCGAACCCCGTACGCCCTTTTCAACACGCGCGGGAGTGGGGTATACGTCGAGCGGGTTAAATACCACTATACATGTAGAATAAGAAACGGAGCTCATTCTTTCGAGGGCCATTTCATACCTTCACCATGACTGCAGGTTTGCTGGCACCGCTGTGTTCCCCAACCAGAGCAGGTTGCGTCTCTCTCGATCTCTTCCACGATGAGACTCCATCTCCTCTCACCGAGCAGAGGGACCGTCGTCGTCGGAGAGCGTGTACTGTGCGTAACACCGCGTGCACACGTATATGTACATAAGCCCACCTCTCACTACTCTTCAACCTACACGTAAAGCGAGCACTCTGAGGCCGCGAGCGGCGAGAGAACATTTCTATCTTACTCCGTCTTCTCCTAACACACGCGCATACACACACACACACACATAATGTCAGACATACACAGGCACGTACACGTGAGTTTGCATCCACATACGTGTGACGTTGCTGTTATTCGAATCTTGGCCTTTTTCTGTTAACTACATACTGACCAATTTAACTAAACACCGAAATAACATTATATATATATATATATATATATATATGTATATATATATACTGTATATATATACAGGGTGTCTCTCTTATCTCTGCCCCCCGAAATAACTCGGTAATTATCGACGTCACAGAAAAATGTTCCAGACGAAAGTTGTACGGTGTAAAGGGGGCCATACAATGCGACGTATTTTTTTCGCTGGAGGCGCTGACGCGCAGTCAAGGTCACCTCCACTTTTTTAAATGGAATGGTACATTTTTCGCATCCATCTTCAGGAGCACCTCAATCCGCGTAAAAAACATTCGGGGGTCAAAGTCTTGTTACTCCCCAGGTAGGAATTGACGATGAAAAAGGGGGTCGCCAAGCTCTGAAGCAAGGCTCACATTTTTAATTCAGGCTGAGCACCAGCCTGATTTCAGGCCTAGCTGAACCCCTGAATTATAACGCGGTTTCAGGCTGTTGCACACAGGCTTGACCAAAGGCTGGTAGAAAGCCTGTACTAAGCCTGAAACGACGAAACAACAAGGTTCAAAACGAGCCTTAATGAAGCCTTCGCGAGCATTTATGACCAGGCTTATCCCAAACTCTTCTCGAGGCTATATGAGGTCTGTTTTTAGTTTTCTATATTCTACATTGGGGTCAATTTAATAAATTTGTTAAGAATTTATTTTATTTATTATATATATTTATTATTCATTATATTATTTGATATAAAATATATATAAAAAGTATTTTAAACACAATACTTTATTTTATTTATTGTTTATGGGACACGTAATACACAAAGTGTACGCAAACTCCAGAGAGTGAGTATATACGAAATCTGTGTGTGACGAGAAAAAAACTTTTTTGTGTACCTCATAAATATCAATAAGAGAATATGTTCAAATGTTCTGAGCTGCCTCCTTCGCTTTCGTTTTTCGTGCCTTCGCACCCGACAAATTTATTGCTAATTTTTTTTTCTTCATAAAAGTACAGAAAAAATATTATTTAAAATTTATTTTATTTTACCACGACCTGAAACAAGCCTGCACCGAGCCTTGATTTTTTAGCCTTAAAATTTACTGGCTGAATAAAGCTTGAAATAACCCTGAGTTTAGGCTAAGCAGCCAGTCTTGGTTCCAGGCTGCTCCAAACGATGCAATGAAACCTGGCCCAGGTCTGTCTCACTCAGGCTTGGTGAAACAAGGCTCGTACAAGTTTGTTTCCATCGTCAGCCTTCTGATTCCCTACCTGGGTCTTCTTCCTCGTCCTCGCCCTTCGTCTTCTCCTTATTCGCCACCGCACGCTTACAATGTGTGTGTGTGTGTGTGTGTGTGCGGCTGTGCGCGCGGAATTTTTTAAAACGCAGATTTGATAACTGGGACGTATCCTCGATGTGGTGTAGTGTTAGACATTCGAACTATACTTAAAATGCGTATGCTGTCTGTATCAAGACAAGAATGTGCTAAATAACCCAAAAATACTTTATTCGCATATTTATCGACCAATGAAACGTATCAAACCCAAAAGCACTTTATTGGTATATTTAGCGGCATATCATACATTTTAATAACCCGATCAATTTTTTTGGTCGATTCACGTTTATCATTGGAGCTTGATGCAAGGCTAAATAAACTCGCTGGTGGGGTACGTGCACTATACGCGCTTGAACTTGAGTCAAAGTACGTTTACACTTGCGAATACCTTTTGTCAGTTGAGAATTCACGCGACAGACATTCGCTGGGAATGGCGGGTTCGTAGTATCACGAACGCTCTCGCGTGTCTCACGAGCACTTACGCCACGATTATTTCTCATAAAAATTCATACGAATCCTAGTGTATCAATGCATATTTCATATGTGCATGTGTTCCCATGTGCGAGAATACTTTTGCAACGATGTTGCTGCCCGTAACAAGTTTGGATTAACACGCAGGAATATCCCAGATTCCGAATACATTCTGGCGATAACCACCGGGAAATGGTACCACTTTTTAATTTGTTAATAGAAGAATCACGATGTCTTTATGTACAGTACTGGATGAAAAAAAAGTACGCCCCGGTGTAATTTCAATATTTATGCCAAGGGGGCATACGCCGATTATGTAACGCAATTTGGGGGGAAAGGGGGGGGGGCGGGTCCGGCCAGGCATAACGGTCTACCTACGTGGGGGGAGGGGGTGTAAAGGTTTGCGTTACGTCACGATTTTAGAACTGCCAAAAATAGCAAAATTTCTGCATGTTCAAGTTTTGAATTTAAAACCCGCGCGAAATATTACCACGGAAAGTTAACAGCATTCCATACGAAATGTCAGTTAAGGGCGGAAGTCACTGTGCAAGAACTTGCACAGCAGCTTTCCAACTTTCCCCAAGCAAAATTTAAAAAAAAAATTTATTCTTGAAAGTACATATGTTTAAAAATACATTGGCAACATTTTTATTCACAAGTCCGAAAATTGACGGAGTTACAATCTCTTTAGTGAGAACACGTAGCGCGACCAGTTATTGCCCTCATCCCCCAAGTGTGGCATCGTTCGCAATAGATAGAGTGCAGCCTCTCATTATAATGTGAAATTTGATATGAGAATTACGATATGACGGGCCGTCATATCGCCCGTGACTAGTTACTTCAATGTAACTATCAATATTATAGAAAAAACATAACTTTATATTAAGAAAAACGGAACGAAAACTTTGAATGCGTTTTTCTGGAAACTATTTTTTTCGATTCATTCTTCTTAATTTAATTTGTTATCATTCACAAAAATCCAGGTAGAACTTGTTCTTCAAACGCTTATATCTCTGAAACTAATCAAGATATTTTCAATTTTTAAATATCAAATGGAAGCTACATTCTTCTCGCTTCGCGTAAACGCAAGGCGTTGAATCTTGGTCTTTTTGGGTTTTTTCTCCATTTAAAACCCACGTAAAAAATTCAAAACTTTATGGCGTTCGCCGGAACAGAAGATATTTATTGTACATTTTTTCCTTTCGCACACGTTTTAGTGATGCAAAAAAGCAACTTTTCCGCGCTATTACGATGCGATCCGCCAAAAGTGACCGTTTTAAACTCCACCCTAACACACACACACACACACACACACACACACACACTCACACTCGCACGTACGTACATACACACACAGGATAGAAAAGTGAGACGAAATTTTTTTTTTACAGTATGATCATTTATTCGTTTTATCGCCTTCTTCGAGTTTTACTTCTCTCATTATTTGGTCGATACACCTAAATAAAAAAATATAAATAAAAGATAGGGATCTCCGAGTCGTTTACGAATATTCGAAGTTTAAGAGTACTCGACGTTTACGAATACCAAAAATTTGAGAGTACTCGATTACCAAATTCGCGTACCCGATAGTGGCGGGTAATGCAAAAACGTAACCCGTCGGGTACCCGACCCGACCCGAACATCGGGTACCCGAGTGAATCGGGTACCCGCACACCCTTAATAAATACTCTGCCGATTAATCGCCACGGCTGTCGATAACTGGGACAATGTTAGCAAAAAAAAGAGTCTTACGAATCGAATATTAGTTTTTAGAAAATCAGAAAAGAAATATTGGGTCCGTAATTAGCATTGTCTGAAGGATCCACGGACTAGTAATCGTCATACACATATTCGCGATAGTAAAAAGATATACATATAAATAAATGTTGTCGATTACTGGGTCGTGACCATGTCGATAACTGGGTATGTCTTGAATACAGGTGAACAGCACTCGATCGAAATAATATTGAAAATTATTTTATGAAAAAATAGTCGTTTATAATGACTACAAATAAATAAAAATTATAATTCTGACGTAACAGGCAATAATTAGTTTTATTTTTTAATAAAATAAAGTTCCATGGAAGAGAAATTTATGTTTCAAACTCTTTATCAAATGTTTTAATAAAAATCATAAAGTTTGTGACAGAGTGCGTAAAAATTATTCTGCCGTTCTCTATGCAGACATAATCGAGTCAATAAAGTCCTACGAAGCTTTGCATAATTAGTTAAGGCTTTATATAACTTTAGATGGTCGGAAAACAAGGCTTTTTCGGATTTAAAAAAGATACTAATAAAGCAATCAAAACGAGGTTTAGAGGGTTTATTTCACATATCTGTAGGTACCTGTAACGAGCGGACTCGTTGGAGTCGCGCATGTGCACCCAGAAGAATTTTCTTTTCCCCGTCATCTACATGAGTTTTGCTACCGAAGTACACACGATTATTATAAAATATTTATTTTTGTACATCTAGCCCGATTTTTAAGAAAGTCGCATTTTCGACTGAACCAACGGCCTTTGTTCGTTTCCAAAAATCGCAATTGTTAAACGATTGTAAAAATCGGGTGTACATCGCTATAAAATGTATCTGAGAAGTTATAGTTGAAATTTGAAGTCAATCGGTCAAAAAATGCTGGTCCTACGAGTCCGCCCGATTTTGAAAACATTTCTTCATAAAAAACGCGTTTAAAGTTTTAAAAGTATTTTTCTACATGTGTTAAGAAAAATGTCCACCTAAAATAACTTTTGCATATTAATATCGACATGTTTATACATAATTTAAGTCAAAAAAAAAAACATTTTTTTTTTCAAAGGTATATAAGGCCTCAAAGCAGTTTGAACGCATGTGACGATTAGTGGGACGTTCCCATGGCGATTACCAGACCAACTGTGATGGCGGCATGACGATGACTCGTACAATAGCATCTTATAATTTTTACGAAATATTTTCTCGAAAACTGTACCAGGCACGGGAATTTCACAATGACCTTCTTCTTCGTAATAAAAAACTGATTAAGAAGAACTTAAAATAACTTTTACGCATGAAAAGTTTCCGATTAATCAGAAATTCCCTACGTACTTCTCTGCGAAATGCAATTAGGAACATAACTTTTAAATTTCAAGTAAATCGAGTGAAAATTATTGAAGTTATTGGTCACGCCAATTGGGAAAAAGGTGTTTCGAGAAAAACGCGTTTAAAGTTTTAGGTACTCTATGGCCGTGCCCGAGGTGGGCTTACGTTATACGCTCAAAGTCGGCGAAAAAATATTCTTGCTACAAATCGAATAGTAACTTATTCTTATGATGATAAAGCACTTTTTTAGCGAAAAAAATCGATTTTTTGATAATTCTACTGTGGCTTTACCCCTTAATACCGATCACTTTCGCAGAACAACGCTAAGTGGCAGAAAATACATCGAATCTATTTGTTTACATTACGCTTGTTCGTTCAAGCAACCTTGAGCAAAAATCGTGTCGTCGTTACCTATGAAAATAAGTAAGCACTACGGTGCGTACTTTTTTTGTCCAAGATAAAATTCACACTCTACGGGTTCTATCCAATCCCACAAGATTTTCGAATACTTTCGATGTTATTTCTGTGAATCACATGGAAGCAGACTGGTTAACTTTCCTTTAGACTGCTTAATGCTTATTCTATTTATCTTTTTCATATACATATTGGCATAAATATCAGAATTACACCGGTGCATATTTTTTTGGCCAGTACTGTATACATGGTAGTAAAAAGTTGCACGGTCCTTATTGTTCTATCTTTTAGCTTCGTTAGAAGTAATTTTGGTTTTTTCCCCAAATTCAAACTTTTCATAATTTCCTTACGGGGCGAACGGAGATAAATAAATGCCTGTCTCATTTCTCTTGTTCGAGCGCTAACTAACTTCTTCTTAGAAGTACAAGTAGAAGTAAGTTTCTTATTTGCTTTATAATGGCACAAAAACATGCGTGTGTGCGTGTGTGTGCGCAGGCGCGCGTTATAGGTACATACAGAGCGCGAGAAGTAGAGCTTTTTCCCTCACCCTACTTCAACGGTTTATTTGTCTATCGATTATGAATAATCGATCAAAAAATAATGCACGCTCATCCCCATACGCGGTTGCTTAACAATTTCCAAGCTTGTGCTTTCTGCCTATAATAGTAAACGCGAATTATATACCGCTATTGGAACTGCCGCCGCGTTCTCGTCTGCTCCTTGTTTGCATAGCGAGATACCGATATGAAAAGCTGTATTCTAACGACGACTGTTGAAACTTCGTTTCATTATTTCTATACCAATTGCAGGCAGCTATCGCACTAAAGCGATCTTACGGGATCGTAAAGAAACAAATTCATACAAGAGAGAGAGAAAGAGAGGGAGAGAGAGGATTCAAAGCAAAGTATTAAAATAAAATTGACGGTCAACCGTTTTTGTTCTCAATGCAGAGCGGGCACATGAATAGGCACCCGGAACAAGATATATAAACGAGTATACGAAATCTCAGCTTGTTTGCCGCCATCCTACCACAATTCAGCCATGCTTCTTTAGCCTCCTGTGAAATGTATGCAATTGCATGCACTTCACAGGAGATAAGGAAAATGTCGCTGAATCGTTCGATTACAATATATTGGGGCTAATTTACATTACTCTTACTACCTAGGTTTACATTAAATTAACCAAGTTTACATTTGCTTCCGAAGCGTATTTAACTCAATGTTTCCTGATCTTGCTATTCTTTATCATCGTGTTGTAATATTTTCACCAGTCTTTCGAATTGTTTAACCTAGGTGCGTCATTTTATCATTGGCTTTTTCTTTAGTTGCTCCGCTAATTTTTCCCTTGCTTTTTCTCTCTTTTTATTTTTCAGTCATGCTTTGAGGTTTTTGAACACTTCTTTCTTTATTTCGGATTTCTTTGTCTCGCATTCGCATATATGTCCTAGATGTTTATTATTAATATTATTATTGTTGTGGCTGTTATTATTATTATGATTAGCAGCATTAATAAGTATTTTTCAATGTTTTTTATTACTATCATTATAACTATTGTTATTATTATTATATTTTGCGAGAAATCGTGTTAATTCCAATTACGTGTACATTAAAAACGACGTAAGATATTCCCGACCCTACACAGCTTCATAATACAACGCGAATCGCGATTATCAGCACGAGATTATTATACGAATGTATGTGCTGATGTTTATGCGCACACACAGACACACGCGTTGACACACACAAACTAGAATTTCTCCCTCTGAATTCTTGAGCCTGAAGTTATTCCTCTCTTTCTCGTCCCCTATCCCTCGCTCCGTGTTTAGTAACTGTAAGCATCTCCCGTGCGCTGTACGGTTTTGCCCTCTTGCAGCCTCGTCCCATCGAAAAACCCACACCCACACGAGTAAGCGTAAGTACCACGCGCCCCGCGAGCACAATATACATATATGTAACTGGTATACGCATACCCGCTACCGGCTCTGTCTATACCTCCATACAATCCATGTAGATAGGAAGCCGGCCTTTCGGCCGTCATGTAAGAAATATTTTCTTCATTGGTCCGTAAGTATGTTTATTGGATATTGAGTTATCGGTACGCTTCAAATTTGAGAATTTTGTGAAGTTAAACCCCCGTAAGCCATTTTAGAGGGCTCGTGGAGAAACAATCGTTGGAAATTCCCGAATACAATATTACTTTTTGAAAAGGATTATCAGTAGCTTGAAAAAATAGAGTGCCAATACAACCATAAATTGGTTTTCAATTTCTTTACATTTGTCATTATCCAATATCTTCAAGAACCCGCAGTTTGATTATGTAGATGTCTAATAAAAATCCTTTTAAAAAAGTATTGATTTCCGTTCGCGAAATCTGTTAAAACGATCCTATGTCAATTTATTTAAGATTTGATGTCATGATATTGGCTCGCTAAATTAGATTCGAATGTCTAGAAATGTCTAAGAATACGAATCTCGAGGGTCGCAGCGTGCAGGCCATAGATGTATTTTTTGTGGCTTTTTTTCGCACATTGTCGCGAGTATGTTTCCGCTGCAGTTCAGCTGATATTTGTGCCAGTTTGAAATAGTGCTAACCGAGAAGAGAGGGAGTGAGAGAGAGAGAGAGAGAGAGAGAGAGATCAGTTTGGACTTTCTGATTTTAAAGAGCCCTGTGGCTCTAGTAGACATCAGGCAACAGCACACATTGCTTACGCTTGTCGTGCCCACGTATTTTCCACAAAGCGTTGGCGTACGAATCCCGTGGGCCCCAGCACAAGTTCCATACGCACGCGCACACACACCTGAGCAGAAACGTTCTAGCAACAACAACGTGGCTTAAATAAATAAATATATGTATCTGCGAGCGTGTGTATGTGTGGGTGGAGCGTTCGCAATTGCAGAATTGACGTACCTACGATTGGGAAATATCCTCGATGCGACGTGTCGTTGGATATTTAAATGTTACTAACAAGTATCTTCAATAACCCAAAAATACTTTATTAATATATTTATCGATATAAGGAACGTATCAAATCCAAAAGCACTTCATTGACGCGTTGAGCGACATATAAAACGTTCAAATAAAAGGGGAAATTTTTATCTTCAATTTACGTTTATTCTTTACGCTTGAGGCAAGGTTTAATAAACTTTGTTTTCACGTAAGTGCGCTATATAAGCTTGGACTTGAGTCAAAATGGGTTTACATCCAGAAATACCTTTTTTAAGCTGGCAATTCACGCGAGAGACATCCGCTGGAAGCAACAGGTGCGTCGTATCACGAACACGCTCGGTAATCGCACGGGAGCGAACGCTACCACTATTATTCGTAAAACTTACGATGTATCCCAGTCTATCAATGCGTGTGCGTATATGTGTCCGTGTGTGAGTAAACTTTTGCAACGATGTTATTGTTAGCGACAAGTTCGGATCAGCAGGAATGGACATCGCAGGAGCGGGATATGTCCTGGCGCTTACCGCCAGGCTATCGAGCCACTTTTTAATCTGTCGACAAAAAAATTAAGTTATTACCTTTGTGGCAGATTTTAAGTTTCCTTGCACGTGCATGCATGTGTGCGCGCGCGTTTGTGCGTGTCATGAACATCACCATCATCGTATTGACCCGACCAACATTAATACAAATATATGTTGGTCTGGTTAATGTGATGATGGTGATGTTCAGGTACATGGCGTGGGTGGTGTACAGTTTCCCACAGGTACCCAGGGATATATATATATATATATATATATATATATATATATATATATATATATATATATATATATATATATATATATATATATATATATATATTAGAAAGTATTACCCCGAGGCTACCTTCAACACGAGAACAGTTCAAAGAATTTGAGAATACAATTCGTTGGCTTCCAGAACTCTCCTGGAATTCGACAAATCGGATGAAGACATCCATCATCAATGACTAAATACAGATTGTATCGGCAAACGCTTTTGATATCATCGATTCCATTGAATGGAGTACCCGATTGAATGGAGTAGGAGTCCATAAAATGGACTAGTAATTGATTATGAACTTTGGAGTAACGACATATCCATGATGGACTGAAGAGCCCTGAAAAAAACGTGCCTGTTTTTCTTAATTCTGCTTCGAAGGCCTCATTGAATTAGTTATCATTTTGTTAGACCTGGACTCATAACTTTAATTGGATTTTTGTTCCTTCAATAGTTTATACTAATCACAAAGAAATGTCAACATTCGAACGGACTAAAAGAAGATCCTGTATGGATTCCCCCGACAGCGCCGTAAAGCGGGAAACAATGGAGAGAGTGAGGAGGCTTCACTTTCTGTCTTCAGTTCCGTATTCCTTCGTTCCATTATTAGTAAGCTTTCCCTTAAACCCATATAGAAGTACGCTTGTATTTTGTTTCAAATCAATACACGTACACACATCGTCGCACCGATGGATCACCAAATTTTTCCAGGAAAAAGATAATCGAAATGAATGGATGCTATGTAAACGGATAATTGCGCTTGAGGCTGATTAATATTATTCTACACGCAGCTTTTGCGAGAAACGTTGATTGGTATACCAAAAGCATGGCGTTCGAGATGTGCGCAACGCGATATGATAAAGGAGGGAATATGTGGTCGTATAATTGAAGAGAATATATATATATATATATATATATATATATATATATATATATATATATATATATATATATATATATATATATATATAGGCAATGAGAATCACTGCTTCATTGATGGAGGTTGTGGTCCATTCAGATCCCTTCCCGCCCTTTTCCCTCCTCTTCTGACTCGACGCTACCGCAGCTCCAGCCCCAGCACATTCATCTCGTTCTTTTGCCCCTTTTTCGGAGTCCCGAGCCAGCACCTTGTCTGCTGTTACTCCACTTTTTCTTCTTCTTCTTCCTGGCAACCCGCGCTTGGCTCGCTTGTATACCGGCGCACCTCACTCGGCTCTAAAGTCTCATCGGTATAAGAATGCTCACTCGTTTACTCGAATTCCCTCCTTTCTCAGCTTATGTAGTAATCTGCCACTCGCCAAGCACGCACCATATAAACGAGCCACGCGAAAATGTATTCGAGTATGCCGGAAAGTCGTGGCCACACTTTCGGTGGTTCCAAAGAAGGTTCTAACTCGATCGAGGGCTTCATTTAACGTTAACAACCGGCTTTTGTTAGTCAAGACGCGTCATTATCGACCGGGGATGTCAAAATTACCACTACAACTTGGTCGTATTCGCGAGTAGACGACACAACCCAAGCGTTTTAGAGACGATCGTGGTAGCCAGTCGCATTGGATTGAATTTCTTCGAGTAGTAAACTTTGATTGAATTAAATAAAAGTAAGATCCAACAGAGATTGGTGACCTTTTAACATACGTTCTTTCAGCACATTCCTTTGTAAAATGCTCCATATCCGAACGTCATGTTAGTCAGCGTATGAGCAGAGTTCGAGAGATCATTGCCGAGACGGTTTATAAGAACGGATACCAAACGTAATTGTGCCGCGGCAGGAAGTAAAAAGAGAGGTCCCGAGGGTCCACGGGCGAGGAATAGAGACGAGGAGTATGGAGACGAAGCTGTAAGTTGGAGGAGAGGCGAAAGGGGGAAGTGAGCGCAGGTGCCACAGGGCGCGACCGGAAGCTGCATCCCGAAGCTCTCCTCTCACTTCAACCTAACGAACAGGCATTCTTCGCTTTAGCTTCCACTCTCTCGCTCTCGCTCGCTCGTATTTTCTGTTTTCTGTTCGACGCCGCAATGTGGCACCAACCGAAGCTGGTAGAGCTCGCGATCGAAACGGAGGAAAGAGAGTTGATCTTTTACACTCGGCAACCCGTCAATACCACGAATTTACCAAAAGGTCGTTTTCGCCTCATGTTCACTCCATAAAAAGCGGGAATACCACAAAGTGAAAATACTTGAGAATCTGCTACCTCATTCGTTATCGATCCGTTCTATAAGCGTGATCATCGAACGGGAAATCTTTCGAGAATCTTCGTCATCGTCACGGAGCAAGCCTGCGAAAGATTCTGTCGTCGTTGGAGGAGAGCACGTGAGGTAAATATTTCGGATTTCTTCTCGATGTGCACCACTAACTATTTCTACACTGTACACTACGACCGAACGACGACAACAACAGCGACGACGACAAGCCGACGGTGCAGTGATTGGTGGAGCAAAAACGCTGACTCGCGTCCGGTTCGTGACGATCGCTGTGTTCTGTGTGTTCCCGGATCGTAGATGGGTCTTTTTTATCTCTATCGCTCCCCCTTCCTCTCGTCCATTGACGGGAAAGTTCCTCGCACTCTGCGAGGAAAAATCATGATGTATCGACATCGATGCAATGTACAGAGCATGGATCACGATCGGAACCTTCTCGGCTTCATTATCCCTTGATTAACAGCCTGCCACGTGCCTACAGCCGGTCTCTCGTTATTCCCTTACAACCAAAAAACCTTCCTTCGTATATTTTGACACCCAATTTGATCAACGAACTTCCTGCCTTAAAGCAACAGGTAGGCATCGCTTCTGTACATTCGAGGCTTCCACCGAGCGCAGCTGTTGCTAGAGGCTATCTATTTTACTCGACTGAATCTGCTTATCAGGGAAATGGAATGGTCAAGCACTCGCCAACCACACGGTTTAAACGTGCAGCTGACCTCAGTACCTTTCCGTCGCCGTACCGCGGTTATGCGAACGTGAGATCGAGACCTTTTTGTTTCTTCGGCCGGGACCACTTGACACCACGGTTCCAAATAACAAGACGAAATGACCAGGAAAACAAACAAACGTACACTCTCTTGTTGATGTGGATCCAAAACACGCATCATAGCAACCTTGAACGTCCCACCAGTCACACCAAGTCCGCAGATGTACTTTAGAGCTATCGAACAAATAATTAAATTCACCATTGACTTCTCCGACTACTGCGGATCTGTGATCTCAACTGCATACAAAACACTTATAGAACATTACGAAATGGAGATTTTTCTTCTTAGGTCAGATCACAGCAGAATACAAGATCGACTTTCCCTCTTACGTCCCGTGTAGAAATTTGAGCCGGGAAAAAGTACTGCCCCTGATTTGCCTTCCCTAGATAATACCAGGCTTTGGTCGGGCCTGCCACCGTGGAATAGGCTCGCAATCTAACGGGTCTGAGGCTAGGTCCCGATCCACCGCTGCTTTTTTCGGGAACTGATCAGGAACGGGCCGGAGAACAAGCGGCAAATAAGCAGAAAAGTTGTAGGGAATAGATCGGGAAATAACCAGGAACAAACGAGGAAATTAAAAATGACGTTTCGGCGTTTTTGGAATGGTTGAAGCGGTAAAATCAGGAGTGTATTCAATTTAGTATTTCGACAACATATTGTTTGTCGGTTATCTACTCGCTAAGGTAGCATATGAGTGTATCCATACGCTTGCTTGCATTTATTGATTGGCAAAGCAACAAAAAAAACGTACACAGATCATTATCCGAGCGAAAAAGCCTAGAGTGCAAAGGGTTATTTCACAAGTATCGCAAAATCACAAACGTAAGTGCAGCATAGCACTTCTGTACGTGGTACAACTCACAAGGGCGAACTTTTATCCTCGTACGATCTCAAATAGGGTTTTACAATTGGCACAGTAATGGCCCACGACTGGTTGCCAGAGAAAAAACGATGGCGCGGTAATGGCTATGTAAACGGGCCAGATCCGCACCATGCATGGTTGTTAATGGTAAACCATGAATGGCTGCTAAGACTTGGCAAAATATCATACGCCCATATTGGCCCAGCAACGGCAGCCGGAGCTTCTGCCGGAAATGAAAAACAAAAAATTTACAAACTATGAATATCCAAATTCTAGTAGTATCTTTTTTCTTTTCTTATGCTTTACTTATGTCCATGTACATAGAATAATTGCATTAAAAACGCTTTCTGCATTGTTCGAGTTTTTACCTATCATCGGGATCGAACCTACGTCTTTCGTTCTAGTGTTGAGCGCCCTACCCACTTAGGCGTTCTAACACAGAATCCATCGTTTGTTCGTTCCTTACTTTTATGCCGATAATTTTATTCGTGACATTAAACTTACCGACAATTTTTTTGGTTCATTTATGCTGTGAAAACAACTCGCTCGTTTTGGGTGAAGTTCCGAAACGCATACTCCTCTGATCGAGCTGAAATTTTGCACCGAACTCCTTCTCATGATCCTAAGAGAAACCCTTAACGGATTTTTGACGACTAGCAATAGTTTTCGATATATCGCATTGTAAAGTTTATTATTTCACGCCATACGAGTATATCTATGTATCCGATAGATACCCCCCACTCCTCCAGCCTCGCTGCTTCCTGGCAAACAGTGCTCGCCCGTACGTGCATATCACATGCCATGTGGGATGGGTTTGTTTGGGTTTATTTAATATAGTAGAAGCGCAGTACAATCAATAACTTTCAATATACGATATATGGAAAACTATTGCTAGTCGCCAATATCCTTTTAAAGGTTGTCTTAAAATATTTAAAAGAAGGTTTGTGCAAAATTTCATCTTCATCAGTGGGATATGCTTTTCGAAACCTTATTCCTTGTTTTTACGATTTTACGTTTTTACGTTTTTACGACCTGCATTTGCAAAACGCCCAAAAACAAACCATCAATGGCTGGAATAGATCTGGCAAGCCGTTCATCCGCCTACAGTACTCCAATGCTTGTCGACGAATTATTGGCCGATTATCAGCAAACCGTTTAATGGCTGAAAGCTGGAATTTTTTTTACGACAGCCGACCCTATATGGGCGGCTCGGTCAGGTAAATCAGACAAGGAAAGTCTGGTCAGGGCCGGACACAAATTAGGGAATGCCCGGTCACATTTCTGCACGGGGTAACCGATGAAGATATAACGAACGATTATCTTCGTGAAGGTGTGATTAAACGTGTTTCTTTTTCATTTTGGTTACAGGCAAATTGTACGCGGTATTTGGCAGAAGACAGGGTCGTGTAATAGCAGCCGAAAGTGCATTGGGCTTTGGCGGTCAGTTCCGAGTATTGGCGACACTTCCCGTACCTGAGAGTTTCCAGCTAGCCCGAGAACTGCGAACGCAAACTTCCGGTCTTGCCAGTCCGCAGCTCGTGTTCAGTCATTGGGAGGTACGTGAAAATCTGCAAAGTCGTGTTTTTTCCATAATTTCGCCACATCAATTTCCCCTGATTAATGGTTCGCGTTAAATCATACGACCCTCGTGTATGCTGTAAGCGATTAATATTGTCGAGTTGCAAATAACTCGACAGCGAAAAAACGAAAGAGAACAATCCGAAAACTGTCTACCCTCGCGTCCCCCGCTGATTCGCAGAATCCGCATGAATTCAAGGCTCTTCAACATCGTGATGGAGGCAACAAAGATCCTGACTTGCGATTAAGCTCATTCTCCCTTCTCTCTTCCGCTCATTCTCTCACCAGGTGTCCCTCTAATTTATTCTGATGAGAAGTGACGATAAAAGGAGCGAATGAGACAAAAGACAAAAAGAGACAGAGAAAGTATAAAAACCCCTCGAAGAAGATTGCCGTCCAGAAGGATACCGGGGACCCAAACAAGCGACGCAATATACCGTGATAATCCTGGACATAGCCGCAAATAATTGTTTTATGCCCCTTTTTTATTCTCGTTCCTTTATTTCTCGTACTATATATACATATACAATATATGCGAATGCTAACATAGCTAAAACTCCGCGGAGGATTGCCTCGACCTCATTGGATTTTTGGGGTAGTTGTCGGACGCCCTCTTGTCGAAGACAAGTATTTCTCTCATCTCCCTTCCTGTCTCGTTCAACACCCTATCCGCTTATTTTCTATTCGCAGTATCTTTTGCCGGTTGGTCCACGCGAGCCATCGTCGCGAAACCTACGACGCTCGCCTAAGTAGAGAAATTAGATGGACCCGCAATCGTTACCGGTCTTCTTTCACTCTCCCTTTTTCTCCCGTCTGTTATCCCGGATAATCGGGATACAACGACACTGCATCAGCAATGGGAGAGGTAGTGGAAGAAGAAGCGGCTGCAAAAGGAAGCCTTAGAGAGCAAATCGCGCGGGGTGTAAGTTTCAAGCCCCCGCTGTGCTATTGTCCCCTCGACAATACGGACAATCAACCGGCGACAGGGCAACAATGGTCCGAGTTCCCTCTTGTAGGCTCCGCATGCAATGTACTCTCTGGTGTAGCGGCCTCTGTCTCTCTCTCTCTCCCTCTCTCTCTCTCTCTTTCGCTTTCTTTCATTCTATCTACATAGGTATTCCACGGCTGAATCGAGGGACCTGTACACCCTCTTCTTGCCCGAAGGACTTAGCTCCCCTAGCAGCACTTCACATTTTATGCCAGTCTGAAAGAGAGAAATAGCTGGAGGGTGGTTAAAAGGCGCAGGACAAAGATAGACCAGATAACATAATAGATGGTCCATCGGCACGACGATCTTGAAGAAAACTCGGTGGAGACTCAGCAGACGAAGAAAAAAGCGCATCCTCGTCCATTTCTGGCGGTCTCGCCAATTTCGACGCGCAATCGGGCCTCGTACTTGACTCGAGGAAATGTCACTAGAGAAGAAAAGAGCCCGGGCTCCTTTGTTCATTAGTTTCTTTGCGGTCTTATTTCCCCATGATCCGCCTCTCATAAAGAGCCACGTCTCAGTTCAATGTTAAGCCCGGGGAGTACCGCTCATTTGCCAACGATTATCGGAGCTATCGAATTTTTGTTCGCCAGGAAACTATTTATGGGCAAATAAAATCGAGCGACCCGAGCGTCGCTACGTCGAGTAGGAGGCAGGTACGAAAAATGGTCCCTTGCCACGGAAGCAACTAGGGCCCACTTTTAATTGTTGTTTTCGTCCCGAAAATTGAATAGCCGAAGGGTCTTACTACGGATTCCTTCGAGCCCGGCGTGGTCGGTGATTAATTAACATCGATGGCGAGAGGAAAAGAGCGTGAGGGATAATCGCTGTTTTGCCTTTTGTCGATAAGGGTTTGCCCGTGCCGCTCGAATCTCTTCGCCTTAATAGGTTTGGACCTACGCCCCCCCCCCTGCCCCACCTCCCATAGGCGCGCAACCAACGACTCTCGCAAATATGGGCATGATGCCCCGAAAGTAAAATTTGTGAAAGAGAAACGCAAACGAGAGTGAGGGGGAATTTGTGAAGGAGAAACGCAACGAAGGGGAGAAACGCCCGAAGGGGGGATGCAAAGTATATTGGCATTCATAGAAATACCCAAGTTATACGAATTCCCACCATTCGCTCATCAATATTTTCACAAGAGTTTCGTTTTGTCCCAATTCACGGTGTGTGCCGTACGTGATATTCTTATTATTGTCCGTAATGTTTGCTGTTATAAATAAAGCGCGAGGTATAATTAACATCTTCTATTCAACGATTGAAATTTTAAATGAGAATTGCAATTGTTACGTCGCAATATAATTCAGTCGCAACGTTTTGGCATTCCATTTTTGCAGTCCTGTTGAACCGAGTCCGTACCATTTGCAGCTATATCTAAAATTCTGTGTGAATCAATAAATAGTCAATTCTCAGACATCCGAGGTGAGCTCGTCACAATCAAGTTTCAGAATTCTACTGAGCATCGTATGCGATGCGTAGACATTGTTCTGCATAGGTTGATCAAATGGCAGCTTTAATCCTCATCGTTCGATAGCTGGCCGCCAAATGTCTTCAAGGGACGAGACTTTATGGATGAGAACTTCGAGAGACGCAGTAAGTGGAGAAATTTAGATTGTCGGGTTTTCACAACCTTTATCGTGCTAACCCTTCGCATGAACGGAAAAGTACAGAAGACTGAAATCGATAGCTTCGATTGTGCCTTGAATGTGCCCGCTGCGTGACCGATTGGTCCCGTTGTAGGTGAGCGCAGAAACAGCACGAGAACGGGAGATTGGAAAAGGGGCTGTCCTTCCGACACTTGTCTCACGTTGGCTGTCTTCGCGTTGAATATTCCCCAACGAGCGACGCCAAGTGGTGAAAAGAACGAGAGGGGTTGCCAATTTGAGCAATGGGAAGTGGGGCGGCAAAAGAAAGACGATAATGCACTTGCCGTCTCCGTCATCGATGAAGACGAGAGCAAAAGCGACGAAGACGATTTTCCGAAGGGGCCGCTAAAACTTCCTAAAGGACAAGAGTGAGGCAATAAATGAAGACGGGACGAGAGTGACGATAACATCAGCAGTCGGAGCGCACAGTGAGGGACATCGACCACGAGAAAAGGGGGTAAGAAAGCCCTCGAGCCGATTTAGAAGACAGCACGCGCTTTTGCGCACGGGTTACCAATAATGACCTTACCAATAAAGATCTTCAAACACCAGCCTTTCTCTCTTCCCCTGGGTTTGACTCTGGTGAATATTGATCGCTTCAACAATCATCAGGGGACCGCATGATGGTTTTTGCCCATCCGAATTTTTTATTTCCGTAATGCCTCCCACTTTTTTCTCGCCCTACCAACCGATCGTCCTCTATGCTTGCTCATTGTCAATACCTACGCTTCTTTTCCTTATTATAATTCTTTAAGTCATCAGGACGGTCAAAGAATCTTGTACTTGGCGTAATACAGTACACACTTTTGTGTTACTTGCCCTGTCCTCCCCTTATTTGCTGTTGCAAATTTCCTAATAGCTTCACAGAATATTCGGCGCGAGCTCGGACTTCAAGAAAAATGGAATATAGAGATACCCTGCGACCTCTATTATCGGCACAGCGGCGGAACCGACTCCGCATCACACTTGCAAAAATCGAGGGTGCACACCATCCACTGAAGCCGATCCTGCGCAGCTGACATAGCTGATAGCAGTACTCCCGAAGCCCTTTCTTATTGTCTAGCATGCTTCGAGCCTCACGTTAGGGCCTCGCGCTTCTTCCACCGTGCGCTACACCGATCGACATTCGGCACATAGGGGAAGGGGGGGGGGGGGGATCTTAGGGGATAGATCTTGTGGAACAGATATTTCGTTGAGATTATTGTTGAATATAGAAGGAAGAGAGTCGTTCAAAAGAGAGAAGTTGTGATTCCACTCCTTTAACTCTCCAACTTAGTATGCATTTTTTAAATTGTGATATTTTCAGTCGAGTTGTGGAGTTCAGTGTTTTCAACCTACGTGGGACCCGTGTTTCCATTCTTGGAGATTCTTCGATTCTCTTCACTCATCACGACTCCTTTACGCCAGTTCGTCTTCCATTCAGAGTCGGCTAGGATAAATTCATTGAAAAAACGATCGGTTGTTTATGTTTGCAATATGCTCTTTTTCAATAATTCTTCATTCCCATAACTTCAATCGATTAATGTAAATTCTACCATCTCCTCATACAATGTATACAATGTGTAATAACAATTCTGCTTCTTCCAGAAGCTGCGTAAGAAGATCGCCAAAAGATTAATGATTTATCAAAAAATAGTTGAAAGAATGATACTCTTTGTCGATTGAGCGTAATAGCCATGTTTTTTTTTGTCTGCTACGTGTGAACAACTATGGCCGCCCCATTTATTTGATACATTTCCAGAAGCTCGTGAACGATAAATAAACGATATTTCATCCATACAAATTCGTTGTGAAGTAAATGCGGAAATGGAAATACCCGCAGCAGCATTGGAACTTACCGAAACACCCCGAGGACATGACCTGATGCAATTACATACACACACACACACACACGCACACACACACACACACACACACACACACACACACACACACACACACACACACACACACACACACACACACACACACACACACACACACATATATATATATATATATATGTGTGTGTGGGTATATATATACCCACACAATGTGCGTCTCTCGATCGGCAAGAGCCCAGGGCGTACGACTGACTATCTCGTGGCTAACGGATCTCCTTTTTTGCTCGTTTCTGATGACCAACAGCCAGCGAAGTCTTAACACAGAAAGGTAGAGAGGGGCAGAGAGAGAAGAGATAATACGACTTGGAGACACCCCGGAACATTATCGCAAGGTCAGAAAAAAGTGGAAGCTAGAAGAAAGGAACAAAGGGTAAACGACATCCGGGATATTTGCGAGTTTCTCGCAATGCAACGGTACACCCAGGACACTTGACTCCAATCTTCGTGGACTTCGTAGCAGCGAGCACTTTCATCCGTCCTTAAAAATCGTTCGGTTTTAACTCCGAGCTCCAATGATCGAATACCACAAGAAAATATACAGTTTCATGTATATGCATATATAAATCAATATATATATATATATATATATATATATATATTGATTTAGCTATCGATCTCCCAGTCTGTTCCGCCCAGTGGGTGCTGCAATAATCGGACATTGTGAGTTGGAGCGAGGTAGAAGCGGCATGAGGAAGGGGAGCAAGATAAATTACGCATGGGTCTTCCTACGACCACAAGTCGATCGAGTCATCACTCCAAACTAAATTACAATAGTCTAAAATCGCAAGGGCATGTACATTGTGGTTGAGTATGGGCTCGAAGTCCTAGTTAGACCTGATCGCTCGATGTGTATAACTGTCGGTTGTTCGGGCAGTCCAACTTCTCCAGCCACGGGTGAACGTGGGTGCCACGCGATGCCTTCGTTTGACCACGCTGCAACCACCGGGTACTCACCGAGGTTGAACCAAAGGTTGTGAAATTCCACTTTATTCCTCCAATGCTGCGAGTACCGTTGTAACGTTCAGGCACGAGAGGTGAGAACGGAACTCTTCTCTTCCTTCGAAGCAGAGGAAAAACGAGCACGTGGAGTCCGAAACGAATTGTTGCTATGGAGACCAATGAGTCGATGGCACAAAACATCAATTCTTCTGGGTAACCACGGGTGTGTTTCATTCGTTAGGCTCTGCCACCGTTCGACTCGCGGTGAACGCTAACCCGGGCGCCCCTCAGCACACCCACAAATATTTATTCAAAAGACCTGCTCAAGACTTTTGTTCCATCGGGAAAAGTGCCTGATTAACGACGGTTTCTTTGTCCTAATGGGACACAGATTAATTAGGAAACGACATCTCGAGGAATCGTTTTCAAGGAGGATCGAGCCTTTCACCGATCATTGTTGGAGGCCAATGTTTGAGTTTCCACACGCCTACTAGATCCGGGAAATCAGAAATATATACATCTCAAGACCAACAGTATTCTCATGTTAAGCAGTGTTGGCTGGGCTCATACTTTGATGGGTGACCGCGCTCAGTCGCGCACGAACTAGCACATCAACTACTGACAAAGAAACTGCGTGAACCCTCCCGCCCCTCACCCCATTTTGATAAAACTTGGTAGGTTTGTAGAGTAGGTCAAAATATTTAGTACGTACTTCATTGTTTTGGCACAACCCCATTTTTAAGGAGTGAAATGCAACCTTGAAGATCGTTGGTTTTTTCGTTTTTTAGCTATACCTTTTAAACGGCGAGCGATCGAAATTAAGTTCAAATGGCAAAAAGATTGTATTCTTTAAGTACATTTACGATGATAACGATGAATACAACAACGAGATGCGTATCGTTTGTTGAAACACTGGTTTTTACACGTGTGTCTATGCAGGTTTCCATTAGACTGAAATATAATTTTGTACATGTGTAAAGGCTAGAAAAGTAACCAACACGCGTTTTTTTAATTCATCAATATCTTGCATTGAATGGGTGAAAAACATGCATCTTTCATTCATAGCCAATATTATAATAATCTCTTTTAAAAACTTGAAAGATGTTGAAGAAGTACGTCAGGTGATAAGAAATCACCACGAAGACATTGTTGTTGTTTAACCTTATCAATAATTATGGTTTACCTAAAAAATAATTATTCACCCACACTTTTTTGGGAATAAAAGTCGCGCGGAAATTTTCCGAAAATTGTGAGTCCAGTGCAAAGTCATATGTACACGAGCTCAATGTTCTGCTTGCCTGTTTATTCACAATTTCGAAGAATTTTGTGAGGTTTGAATTTGCGACACCAACAACTTTGTCAAATAAATATTTGTTCCTGAAAAGGGCCGTTTGTATTTCGAAGAACTTGTTGAAGTTAGAATTTGCGACACGGAGAATGTTCTTAAAATATATTTCTTGCCGTAAAGGGGCCGCATGTTTAACGTTTGCTCTTATAAATGGTGTAACCATGTTTAGAAGTTAGAGCTGTCAAAACCACTAACTCTATAACATTATATATGTGTGTGTGTGTGTGTGTGTGTGTGTGTGTGTGTGTGTGTGTATATATATATATATATATATATATATATATATATATATATATACACAGTAGCGTGCAAAAGTTTCGGGCCACCCTATTTTTCGTGGACATTGCATAGAAATACGATGATACGGGAAATACAAACGAGTGATGACACTTATAATTGGCGTCGAGATGCTTGATATTTTGAAAAAACAAGTGGTACAAACAGTAATATCACTCTTCAACAATCAATTATCCAGCAGTTTTTATTTAATGACTGTGCAAAAGTATTGGGCCATATACTATTGCGTATGAAAACAAAAAACAAAACATTATAAAAATTACAAAACATGGCTTAGTTTTCTCTCTAGAGTCAATACTGCGTTGCCATGCCCTTGGCAGCGATTACAGCAGCACATCGTCGGGGTATAGACGCAATTAATTGCGAGTTGCGATCTTGTGGCATCTTTTCCCACTCATATTGCAAATGATACCATAATTCCGTCTTGTTGGAGTGATTCTTCGTTCCAACGCAAACCTTGAGCTGTTGCCACAAATGTTCAATCGGATTTAAATCCGGTGACTGCGAGGGCCAGTCGAGAAGGCGCACTTTTCGGCTTTCAAGGAAATTCTTCACAAGACACGAAGCATGTTTGGGATCATTGTCGTGTTGACATATCCACTCATTCGGCATATTTTTCTTTGCGAATGGGAGCATATGGTCTTGCAATATATTTCGATACATTATAGCGTCCCCTTAGATTTCTATTAGCAGACCAATACCGTTATCAGGAAATGCTCCCCAAACTTTAACATTTCCGCCACCGTGTTTTACAGTTGGAATTTGATATCGTACATCGTATCTGGTACCTGCTGGGCGTCTAGCGTACTTGCGACCATCACTTCCGAACAATTGAAATTTGGATTCGTTGGAAAAAAGAAATTTCCGCCAATTCGATACTGTCCAATGTTGATATTTTTTGGCAAAATTCAATCTAGCCTTCTTATTCTTTGTGCTAATGAGTGGCATGAATGGCAGGATACCGTACTCCGACTGATATCAGCAAGATTTTCACCGCGTAATTCTCGCGATATTATTGCTGCAGTTTTTCGCGGACTATGACGCACTTTCTTTTAATGATTTTGTCCACACGTTTTGAAGTTTTTCATGGTCTACCGCTTCGACTTTTATCACACAACGAATTTGTTCATTTATATTCGCAATAATACGGTTTACTGTGTTTTTCTCAATAGGTAGAGTATTTGCAATATTACGAGAACTCTTTCCTTTTCAATACCCAAATTTCATTAGCCTTCTTATTCTTTGTGCTAATGAGTGGCATGAATGGCAGGATACCGTACTCCGACTGATATCAGCAAGATTTTCACCGCGTAATTCTCGCGATATTATTGCTGCAGTTTTTCGCGGACTATGACGCACTTTCTTTTAATGATTTTGTCCACACGTTTTGAAGTTTTTCATGGTCTACCGCTTCGACTTTTATCACACAACGAATTTGTTCATTTATATTCGCAATAATACGGTTTACTGTGTTTTTCTCAATAGGTAGAGTATTTGCAATATTACGAGAACTCTTTCCTTTTTCAAATACCCAGATAGACAGTCATGATCATCACGCCGTGCATACAATCGATGAAGCAAATTTTACAGCATATTGACTACATGTCACGATGCAAAGCCGTGAACTCATTTAGTATAGTGAATGTACAAAGCATTTTTGTCTCAATATGTCGTCTACAAATGCATCATACGTTTGGAGCACGTTGAACTCATGTCTCTGTGCTCGAGTGTCCACAATTAATATCTGCAAATTTTACGTCATATGGAAGTCATCCAATGACTTGTGTTGATGAATTCGGTGGGTTAGCACTGGTAGTAGACATGCCATGCAAGCAATATGACGGCGATATGCATGTTTGTTAGTAATACACTCGATGGGCGCAACATGACGGCGATATGCGTGTTTCTCAGTGATACATCCTATGACGACGATATGCATATTTCTAAGTGATACATTCGATGAGCGCAATATGACGGCGATATGTATATTTGTCAGTGATTCCATCCCATGAGTGCAATATGACGGCGATATGCACACAAATCCAGAATTATACAAATAGGCAGACACAAAGAAAGTTTGCACAAGTGTTAGAATGGCTAGGTAGATAGCGCGCTCAGCTCTCGAATTAGAAGACGTAGGTTCAAACCGTAGGTAGGTACAAAATTTAACTAGGCAGGATACGTTTTAATCCATTTATCATATAGGCAGGAACATATATATAACATATGCGGATATAAAAATCCTACCAGATTATTTTGACCAATATTTTGGATTTTTTCATTTTTCACGCTATGGCACTCATATGAGCTCCATATGAGCACAGCATAGTTACGTCACGCCATGCCACTAATATGAGCTCCGTATGAGCACAGCGTAGTTACGTCACGCCATGCCGCTAATATGAGCTCCGTATGAGCACAGCATAGTTACGTCACGCAATGCCGCTAATATGAGCTCCGTATGAGCACAGCATAGTTACGTCACGCAATGCCGCTAATATGAGCTCCGTATGAGCACTACAATTTCTTCACGCCGTGACAGCCATATGAGCTCCATATGCACTCACTTATTGTTAGATATTCGTGAGCCGAATTTGCTAGTCTGATGAATTCACCGCATGCATATTCGCGTGAGAACAACTTTGCTTCATTTGGATGTATTATTGTGAATCATCATGGGATGCAAATATGACTTCAATGGGAGCGCTCATAACGGATACACAGCTGTGAGACTTTCTGTGCCGCAGTGATGATGTATATATGATGCCAATATAAGGTACATCCGTCTATCTGGGTAAACGAACCGTCTGGCTGGAGAAGGTGAGACAGCGGCCCAATATTTTTGCACACTGACCGATCGCGTTCGATGCTGCACACAAACTATACAAACAAAATAATATACCACGCTGTTATGCATATCATACCTCCCTCAAATATTTGAAATGAAGGAGAGGTTCAGGCATTAAATATTTTGTCGAATAACTGATAAAAAAGGTTGGCCCGAAACTTGCACGCCACTGTATATATATGGGGCATTCCATGTCGATTCGACCTGAGTCTGACCCGTCACCTCTCCGATTTGACCCGCGATTTTTTATGTTATTGTACTATCTCTGAAAGGCACTCGAGAATTTGTTTAGATTTTTTTGGAACGATTTGACTTCACAATATTTTTTATTAACAAAAAATCAACGTCCAAATTTAAAAATCTGAAAAAACCACAAAAATCCTGTGTCACATATCAAACACTATGAGCGTTTAGAAAAAGTGGGCGTGGGTTTCGTTTGGCCTACAATGCGCTTTATCCGCAATTTTTTTTTATTAAAAAAATAGAATAAATAGCCCACCCAGTCGTTAAAGAGGAAAAAAAATTACATGACATTATGTACAATTGACCAGAATTTTGTCAGATTTTTTTCAGAATTTGTGGCCATGTTTTTTTTTCATCATTTTTAGTCAAATTGCCGACAATTCAAGTGGCCAAGTGGCCAACCCAACTCAAGTATCATAGGGCTTCGGCTACAATTTCAAGAGAGAAAACATTCTTAATTAAACATTTTTAACCCAATCGAATTTTTTCAGAATTTTTTGTTTGTTTAAACTTGAAAAAATAACAATCGTTTCTATGAAAAAATTAATCGCTAAATCGCTAGTTTTGAAAACATTTGATTGCATTGAATAAATGTTAGTGTAGTATCTCTGCAAGGTGCTTAGAAATTTATTCACATTTTTTTGGAGTGATTCAACTTGGGAATAATTTTAAAATAAAAAAATCTATTACCCAAATTTAAAAACCCGAAAAAAATCACAAATTCTGTGTGTTAAATATCAAAAACGTTGAGCGTTGAGCCAAAGGAAAAATTCATTGAAGCTATAGAGGAAATTAGTCACATATATTTTCATGAGCTTGGAGCGAACATTTTTATTTACTCAATTACAAGAATAATATTGACTGCCAAAGTCAATGTTTTTTAGCCAAGAAAATATTTTTTTAATGACCTTGTGTTTTACGAAGTTCTCAGATGCCGAGTAAATCTTTGTGATCATTGCTTCTTCAGTGGGTATGAAACAATGATGTTTCTGTGTGTTCGGAATCGGTTTAACACTTTCAAATCTTTGTTTCAAACGATCTTCCGCGACGTTATAGTCCCGAGTAGTAGAAAATCTTTTATTAATCGACGGCAGAAAACCAGGCAAACAGACCCATTCGGAAAAATCGCGGGGAGTTAATATCTGTCGATTTGCGGGCAATTACAAACTTGCTCTTGCACATAGTCTCTTCAATGTACTACCAACCCCGTCGCACGGCCCTTTACCGTGAGTGGTAGCGAAGAAGTGCCATTCAGCAGAAACTGCAAAATCTTCGTTGTAATAGTACAAATTGATGAAGTTTTTGCAATTTGTAAACTGTTGGGGTGCTTCATCTGAGAAGTAAAGTATACGCTTCGGTGTTTTTGTAATTTCTTTCTTAATGAAATCAACGACGATCCTTGGAAAGACGTGCACAGCGACTGCATCGTGGCTGAGGCACTCGGATATGATGACGAGACTTTTATGCAATGCTTTTCCACCCTCTTTGTAATAGATGGCGACAGGATAAATGGTTGCTTGATCGTTGTTCCAATGGAATCCCGGTGCAGCATCTTATGCAATAAAAGCGTAATTTTCCGCGCAATCACATATCACAAGACATTCAGCATCTTTCAAATTTTCTTTTTGTGATTTCAAGAACCTTGATTGCTGTTTGGCAATGAAGTGATGCTGCAGTAAATGTTTTGCTTTGACGCAAAATTCATCGACGAAATCGGCATAACACGCAATACGTGTTTCAAGCGAAGCTCGAGGTTTAAGAACCCACTGCGCAAAGGACACGTCGTCAATGTCATTTTCGTCCAATACGGTGAGCAATGTATCCATCAACGTCCGAGTGCCTGGGCAATTGGCACAATGCGATAGATAACAGTTCGGTCCAGCATCTTGACACACCAATAAAGACAAGCAGTGTTCGTATTTGTCAAGAGAAATTGCTGAATTTACTGTGAGACTCTTCAAGTTACAAGCTGTACAAGTATAAAAGTAAATCAATGAAAATCAAGAGGACAAAATGATGATCAGTTAAATTATAACTGAATCAATTTATAACTGAATGTGCGACTTTATAATACTTGGTGTTCTTTTTTTACTTTTCAAAAGTTGTTGCCAATATATAATAATACAGATACGACAAGTAGAATTCCAAAGTGTATTCAAGTTATAGTTATATTACTCACCAGTAATCATCAATTTCATGTTCTGATGTAATGGACAGACACACACCGTATGTCTTCCAGAAGCGCCGGCCAATATGCACTGTCTCGGCCTCAACAATGCGAATACAGAAAATCCAATAGAGATATCTGGATTTTCTGCTTTACAATGTTCGTACAACTCTTTGAGATTGCATAATATCAATTTCTTCTGGCGATGAACTCTCTGGCCGCTTTTGTCCCGTATAGAAATCAAATCTTTCATCCCTGGTAACGTGACAGAAACTTGATCGTTCTCATAAAATTCCACAACTTTGGATTTGATGTCGTCACATAGTGGACGTCCTACACGGAAAATTTATAATGATTATTTTTTTCAAGAGCAAGCATTTTGAGGATCTTTGTACTGAAGCTGCGATAGGAGGATGGGACTAGCACTCTGCTAAATTCCTCGGTCTTTTCACAGTTTCCTTGCTTTCTTCACCATGTATAGAGACGTTTTGAACGCTTCTGAAACCTCAATATTAGTCCAACTTTTGTATGGTAAAGTTAATATTTGAATCCTTTGGGCGTTGGTGATAGTTGGAGACTGAAATTTCTCTTTGAGCTGTGAAATCGTTTGAGTCCAATCGGACTTATCATTGCTTGAATGGGGCAAAACAGGCTCTCCACATAATTCCTTAATAGCATTCTTTGTTTGCTCAAGTTTGTCATTCATCCAGGTAGACCGTTTACGTCTCTTTTTTGGAATCGGAGATATATCTAACACTTGCAGTGCAGTATTAACTACCGGAAGTGCTAAATCGGACCACACGCGAGAAACGACACTGGAGGTCGTCCTGGCCGAATCCTGACTTTCAACACTTTCAAACGTCGTCTGACTCGCCGTAATCGTGAAAGTATTTTGACTCAATACTTCAATTGTCTCGACATTTGAACAATTTGATTCTTGCGAAAGTTGACGCGATGGTTGTGTATCCAAAGCATTTTGTCAGAATCCTGAAACCGATAGATAATGATTTGAAAAACTAGCTAGCTCAAGGTATTTAATGTTTAATTTAAGAAAAAGTTTACAATTTTATAAAATTTGGTGAGTATATTTTTCAGTACTAAATTCGAAGATACAATGTTTTTTTAGATACTTCTACACAGTTCTCGAATAATTGAACACGAAAGTTCACATGTATAAGCATAGTGTGTCCATATATAAGTATATATTCCTGGGCATAAGAACTCTGTTTTAATGCTTCATTATTCGATAATTAGGTAGAAAAAAAGTAAAAAAAAAATGTGATCATTGAAAAAAATCCATACATTACCTTCTTGAAGAGGTTGTATGGAATTTTCCATCTGCAATCGACAATTCTTACAAAATAAACGAGAAGAAAACTCTGGATATTGAGCTGCAATTTTTAGTGAAGCACGACGTAGTCCTTTTGCATTGCGATGCTTTGCTAGCTGAAATGGATTACAATATCTATCCCATCTTATCACTAGATGTTGTTGTTCCATGATTGTTTCGCGAACTCTGCAATAGTAAAGTAACCATATTATGAATCGATTCGCTTTGGGCGAAGGAGCATTAGGAGCAATAATATTTAAACCACAATTGAAAGTCTGCTGATCTAGCCTACAATTACACCTATTTTAAACTAATAAGATATTCAACTAACCAATAAATACCAATTGTGTTGCGCTCATACGCAATACAATTACGTCGCCGCCAACACGTATCTGAAGCGTAGTCGGAGGGAATCTACGAAAAAAATGAAGAAAGAGCACACATATAGCCACGTGAAGCTACAAAATATTATAAAGGCGTCCGCATCTTCTTGCTGAGCTGTTGCCTTCTTCCCGCTGGCGGCGCTACCGAACGTTTGGAGGCACTCTTTGATTGGCTGCCCCGATCACGTGGTAACTTGGCAATGCTGTCGCGCTAGCAGCGTGCGTGCGTGCGTGCTTCTATTTCCACTGTTTTCGAAAAAAGCTCGCTCCAAATCGAAGGAAACATGCATCCACTTTGGCTCAACACTCAACATTTTTTATATTTAGAACACACAGAATTTGTGATTTTTTTCGGGTTTTCAAATTTGGGTAATAGATGTTTTATTATAAAATTATTCCCAAGTTGAATCACTCCAAAAAAAATGTGAATAAATTTCTGAGCAACTTTCAGAGATACTACACTAACATTTATTTGATCCAATCAATTTTTTCAGAATTTTTCGGCGATTAATTTATTTTATAGAAACGATTGTTATTGTTTCAAGTTTAAACAAACAGAAAATTCACTTAAAAATTCTGAAAAAATTCGAATGGATGAAAAATGTTTTCTCTCTTGACATTGTAGCCGAAGCCCTATGATACTTGAGTTGGGTTGGCCACTTGGCCACTTAAATTGTCGGCAATTTGACTAAAAATAATGAAAAAAAATCTTCGACAAAAATTCTGAAAAAAATCTTTAAAACTTCTGGTCAATTCTACATAATGTTATGTAATTTTTTTTCCTCTTTCACGACTGGGTGGGCTATTGATTCTATTTTTTTTTAATAAATTTTTTTTGTTTGCGCAAAAAGCGCAATATAGGCCAAACGAAACGCGCGCCCACTTTTTCTAAACGCTCATAGTGTTTGATATTTGACACAGGATTTTTGTGATTTTTTTCAGATTTTTAAATTTGGGCGTTAATTTTTTGTTTATAAAAAATACTGTGAAGTCAAATCGTTCCGAAAAAATTCTCGAGTGCCTTTCAGAGATAGTACAATAACATGAAAAATCGCGGGTCAAATCGGAGAGGTGACGGGTCAGACCCAGGTCGAATCGGCATGGAATGCCCCATATATATATATAGCAGGCAAGATAGCAGACATCTGTCGAGAAATATCACTACGTCACGAGGCTGGGCGGGGCGAATCTAAACGGAAAGCTCTTCGTGCTGTTACCCAAAGTGTTGATCAACCCTCAAAAGGACGTATGTTCATTATTCGATTTAAATAATCCACGAGTGTGGAAAGTTTCTAGGGCCACAAAACCGCTCGGAAGTTCAGCAAATAATTATAAGATCTCTGGTTTGAGTGGATGGATCGAACATTAACCGAAACAAATTCGATCGGCAGATATCACATTACATAGGTAAAATGTCATTAGATTTTCGATTCGTCGACGCGTTTACGTATGACGTCGATTTAAAGTTCGAAAACGACCAGTAAAGGTCAACTTGCTGTATAAAGAGTACGCGCCGTGTTTGTCAGTGGCGCCCAAATTTTAGTTTTTATTACTTGGCGTTGAGATGTTGCCGCGTCCCTTGATATATAATGTATTAGCTGCAGGCAGGTAATATTACAGCAATTTTGGTAAAAAGTTTTGCCACCAAAAGTATTTGTTTTCGCATACAATACCGTATACCTGTAATAAGATTACTAATGTTTATTCTAAGTTCACATATCTTGCTTTTTTTATACGCATATATTGCGGAAATCACGCACTTAAGGAGGTACGCTGATGACCACGCTAGTAAACTTGGAGTCTATTTTGCGGTGTAACACCGCCACGTTTTAAACATATGTACGTGGCCTATTATTCGAGAAATATTTTTTAAGTATTAAATTCCGAGCTACCTATTATTTTTATAATATGGAAACAAACGTAATAACCTACTACTCGACTTCAGTAGTACGCCATATCGTCGACGTTTAGCATCGTCGTATTTTCGATGGCTGTCATCGGTTCCACGCGCCCAGCTTATTATTTTTTGTAGCCAGTAAGCATGGAAAATAAGAGCCACGGGATTGTACCTGAAGTCCAGTTTAGAGACAGGTAGATTCTGTTGGACAAGAATTAGAAAATGAAAAGATGATATTGGGATTGCAAATGAAAAACGTCGCGTTGAGGTTCACCTCAATGTCCAATGTTCAATCTGTCCAAAGTCAAAACATATTTCATTGATATGTTATTTTTCCCTTTCCCAATTTTCACAATATTTTCAGTTATAAAAAGGAACGTTCATTTTATATGATGGTTCTTCCATGCTGAATTTATGTATAGATGCGTTGTATACATGTCACCAGAAAAATTGAGAAGCTTTGGCTATACATAAAAGAACTTTAAGTAAGTATCGACGAAAGGCCCTTTATAATCCATGAAAAAATGTACGACTTCGCACAATCATTTGTAATGCGCGTTGAACATATCCGATAGACGAATCAAATTTGCGCGGGTATCCGGCGTTGCCACACCTCGAGCAAGATGGCTGCTGTTAGGCCACGAGAAGTCTCGCCCCCGAATACTTCGGTTTTTCGCGACTTTATTTCTAAATGTATTGCTTATTTCTGCGGTGAGCTTTTGAATTCAAGGTGCCTTACTGATCACAAAGATTCAACGAACGCAACCGTCAGTTTTTTTTACGTGTGTCTTGGCTCCAAGTAGCACAAAAAATCGATATATGAGAGGACAGGCACATTTTGTCGTGTACGTGTGACTAATTCACCAACTTTAACAATTAATAACTCGGAAACTGTACGGTAAATCTCGTGGAAACTCCGCATACGCATGGACGAAGATCTCGACAAAGCTATTAAAAACATTCGGGCTTTTATCTTGGACTCGCTCTAATCACCGAACCTCCTTAACGCACGGAAACTTCTCTCAACTTCATGCAGTTAGAAACATGCATTGAGAATAGATTTTATAATATCCGACGTCATTCATTATTTCTTCACGCGCCAAAAGTACACTACATATTTTTCCATGCGTTATAGGGGAACTTGGGATAAGACAAATACGCGGGGTAAGGTGAATCATGAGCATAGCCCCTAAACAGCATGTGCGAGCAAAGTGCTACCGTTGGAGTTTGGCGGGGTGGGTGGGGGGGGGGGGGGGGGGGGGGGGGTGAACGAGTATGAAAGTATCAAGTGCGGCGGAAGCATGAGTGAGTCTCGAGTGAGAAAACAATATCGATTTTTTGAGGAAACGATCTAATTTTTGGTAAAGTTTACCATCGTTCCAGTTCATTCGAGTTGCCGATATCGATTAGAGACAGCTATAGGTAAACACAATGAAAGTACTAATTATTAATATAATAAGAACGGTTTGTCTGAAATTTTCAAGGATATTGCGTGGTTTTTTGTTGATTCGTTAAACATCTAATGGGGCAAGATGAATACAAGCTATCGCAAAGCAGCAATCTCTTACAGCATACTACTATTTACGTTAGAAAGGGTGACATGAAACTAGTAAAGCCTTTCATTCCTCTTAAACCGGTGTTTCTACCAGGGTAAAAAAAACAACTTACAAATTATTTAAATTATATGGGAGCAAGATTATTCGGACTAAATACTACAGAACTTAGACGATTGGTTTGTCAAATTGCTGGTATTGAGAATGAAACCACGTTTATATGCGAAAGATGCCAACAATTCGTGTCCCATCATTCTCCCAGCGCTGTTTCATCTTGCCCTGCATACGGAGTGAGATGGGGAAAAAAAAGTTCAATTTAATATATATATTGTGAGGTAAAAATTAGACTCATTTTTTTGCTTCCAAAATTTAAAGATTAACAAATGTTGATTAGTTTAAATAATAATTGAAGTTGACTGACTCATATATGTATTGTTTTATTTGAACGTGGCCTCAGCGTTGCCATCTTGCTTCTACTTACCCTACCTACTTATTAACATAATGATAGTCGTGAAAAATTTGGAGAAAAAGATTCATCACAATATGTACAAGTGATCATAGCAGGGTTGCCGCAAGGATCGCACGTCAGTCCGTTTTGTGAAAAGCAAAAATGTTTGAAATTTTTCAATACTGATGATTTTGTTTCTACGTAATCACTTCCATTTGGGTTTTTCCACTGAGAGAAAAGTCCATGGTGTTTACAACAAACGCCCATGATAAAAGAGGGGATAGTAAAATTCGTCATAGTTTAATGACACTGCAATCATAATGTGGTTAACACGGCTATGAGCGAAAAGTTACCTAAACATGCGTTTTGGGTGGCGTGTTTGACTATCTATTATCCCCGAAATGATTATTCACTATTGTAAAAGACTTGACAATATAGATATGGTTAATTCAGTGCTATAACAAAATCGACGTACAAATACTTATATTGTATACTGTACGTTAAGTTTTGTTTAGTCAAACTTCTACTATTCTTTTCAATTTTGTACAATTCATATGGTTAACATTAACGTTTTTCGAGTATGATTTGTTAGAAGACCTGATGAAAAGTGGCTATTCGAAAAAAATAATAGTAAAGTTTACTTATAGTGGAAATGGAAATTATTTTCAGTTCGAGAAACCGCAGATTGATAGGTTTAAGAACTACGCATGTTTCACAAACTGTTATATAGTATGTTTGTTCCATTGCAAAAATAGGATAACAGGTCAACACTTTTTCTTGTACACCTTCTGTTATTGTACGACACACATTACTATGCATTTAGCAGGTCGTATCATATAATATGGTATAAATCACTATTATATGGTACGAGACTATTGCAAAGCGCCAAAAATCCATTCAAACAGACTTATATTATTTTTAAAAAATCTGTGCAAAATTTTACCTAAATCGTAGGTAACAGCCATTCGGAAGTACAGCCCGAAAAATCCTACAAGGAAGTATTAGAAGTATAACATTCAGATGTATTTAAATCAACCGTAGAAACCATAAGAAACTGGGCAGAGTTGTACTATATTTTCAAAAAAAAATTGATCGCAATCAATTCGTCAAACCTTTTTGAAACTTCAAAGTCTAACTTCATCAACAGATCGACGCGGAAAAAAATCAGTATCCCTAGAGCTTTGTCCTCCGCGAAAGAAGCGATCGGGCAGCTCCGCACTATGATCATGATAAATAACCCGCTTAAACCACCCCAACGATTATAGGAATCGAAGCAGGGCAACAGGTTGCCCCTGTGTCTGTTCTCGCATGTCTCCCCAACTTAAACATTTTCTCCATCTCCGCGTCTTCCTCGCACAACACAAATTAGATGCGTTGAAGCAACATATGGATTTACCCAGGGCCGTTACAAGATCTTCCGCTCGATGTTGCATGTTGGCCTGTTACACTCATGCGTAAAGTATCCATCTACATACATTGACATGAGACCAACCACAAAAGGGCATTCCTCTTCGCTTAGCTCCCGATCGAAGGATCGTAGCATTCCCGAACTCCGAAAAATATAGCCGTGGTGCCACCACGATCGAGAAAAGAAGCCCACACACGCTCGTAACCCCTCGAAAATGAAAACAAATCTGGGCTGAAACAAAAAAACCGTACTGTACCGGGTGGAAGTATGGTGGGGCAATAAGACGGACAAAAAGAGGGAAACGACCATCTGCTCTCTTACGGGCGTGATATTCTCGAGTGCCAGGCCGGTGCCGAGCCCGGAGTCTTCGTCAAGCAGGGATTCGTTCCCAGGGCGCTCAGGAAGAGATGCGAGGAAGAAGAACCAAAAAAAAAGGAAGAAGCAGGGCGTATATCGCAGGGCGACCAGCATACACCACATGTATTATTAATACACATAAGGACTATATACATGAATATGGAGAAAAGAGATTTTGAAAACGTTATATCTATGTGATGTTGGCTATCAGCAGAGCTGGCTGTTTTCGACGGTTATCGAAGTCGAATGGCTTCGAAATCAGCTTTATCCCCATATATATATATATATATATATATATTCGTGGCAAAGCCAGGTGTCCACATAAATTTCAATAAAGGACCAGAGGACCGAAGGAGATGAGAACATGCGCGATGGTGTGTGGTGTACCTTCTTGGATTTTGTGACATCAGCCACGACGGTATAGACACACGAGATTCTCGAGAAGATGGAAAATGATGAGATTTCAAACTTCCGGGGCTTACAATATGAGAAGATAAAAAATTACGGATGGCTTGATTTCGAAACACTGTTTTATGTCTTTGTATCTAGACGAGGTTGCTCGCTACTCGAATGATTCCTTCGAAAGACTAATAATGTTGAGACTATAATGGATACGTTTCGGCTGTGACCATTCGGTCATTACGCATTGATTTTATTTTTTTGGCAATTGGCGATCAGAGATTTTGGCGTTCGTGGATGGGTTTCAGGAAAAGCCGCATTCAAATTTGAACTCACGATGCTGGGAGGAATCTTTCGGATAGTCGAACCGCGTTTGAAGGCAGGAACAACCTGCTAGTATGCGTTAAGTTGACATTAATCGTTAGTGAACTGGCAGTTATTAAGGAAGAGGGAGGCGGACGTTTAATTTGCATAAGTACAGCCGTACGCCTGGACCTAAAATGATCTCAGATGCGATACTCGTCATATAAGTCCTCAACAGTATACGGCGCGAGTACTCACCCGCAAATCAATCGTGCCAGACTGGTGCATATGGTACGCACACGCGACAACATTAAAAAAAAAAAACAATTTCAACCTCCATACAAGTTCGATGAAGCCCGATACTTCGGGACTCTTGAAATTGCTGCATTCGAATATATCGGGATGCGAAATTCAAAAGGGCGGATCTACTATAATTGTTCGGTAGTTTTTAAAAGCTTTGATTTTTATAAATATCGTTTTCGCAACTTTTTTCCCGCCCACTGTATCCATCTGTCCGCGATATCGTAAGAAACTTTAGCTTCCACAGGAATAAGGATACCGTGAAGATATCGTCTGAAAAGAGACGTCCGAGGCTCTATAGCGCAAGAATCGTGATCTCGAGCGAATCGATTCTAGTCCCGACAAAAAAGATGTCGGTTTGAAAATGTTGATGTTTAAAATTTGTTTTTATTCATTTTCGAATAAAAGCGAAAAGGTGCCTCGCGGACGTAGAAGCAGAATCGAAAAGAGCGACAAGGAGAAACACGCGTCAACGACGCTGATCGAAAGCGGAAGGGTGTGGAGGGGGGCGTAACTGTTAATCCCGGACATGAGCGCCCGCGTTGTTGACGATACTTTTTCGTTTTGTTTTCGTGTCGGTCTTGGCCCTCAGGGCACATGCGAGCAAAGCAGGGCGACGGCAAGACAAGTGAGAAGAGAAGAGCAGTCCGCTGGAAAACCGTTCGCGTCTCTCGGGCTTTGATGGCGGGAAGGAGTGGGAGAAAAGCGGCCACGATGGCGGCAAGGGGAAGGGAAGGAGAACTAATTCGAAGTGCTACTGGCTTACGCAAGACGAGATGCTCTCGAGGATGATGAGGAAGTTTTGTCCGTCGAACATTTCGTAGTATAATGCGGCGCACGGTAGCCAAGTTTCGTGAGTTCCGAGGGGGGCTACCTTTCACCCCTCTCCTCTCTCGTCCTCCCCACCTTAGTATACTTTATTATTTTTTTCTCTTCGTCATGGCGTTTTTCTTTTCTTCGTTCTACGGCCACTTGTATGCTCGAAAGACGACGCATTTCAAGTGCGTTCAGGTGTGTGTCCTGTCGCACTTTTCGCATACGACCCCCCCCCCCCCCCCCCCCTCGCCGCGCCCTCTCGCTGCCCAGAAGACCTGATCGCCCGCGCACATCTTACGTCGTCTTCTTCTTCGACTCGGATCCTTCTCCTATTAGACTCTGAGCTGTACAAAATATTTCCTACTGCACCAGTGGACGCCTTTACGCTTCAAAGATGAAAAAAAGAAAACGTTCCTCTTAGTTTCTGCTGCTGGAAACGAAAAATCTTGTCGAGAGTTTCCTAACGAAATTTCGACCGAAATTGGTTGTAAACAATTGTCGAGCATTCTTTTTTGTGTATTTTCTTTAGGAACAACTATGAGAATTATATTGGTTGTATGATTATGAGTGTCGGCTTATTATTAGATGTTTTTTGTTTTGGAAAACTGAATCGAAGAACTGATGGAAACTACAGTTCGGGAAATTTTCACCGTATTTTTAATACATGTAGTCGAAAGATAAGAATAAGAAATAATAAAATCTGGCTATTATATCTTGTAAACTATTGGATCTGTATCGCTTGATTTATGTTAATACGTTTCATAAACTGTGACAATATTTATAAAACAGTATACTGTTAAATCAGAAAATGTTTCAGTAGTTTAAACGATAGAAACCCTAGACTTAAAGTTCTAGATCTTTTAAATCTCTAGATCTAGAAATTGATACTTAAGCTATAATATCCAGAGATTTCTTAGTTTAAGTAACAGCCCCTCACATTTAATCAACGAAGTGTGATAATAGTATTGACAATATCTTATACAATATTATCTTAAGCAAGAAGAAACCCCAAATTCGAGGGATTTTACTGCCGAAACTACTATCTATAAAAGCTATAAAAATTACCTATAAAAATGTTAATTACATTTATAAGTTATAGACAATGTGAACACCGACATTGGTGGTGGGGGGTCGGGGTTCGGCTTTGGTGGTACTTTGAGTTGAGAAGCGTTCGACATGGCCGAGACTCGGAGCGGTGATCGCTTAGCCGTGCACCGGCTGGTGCATCAACCCGTGAGCGGAAGGTTAATACTTTTGAGCCCTTGGTGTAAGTACTTGAGTAAAAGTCAGTGCACCAAGGAATTAGAAAAAGATGGGGTCTCCTATACCAGTACGGATTTTCCATCGTTTCTCGTACCATCAGCAAATGCAATAGCTTAAGCATTTAAGCTATTGCAATAGCTTAAGACAGCTGTAGACGCAACGGAAAATAGGCTACATTAGCGAAGTGCGAGTGGGGAATGTTAGGAAAGGGTACGAATACGTAAAGCCCCTCACGGGGATACGTTGGAACTCAGGATATAAAATATGTAGAATGTGAACTATTTCATTCCATCTATAAACGATTATACCAACAAATTCCAAAGCCTAAGCTATACAAACAAAAAGTGGTTAACTAACTTCTACATTCTATAGCGTGGGTTTCGAACCTAGGGGCAATTACCCCCGCGGGGGTAAAACAGCTATTCGGCGGGGATAATAAGGCTGGTAATTTTGAAGACCCCATATGAAGGTGATAAAATTACAGATCAGCGCCCCGTGGCTTGCGCTCTCCCCGCTGCGTGTATACCCTTAAAAAGTGTGGTCATGTCTGTGTATAGGCAGGGGGGGGGGGTAAATAAATTTCGCCGATAGGTCATAGGGGTAACAAGACTGAAAAGGTTAGGAATCGTTGTTCTATAGACTCAATAACATAAAAAGTAAAAACGTAACCACAAAATCTAGCGATTTCATAGTTAAATTAGAGATCATTACTCAAACTATAATATCTAACTACAGTAGAACCTCGATTATCCGAACCAATTGGAACCGAGACTAGTTCGGATAATCGAAACGTCGGTTTTTTGGGACGAGATCATAAACACCTTTTACATAAAAACAGTACATACATATATGTTAAAATTTGACGTACATATTAACGTTTAAAATATATATACATGCATATATGCGTGCTTGCGTGCGTGCGTGCGTGCGTGCGTGTGTGTGTGTGTGTGTGTGTGTGTGTGTGTGTGTATTTTAAACTCCTGAAAAAAGTCCAATGCTGCTTTTTATATGTTTTTAAATAAAATTGTCCATTTTTAATTGACGAACGGCTGTAACGCATTTTTGAGCGGCTAAGTCTCGCAGCCGTTTGAGAAGGAGAAGTTGCGTTGGGTTGCTCATTGTTGCTCACGGCGGTGGCAGCGGGCAACAATGCATCTTTCGCGCCAACGTTCGGATAATTGAGCGTTCGGATAAACTAAGTCATCGTTCGGATAATTGAGGGTTCGGAAGATCGAGGTTCGGATAATCGAGGTTCTACTGTACTATAAAGATTTGAACTGTAATATGTATACACGACTCCAAAAAATTAAAGGAACAGAAAATTTCTTCAATTATTTTAGTGTTTTCTGAAGTGCTGTATCTGGGTGAAAAATGGTCGTATCGAGATGAAAGAAAAGCATTTTCAACCTTCAAGGTTTAGTTTCGAGCTCTTTTGGAAAACATTTTTTGTGTGCTACGGTTATCGCGCAATCATAGGAAATAACGGGAGAAAAAAATATACCAATTTTTTATTATTTTTCACGGGTCCATGGGCTCGGATTTTTTTTCAGTTATATCAATATATAGGTCAGTTAGCTTGTTTATTCAGCTTCAATATATTTTTTTTGGTCTCTACGTAATTTTTTTGCGGAGATATCCGACTATGGATGAAAAAAGATCCTTTTGTCTTCGATCATCCATATCTCAGAAACCAATGATCGCACAGGGAATTAAAGGGCAAAATATTAATCAAAAGTTTTTGTGAACTTAATTAATTTGAAAATTTACAGGGCTATTGAGGGCACATTAAGCTTGAAAAAAAAACGGGCAACACTAGTCTTTCCATAAATATTTGTGGTAGAGAAAAGTAGTGGTAGATTTACTGAAAAACCTTAAAAAGTATTTTTTTTTGTACTTTTTTAAAACTACTGTCAAGAGTGAAAAAAAAACTCTCAAAAATCAACGAAAGGGTCTTGGAGGAAATTTATTCAAGTTTTCAAAGCTGCCCTTCACTTTTGTATGCGATCTTTGGTTGCTGAGATATCGATGATCAAAGACAAAAGGATTTTTTTCATTCGACGTCGGATAACTCAGCAAAAAAATGATGTAGAGAGACGAAAAAAAATGATATTCAAGCTGAATAAACAAGCTAACTGACCTATATATTGATTCAACGGGAAAAAAATCCAAGCACGTGGACCCTTGAAAAAAACAAAAAAAGTTTGGAATTTTTCCCCGCCATTGCTTATGATTGCGCGATAACCGTGGCACACAACATTTTTTTGCCAAAGATATCGAAACTAGAAACTTGAAGCTTCAAAATGCTTTTCCCTTCATCGCGATACGACCATTTTTCACATAGATACAGCGCATCAAAAAACACAAAAAATTGAAGAAATTTTCTGTTCCCCTAATTTTTTGGGGTAGTGTGTGCGTGCGTATATACACACACACACACACGCACGCACGCACGCACACACGCATATATGTGTGTGTGTGTGTGTGTGTGGGCGCGCGCGCGCGTGTGTATATAGGTATATCGATTAAACAATAAGAAACTATAATGTGGAGGGTTTTAATGTTATTGACTATTGAATCCATGGAGTGTAAATTATTTACATAAATTATAACTGGGGTTCACATATTAAAACCCTAGACTGAAATCTCTATATTTTATAATCCGTCGTTTTTATTCCTAGGCAGCTTTGTTTATCTACAAAAAATAACTTACAACCGCAATACTCATAATATTATTATTAGAACATTTATTTACATCTCATCCCTTACCGTTATATTCCGGAATGTATACTGGATAATTCTAGAAATTCTAGATTCTAAACTAAATCGAGAATTATATAACGGAAGCAGTCTTCGTGTATATCCCGCAGACTGGTCATAGTTCTTTTTTCTAAGGCCATCGTTATCTGTTTTAGGTAATCGAGCAAGATCCTTACTGGGTACCGTCGACGGAAGAGGAATATCTTCACTTCGGTGAAAAATCCGACAGCGGAAATCGCGCCAAGAGATACATAGATGCGGTTCGACATCGTAAGGGACTTCCGGTTGACTCGCAGCTCGTTACTCACGCTGAAAAGCAGAGAACTCTTTCCAAGAAGAAATAATTATATTGTTTTTTTGTTTCGTTACCTCAGTTGTACGTATTTATAGTAACGCCAAATGAAACAATAACAAAAAGAAAGAACATTTATTAACGACTCTATTACTGTTTCATTGCTTTTACAATTGCGAAGATTAAATTTATATTTGAAGATCACTGATTTTTGTCATCCTGAGCCTGCTTCCGATTTTGTCCGTCCTATAGTATAAAAATTAATTACAATGACCGATACTCACAGATATAGCACCATCATAGGCAAAAGCTGAATTTTTTGTACAGGTTTTTAGGGCCTTGATCATTCAATCAGCTCCGCATTTGAAATAAAAAAATGTAGCTGAATTTGATTTTGTAGAAGTTATTTTGTAAGCCCGTGTAAGAATCTCAAGGATTTGAAAAAAATGTAGCTGAATTTTATTTTGTAGAAGTGATTTTGTAAACCGGTGTAAAAACGTCAAGGGTTTGAAAAAAGGCAATTATTTTATGCGCCTACGGTTTCGTATATTAACATTAACCGTAACGGCAATTACACATACACTGCTTTTCACATTTGAATCCGGTCACTTGACCGGACTTAGTACGGTTAGTCTTAAGTTTATTCGCTTAATGCGTTTATCATTTTCATATTTAATTAAAACTGAATTACTTTTTTGAAATGTTACACTTTTTAAACATTATCGAAAATATGGTACGTAGAACCTAACCAACACAGGTGGATGGGCGGAGTAAAAGTTTGGGCACCAGAAAATCAGAAGAATGTGGGGGTGCCTATTTCCGGTATCCTCGGCAAATTCGATATCATCTACCTTACGACTGTTGTGGACGCAACGAAATTTTGGTTAGATTAGAAAAATGCAGGTAGGGAGTGATATGAGAGGATTTAATTGGAAAGGGTAATAGAAAATATTATAACAGTACTTAAAATCTCCCAGGGTATACGTTGGAACTCAGGAAATAAATATAGAGTGTCTCAAAATGACCTGACTTGTTGTGTGTAGAACACAATATCCGATAAATGGCCGCCTCGTTCGTGTTTGCAACCATTCACTACTTTGACGAAATTTTCATTAACATTTTGGCATAATTGCGGCCTAATTTCATTAAGGGGTTAGGCCACAGTAACGGGTATAAAACCATGTGCGAATTTAACCATTTTTCATATGAAAAAGTGATTCACTCATCAAATTAATTACACATATATTTAGTATGATTATCAAGCTGTTAGAAAATATGTATATTTTTTTTCGACGTACAAAATAGCCGACTACAAATATTTTCTTTTCTTATATTTTTTTAGGTGCTCCGCGGCGTGACATTTAGCATCCACCATTTTTGACCTAAAACAAAAAACAAAAATTCTCGTCAATCTACATTAGAATACCTAGAGAAGTACGTATGGAATTTGAAAAATATTGTTTTATTCAAAAGTTGTAGGTATTTGAATGAATTTTCAGTGAAAATTTTTGTATATAACTGCTCATAAAATGAAAAGTTTTCGATTAATCAGAAATTCCGTACCTACTTCTCTGCGAAATGCAATTAGAAACATAACTTTTAAATTTGAAGTAAATCAAGTGAAAATTGTTGAAGTTATTTGTCACGCCAATTGGAAAAAAGCTGTTTCGAGAAAAACGCGTTTAAAGTTTTAGGTACTCTATGGCCGTGCCAGAGGTGAGCTTACGTTATACGCTCAAAATCGGTGAAAAAAAAATGTTTCTTGCTATAAATCGAATAGTAACTTATTCTTATGATGATAAAGCGCCGTTTCGGCGAAAAAATCGATTTTTTGCAAATTCTACTGCTGCCTCACCCCATAATGGTGCGTCCAATTGCTTCCTCGAGCTCCGGAATGGTCTGTGGATCATTAGGATACACTTTTTCTTTCAGAAAATCCTAAAAAAAGAAGTCCAATGGCGTCAAATCGCACGATCTTGGTGGCCAATTTACATCGCCGTGGCGCGTGATAACACGATCATGAAATTTCGTCTGCAATAACTATGCAGTAACAATGCAGCAAATAACAATTTCTATGCGTTGCTCGATCGTGTAATTCTCGATGACTAACCCTCAATACTTCCCGATGACAGTTATCAAAGATTAGTACTCTATGTTCGCCACAAAAGAATGGCGCGCAATTTAAAATGTCAGATCATTTTGAGACACCCTTTATAATGACGGAATAAAATATAATGTTACGTAAAGCCTCATAGAATTAAAAAAAAACCTTTCTCTGCCGTTTTTTCTTGAGAGTACTCTCTAAGCCCCGGTTTCACGACTCTCGGTTAATCAAGTTAACCGAAGTTTAAGGGCGAATTGACCAAGTGGAATCACGCTTAGCGCACTTAATTCGGTTAAATGAGAGTTCGGGAACCGGGCCTGAATATTATATTCTGAAAGTATTTCTGATTCCCAAACCTTTGCATTATCACGACTTTGAAGCCTTACAGCGCTCAACTAGGCTGGACGGTCTTTTTAAAATAATAAAGTTGAGAATGAATTTTGACGCTGCATGGGACAATAAAAACAATGATTTAGTGTCCGTCTAGCAAATTTCAGCATGATGAATTTCAGCAGCTACAGAGCTGTGACAGACGGACGGACAAACATGCAAGAGTTCCTATTGGCTCAAACAAAAGTTCTGGATAATTATCAACAAGCAGTTAGGAGCTAGTACAAATACGAACCCCGAGGTAAACCCAAATAAAACGGCGAAATATTTATCGATCAGTTAAGAACCGGAAAAACCCAAATCCCAAACAAATCCGAACAAGTCCTGGATATCAATTAACGAGTAGATATAAGCTAGAACAAACCTAAAGGTTAAATAAAGCCTGGAGATTCATCAACGAACAGTTACGACGAGCTCAAAAACGAGAATATTCGATTCAGAAAATGCAACAGAAAATCGCAAAGAAACTCTGTGAAGTACCCAACTAATCTGAATATGTGAATATCTTTTAGAAGTATGTAAACCATAAAGGGTGCCTTTTGGATTATTAGTCATGAGCATTGATATAAACTATGCAGGTGTTGCAGAGTTTATGCAACTGCTGTACATTGAGAGTGTCGTGGAAGTTGGCCGATCTTTTTCTAGCAGACCGACAATAATACAAAGTTCTTCTCGTGTGCAGCTGAGTTCTATAGTTCCTGATACATTTTAGCGATACTTCTGGTGGTTTTACACAAGAAGCGTTTATTGACAAAACCTATGTTCACGAAATAGCGTGAGCTCTAGGTGCTTTCTATGTAGTACATTATAGTTTCAGTATTCTTTGATGCATCTGAGAAGTCTTCTGTCCTCTAGTTATTTTTAAATCAATGAATGTGCGTTAACAATCATTTAAAAATAGCTAGGGGTCAGAACGCGCCCAGAACTCACGCCTATGCGCTAGCACATCACGGTGGTAAAGTTGCGGTGCCGGCTAAAAATTGTTAATAATTATTTTTAAGTAGCTAGACGCCGGAATTCTTCTTAAACGCTGTGTATCAGCGGATCACACTTATACAGTTGAGAAATACTAGATCTATAATGTACACCATTAAGGTAATCCTATCGCCAGGCCTCAATCCATAGGATTTTCATAATTTCGTTTTGAACTTCACTGAATATATTCATAATCGTCTCTGTAAAATTTCAGGGTCGGCTATCGACCTAATTACAGAGAAAACATATTAAAATTGCGTATTTTTGTGAAGGCATTCCGAGACGACATACAAAAACCCAATTTCCGGTCGTTACAAGAGTGTATATAATAGTGGGAATCCGTCAGATTCTTAAAAATAATCAGATTTACATACTTAAAACTTGTAGTAATTCAATGCTCTCAGAAAAAATTACGCTTGTTGACCTAAATTTTATGTAATATCAAGTTTAATTTGAGCTTCTGGTATTGGATTTATTACCACTTGCTACGATAAAGAAACGACAGCAAAGCAACAGCTGACTGTAGTTCTAACCTCATCTCACTCATTCGGTATTACACACATATTTCGTTTTTAACCGACATATTTCGGCGACAAAAAATTTGCACGCTTTTTATTAGTCGTGGCCCGAATACAATGCTTTATCAGGGTGTCTAATTTTGACCAGAACTGAATTGCATGACATTTAAGGATTTTTAAGGCAAGGAATGGGGATTTTTCATGACTCTTAGTATGTCTTTCTGGCATAGAAGTATACTTAATGATTCTACAGTGCGACCGATTTTCTAAATTTTTATATTTTTATTTTGCTCTTTCAAACAGATGTGTGTTGTATGCCAATAAAAAGTATACGGAATAAGCGAAAAGTCACCAAACTGTACAATTCCATATGTAGTAAAAAATGTGAGACAAATATAATTTCAAGATTGCTGTAAAGAAATATATTTTGGGAACATCTCGAAAAATATTACATACATTTAGGAACTTTGAGTAATATCATCTAGTCGCTTTACACGAATAACAAAGAAAAACTAATATATGTTCAGATAACGCATCATTTTCTGCCCATCTCATGTGGACATTCATTAAATAGTTTACACATGGAAATTTTTTGTTATTACAAATAATTTTTTTGTGCATATGTTGAAAATATAAATTCTACAAGTCTCAAGTATGATCAGTGGTATAAGTAGTGTGTACCGATAGAATTACCTTAACCCTAGCATGCCACACTTATTTTTTCGGGACATACTTGCCACACTCGAGTTTGGGGCAAGTACACCCTATTCAGATTTTCAATCATAACTCCGAGTAAAATAATCGTATTTTGATGACTTTTTTTAAATCGATAGCCAATTAGTCGAGAAATTTGTCTATGCATTGACCGAATCGTCAAAGTTAAGAACGTCTGAGATATACTCGTTTGAAAAATATTTTCTCGAGAAAAGCGAAAAAAAGATTTATTTTACGAGTTTTCTTTGGGTTTCTCAGACCCCAATGGGGCATGCGAGGCTTAAAAGCACACTTATTCTTTCGGGACGTACTTGCCACACTCGGGAGCATTGAGATTTTAGAAATTGAATTTTTTTAAATACAAAACAATCCGTTTATTCAGCAATACCCTATGTACATCGTCTAATCGGCAAAAACAATTTTTTTCCCTTGGAAGCCTTGCTTAAGGATTTCCTGCTGTTTCTTCCTGGCCTGCCACGAAGGGTGGAGTTCCTCCTCCTTTACATCCTTCTTTCCCTCGAAGCCTGGTTTAACAATTTGGAACTTTTTGACGTTGTCTTTTCCTGTTTGGGCGAATCTTTCCATCGATCGACCGTTGTTCCTACTGCATCTACTGGTGTTCAAACTGAATCTATTCGCATAATCGCTGTTACCGAGTTGATCGATTTTGTTGAAAAATTTGTTGTTCTTCTCGTGGAACGTTTTTTGCCTCTTTGTCCCGTGATTGCGATGGTACTGGTCGCCCTGGTCGTCATCCCTGCCATCCTCCGACTTTGGGACAACGATGCTCATATACTCGCTTTCGCCGTTCTCCGTCATGAAAAACGAGTCGACCTGTTTCTCAATTATAACACCTTTCCTTAGATTTTTTCCGTTAATCCGTTGTTCAATGATGTCCGACGATTCCTTCTTCTCCATAAGATCTGTGAACCTCTTCACCGTTGCTTCCTCACTTATCACTTTGATGCAAACCGGTTTCTTCACTCTTGCGGGACATTTTGTCATGGCTTTGATATGTTTCTCAACGTTCTTTTTCGTTTTTTGAGGCATGGGTTGGGACGTTTCCATTCTGAGATTACTTTGTGGTTCAGGGTTGTCCTCGGTTGTTACATCATGCGGTGATTTGTCGTTTATTTCATCCTCTTCCATACTCTCTCCAACTTCACTGGCGACAAATCCATCCTCGTTCTTGGAATCCACGATATCGTCAGCTTGTTCTTCGCTATTATCCTTATTCACCTTTTCCACTTGAACTTCGCTGTCACTTTGATCCATTGTCGCTCCAATATTTCTCATGCGATTTCGCGCCTCCCGGTTGGCTTTTTTCTGCAACTTCGACATCTTTCTTCTGCCCGGGCCCAAAAATTCCTCATACGATGGAAACTTTTCCTTAAACTGGAGTATCCTTTCACGGAGAAACTTGTGAAAGGTCAGCCTAGCCATAATTCGTGTACTCAGCTCTGATTCTGTGTCGCTCAGTATCGCCTGCAAGTCTCTAGTTTCTGTTATACCAAATTTCGAAACATCATCGTCTTTGATCTTCTTGGCAGCTTCAATTTCGGCTATCAGTCTTTTGGCCTTTCTCTTGCACTTCTCGAGAACTTTTTCATTGCCATGCTTTCTGGCTTTGAGGAGCTTTGCCTCTTTTATCAATTTTCGTATTACACTGACACGAGATTTTCGAACAGCCTGCCGCATCAGTATGATCTAGGTAAAAAATACATCATTTATTTATTGTATATTGCTACAACAATATGTCTGAGAATGAAAATGGTGAAAGAACAATGGAAACAATAAAAATATACGAATGAATACAATCTTTTGAATTTATATTAAAATATTAAATCAAGGAGCAAATTAGTGGTCGGTTGAGATATTATTTTAAAAGCCTATTGTACACCGAATAAACTATGGACATTTGCAGCTCAACCTAAAAATAGAAACAGCACAAATGAACGGTGAGATCAACTTAACCTACGATTTACTATTTAAAAAAAAAACGATTGCTTTTTATTTCCGATTTAAAAAAAACGATTGCTTTGGCAATTGCCGCACACTCCAATGATGAAAAATTTACTGGACAACCGAAAAACGTAAATTACAGCTGCTAATACTATCCTTAAATAACAGAAAAGTATTCAATTTCGGCTGCACTACTCTGCTGAGTATAACCTCAAAATTGCAACAACCACGTGCACGATGTATTAGAACAAATGGACATAAAATGTCTCTATTCACCTCGTTGTTAACAGCAGTTTTACTCATTATTACTCGGCAACGACAGCTTCTGATGTACAATAAAAGCGTCTCGCGTCGCGAAATACGTCAACACGGCCTTAAAAATGAAAAAAAGATTGCTATTACGAAAGTAAATCGATGACGTAGTAGATGGGAGCGCTTGCGCGGTGCGTCGTTGAAAAATATTCCCGCCAGATATCGCGTCGGTCGTGACGAGTTTTCGTCCACGAAACTGTGGTGCGAGCTCGGGTAATCTTTTTGGTATCGCAGCATCTTGGATTTTGTTTGTTCGACATTTTGAGGTAACTTTATAGGACGCAAACTGTTCGTACGCTTACAATAAGTCGCGAAAATATCGAAGCTAGTGTGACGCGTAATTGCGAACAAAAAAGATCGCGCGATTATTTCACGTGACCTTGGCCCCGCAACGAGCCTACGCTCCTCCTCGGGAGGGAGCCCCTCTGTGATTGTTTTCCCTCAATCGTGATGTGTCAGATTTCCCCGATAGAGTTAAATTATTTTGTGTCTTTTTCTTTCCGTAACAATTTGTAACAATTTTCTCGTTTCATCGTTGGTGTTTTATCGGTTTGTTCTCATCGAACGTTTCGTCGCCACGTCGCCAAGAATCATGAAAGAATCGTACGGCACACATTAATAATAGCTTCTCTCTCTCTCTCTTATTCGGAAACTTGCCCTCGTCCCCACGCGCATCACATTGCGCTGAGAAAAAACTATAATACGTAAAACTCGAAGAAAAATGAATGTCCCGATAACATTTTCGGTCACTGGGTAAAATTTGAAGCAAACTCGCGTTCGCCATCAAACGTCACGGGATCGTCAATTACAATGAAATATTACGGCCAAATGCCGCCGAAAAACAAGTAATTCCATCATTGTGTTGTTCAACGTGAAAGAAAAAAATGGAAAATGCGTATTAGCGCGCACGACTGCAACGCAATAGCGATGTTTTTCACGCCACATTGTCGAAATTGCGAAACACACGACACGTGTACAAATTCGCTGTCAACTATTCTTAACGTTGGCATCTCTTGTCCCGAGACTCTCCTCTTTCGTTGCTCTCTCTCCCGCCAATAACATTTGTCGCTATATCAGTTACCTTGTCTCCTAATTGTTTGGGTCAAGTGCACAATCAATCGCTTGTCGTATTTCAGGTTTGGTTTGAATCGGATGTTCAGAGAGCTACGATAAATTGTTTTAATCCAAGTGCAGAGACAACGTGCTGATTAGATACACCTTGTAGCTATGAGTTGCGTACGCTGTTGTTTAGTTAGCGTCGGTCGAATAGCATCCTCCAATAATGCCGCGAGTCACGGTGAGCAGTGTTTTGATCTTCGATACTCTGAGTTGCTTAAACATGACGTTACTCTAACGTTATTTACTTCCTCTAGTTCAAAAGATAGTGAGAATCGTAGCGAGCCGTTCGATCAACACTAGTGGCCCTCGGAACAAAGTGACAAACGACTCCAATCCACCTGGCAAGGATATTGGAGCAAATTCATCGACGACTCATGGAAGCGCAGGATCGGGTGGGGGAAAAAAGAATACGCTGACGTGCCCCAAGTGTGGAGATCCTTGTACACATGTTGAAACATTCGTATGTGAGTAAATTCTCTGCGCTGAAGTTTGTTTTCGGGCACGGAGTTGCATGTAACAACCTGCGCAATGTAACACGGTATTGATATTTACAGCTTCAACAAGGTTTGTAAAGTGCGAAAAGTGTCATCACTTCTTCGTTGTACTGTCAGAAATTGACTCGAAAAAGAGTCTGAAGGAGGCACTAAGGCCGGAGGATCCGAAGCAGGGCTTTTATAGAAAACCACCTCCCCCACCCAAAAAGGTATAATGATATTTTGGATATTATGTAAAAAGTCTAGGTTACAATTGCGACAATACAGGCGAGAATATGGCTACCTTTACGAATTTCCGATCAGGACTAAACATTTAAAGTCTTGACCAAAAAACTTAGAATAGGTTTTCGAGGGACTATGTGGAAGATAAAAAGAAACAAGATCCATTATGTCTTTTTCCCTTATGCTCTGTTACTCTTTTTTTTTTTACACTGGGTGCCCACGGACATAGTTGCTGTTTTCGGCTATTCTCCAACTTTCATAAACTCGCAGGTCATGTTTTCTAAAATGGCAATAACAATATGTTCTCATGGAAACTCTGAAAGGAAGATGTTTCCTGCTGATTTACCTCCGCAAATTTATTTTCAATGTTTTCCCACTAGGTTATGTCGCTTTTTGTAAGTAGTGCAATTTTGGAAAATGCACTGTAACTCCAAAACTACGGGGTTCAAGATGAAATATCTAGCGAGAAAAAAGTTCGCTTAGAAAAAATTAAACAGATTAGAATTCGAAAATGAATATATTTTATAAATTTTGTTTCTATGACGGCTTCTGGTCGGAAAGTGTGGAGAGTTCATGTTTACCGCCACTAGTGTATGCAATTTGCTTTACAGTAATCCATCGACAGTGATTAGCATGCATCGCTTATTGTTGGTCATCTTGTTATGGCTTTCATGTCGTTTGAATGCTGTCTCTGTACTATGATTAGATATCTCATTATAACGGAATAATCGTTCGCGATAATCATTCACAAATGTATTTGTATCAACAATCGGATGATTCTCACGATTTTTTCCTTCTCCAACAGATATATGAGTATTTGAACAAGCACGTCGTTGGCCAAGAGTACGCAAAGAAAGTTTTGAGCGTCGCTGTGTACAATCATTACAAAAGAATTTACAACAACCTACCGATTCAAACGTCGGTGCAGACGACTGCCAATCCCGTCGGGACACAAGAACTCAATCATCCCTTCACACACAGAGGTCTCAAACCGCGTAAATAAAATCTTCACCCACGTTATTCTCCCCAATAATCTTTCGGGTCGAACCAATTACGACAAAGACAAAAGTACTCGTTTCGCAATGGACTCGCAAATGGTTTCTAACAAAATTTCTTTAGTAAGGATTTCCCATCCAATGAGGCGTGTTTGAAGCGCTGTACGAAATGCACGGGTTCACTGGACACATCGCAACTCTCCGTAGAATAAAAATCCAAGAACACTTCGATATACGAGTGTGCTTAGCTCGGGTCCTAGAGTTAATTCGACAAACCATTTTGGTTACTTTTCCCGCACTTAGACATGCATTTTGGAGAACGGGCTCTTTTGGCGCACATATTTGTTTGTGAGAGAACAACGCGTAGTTGTAAACTGATTATTGTAGTACCCGGTATAGCGACTACGGTGTAGAATGTAATGCACAAAGGATTTCCAAAATCGACTCATAATTTTGGCAGTTATCGTGGGCTCGCTTTTAAAAGCAGTCATTTCGAGGGAACCGTGCTTAAAGTTTTCGAAATTAATTGCGCGCAACCTATGCATGGGTCCACTTACTTGCCTGTGAAATCTAAACAAGTCGCATTTTCGCCTTCAAATTTGGTCACTACACTCTTTAAAGGCATATTGAAAATATCGAAGAAAAAAAATGGATTTTCATTTTAATCTTAATGGGAGGTTACCCTTAACAGTCGCGTGTAGTACCTCTGTACGAGTATGACGTTGTAACAAGACTGCAAGAGATTGACGAAACCGCGAACTCATTTCAAAAAGCGGCTTTTCAATCTATTATAAAGTTTAGCTCTTAACGAATTTAGATTCGAAACGGCGAGACGCATCAACACGACATAACCGTGATCTTTCTGCCCCTCACAGATTTACTCCACGTATCGAGTATTGGGAATCCGTTGGGCGTAGGATTCCAGCATGTACCGCTGGGCAACGATCAACAGCAAAAAGGCGGAAGCGGCGGAGTGCAAGCGGCGGCGCCGGGTTCGGACATACTGGACAGCAAGCAGCATCAGCTAAAGCTGGAGAAATCGAATATACTTCTTTTGGGGCCAACGGGCTCGGGCAAGACCCTGTTGGCGCAAACGATAGCCCAATGTTTGGACGTACCATTCGCCATTTGTGACTGTACAACCCTGACTCAAGCTGGTTACGTTGGCGAGGACATCGAGAGCGTAATCGCCAAGTTACTACAGGACGCAAATTATGTAGTAGATCGGGCCCAAATGGGTATCGTCTTTCTCGACGAGGTCGACAAGATCGGCGCAGTACCGGGAATACATCAATTGCGAGACGTCGGTGGCGAAGGCGTGCAACAAGGAATGCTCAAGATGCTCGAGGGTACGATAGTCAACGTACCCGAGAGAAATAGCTCGAGAAAATTACGCGGTGATACCCTACAGGTCGACACGACGAATATACTGTTCGTCGCTTCCGGCGCCTACAACGGCCTTGATAGACTCGTTTCACGACGTAAAAACGAGAAATATCTCGGTTTCGGCGCGACACCGGCCTCCGAGAATCCCGGAAGACGCGCGGCCACACTTGCCGATGTTGCTAACATGTCCCCGTCCACCGAGGATGACAACAAGGAAAAGGACATATTGCTGCGACAAGTCGAAGCCAGAGATCTCATTGATTTTGGAATGATACCGGAATTCGTCGGTAGATTTCCCGTACTAGTTCCTTTCCACACACTCGATCGTAACATGCTCGTCAGGATTCTCACCGAGCCGAAAAATGCCATGGTACCGCAGTATCAAATGCTCTTCTCTATGGATAAAGTGAGTACGGGATTGAAGACAAATTGCATTAACTTTGCGCGCGACTAGATACGCAAAAACGACATTTTCTTTCGTTACATGAAAAATATTTAAATACCGATGATCCACCCCGGCATCGCACGGGGGCAATTTTTTATTCGCGACAATGGGCATTTTTCTGCAAGATTTTCTTGTTACTCTTAAGACCACCCATCCACTGTAACGATCAAATAATGCTAGCTGTTCCCGAAATCTATGTCCTACACATCGGACAAAAACCCCCATGGGCTCTATTAACCAGTCGTTTTAACTATACATCTTTTTTTTTCTTTCAATGTCTATCAAGTTTTTGCTATCAGAAAGATAACAAAGAAAACGTGTTTGCAGCACTGCACGAAATACACGGGTTCACTGTTGACTTTCTTACTCCCAAATTCAATGAGATTTTCGAAATATATGACTGTGGTTATCGCGCGTGCTAGTACAATTAATTTGAAAAAATAATTTGGCTTTCATCTAAGGACGTTTTTCGTCAAGTTGTAAGCATCTTTTTCTGAACATATGCGTCGCTTTTTATTAAAACAAACAAAAAGTCGGCCGTATATTAATAATTGTAGTACACGCGGTTGCAACAGCGATCAAAAGAAAATAGAGGAAAGATTCAAAAATCGGTTACTAATTAGGTCATTCATTGAATTTTGTTTCAAATTTAATATTTTCATAAATCATGTGCTGCCTTAATAACGAAAGAATTTATTTTTATTATTTTTTTCAAACAATTAACAAATATATAGCCCCTTGAAACTTTGATTTTATTCGGCCAAGCGAAAAGGCGCCAAACGTATCCGAAGTTACCCGAGCGCGCTGTGACGTCACAATGTTATAAATCTGTATACGAACTACTCATGTAGTACGAGTATTGCGTTGTTAAAAACCAAAAGGGGTCGATTCATTTTTCTAGAATTGTGCTTTTAGAATTAAAAAAAAAAATGGCGAAGGTTTTTTTTTTAATAGTTGTAGAGATTATTCGCTGCTGACGCGAAAAACCACGCGATTGGCGCTCGCGTGACGTTACGATGTTATAAGCTACAGAATTATAGGTTGTATGGCTTACGCGAGTGTAAATGAATTTGACACTTGGTGACATTACGAGATATATGATACGAAAACATCTAAAGAAAACTTTTAAATGTCGAACACAGAGGAACCAAACAAGTCCTGTACATCTTTATCGTTGTCATTGTTAACAAAATACCCGTCTACACGCGTAGTTCGTATACCGGTCATAACATCGTGACGTCACAGGCGCAAGCGCCAATCGCGTGGCATTTCGCGTCAGCGGCGACGATTTGCATTTCCGTGGTACCGAAAACCATGAATAATTATCTTTAGAAGTATTAAAAAAGAAAAGCCCTTTGGCATTCTGTTGTTTTTTTTTTATTGTAAAAGCACAATTCCAGAAAAATAAATCGACTCCTTGTGTCCTCGGAATAAATCATCGAATAGTTGAAACCGCATCAAAGCAGATGAAGTAGTTCTCGTCATAATCACTTACAGAAAACGTTCCGTTCTATGGGGATACTAAAAAAGTAGTTGAAAAAAACGTTGGGTAAAGTCGAACCAATAACTTCACTTATCGCTGCGCATTCTCAAGCGATGAATTACATAGATGATTGTTCCTTGTTCTCAAGGTGGAGTTGACTTTCACGGCAGAAGCTCTGGAGGCGATAGCAGCGTTGGCGATGGACAGGAAAACCGGAGCTCGGGGGCTTCGCGCAATAATGGAATCCTTGTTACTCGAGCCAATGTTCGACGTTCCGGGCAGCGATGTGTTGTCTGTGCATGTGACTGACGCTACGGTTCGAGGTGACTGCAAGCCCCAGTACATGAGAAAAGGAGCTGAGGCCAACGAGGAAGAACCCCAACAAGCTCAGCATGTGAACATTTAGGGAACGGTGGGGGTTTATTATGTGACTATTCAGCCTCCGGAGTAAAACAAATCACGCTTTCAATGCCAACGATGATAAGTCGTTACAATTGTCCGAATGAGTCATTTTGTAAACCGAGATCTTCTGAAAAGCATAATGAACAAACCAACAAAAAGCTCTTACTTGCATCGCGATTAAGAGGAAAAAACATGAAAGAATCTAATGGAATACGGAGAAAAAGAAACAAGGAAATTTGACGTTCATCCTTTATTGTCCGACGAAACACCGCTCGAGTTATCTCCGCAATTGTAGATTTTACTCGACCTCGATTTTACTCTCGATAGATGAAAGTTCATCTATTAATTCAAAATTGAGGCATGTTGAAGGGGTAGCGGAGACAAGGCGGTGAAGAACCAAAAACCAATAAAAATCCGAACAACGCACTGGAGGCAAAAATACCACATTGACGATGAATTATTTTTATGTGAATTTATAGACGGACAAAGGATCTCTGTATTATATTGTACATAGCAATAGATTAGTAGAAACTCGTGGGTATATTCAAAAGCCGGGAGATTTCTCGGCCCAATTATCCTATCGTCAAAAGGATCTTTTAGATGGCCGGGTCAGAAACTTCTTTTGTATCTTTCCCGTGTGCACAGAAAATGTTCAAATATTTCATTTCGTTATCGAGGAAAAATTCTTTCGGATTTCTACTAATCAGTGATTCCAATATGAAATAAATGTCAAACATCCAAGAATTCGTACGATGGGAAAAGACATGAAAAATTGAAGGCTACCGTCGTCTGTATCGAGAAAGAGAAACAATGAACTGTCCTAAAAATTAAGGGTACCTTCAAATATCGATTGTGATATTAAATGGGAAAGCCATTTCCATTTATTTGGTTTTCTTGAAAAAAAATTCGATCATTCTAGAAGCAGATGCGTCAAACGATTCATTTTTCAATTAACGCAAGGGAAGATGGGCAGCGGGGAGGGGGGGGGGGGGGGAGAAAGAGACCGCGCGGATTTCTGATATACAATATCAAGGATTTTCACGAAGTTATTATTAATAGCTAATTTACATTGTACGAACTTATATTTATAATAAATGGAAATGAAACACCATAGTAAAATATGGCGAAGCCCTAGTGTTATCGCGATAAGGTGCAAAATAAACCCTTTAAGTACACAGGAATATTTACATTTTTATCTCCGTTAGATTTTTTGGAACGAGAACTTTCGTGCGGTAGTTTTTTAAATGAGCGATTTAAGGCTTCTTAACATTTCGATAAATTCAAGGAAATATGCAGCTTTCGCAATTTGATTTTGACCGTATCAGATGTTATTGCATTTTATCGGTTACATATCACATACCTCGTCCACTTTTTTCTTCGTAATCTTCTCACCAATATTTTTTCTGTACATACTACGATACACTCCCTATTTCTGATCGAGTAATACATAATCGTGTCGATGCGATTTTTTCTGTACACTTTAATCGACGACAAAGGGAGAGCCTAATCAGTTTCAACGTTGTAGGAGAAATGTCTTACTGCTAAGCATCCTTCTGGTCGTTATATACCAGTCGAGCAGTAAGAGGGCCGGAAATGACGTATTCTTTCAAAAACGATTCGAAAAGAATTGCCCTCATATATATGTTATCGTTACGAAGATCAATGTGTAGACATTGTTATCCGCAATGATTACATATATATGAAGGCAATTCTTGCGATCATTTATTGGGTATGATATTGAGGAGATATTCTCAAATAACGACAATTACTTTCGACTCTTTTTAATAATTATTTCAAATAGATTCATACGTTTCAATTTACCGTTTGGTTAAATTCAGATTCATTGGTACTTCGCGACGAAATAGGAAAAAATACGAACCATATTGGATTAGAGGGAATCTTCATCTTTTTCAAATAACAATGCCAACAAGTTGTTATATTCGTCGGAAGATCTATTCAATGCATTACTCTGTAGCATATACGACTTTCGAAGACTTGATCTCACTACCTAATCTGGCACAAAATCAATATATTCATTGTCCTTGTAACGTTTTTCGAAAATGTACAATCTAGGTGTCATCATTATATATATATATATATATATATATATATATATATCACAAGACTTGTAATCGGACGAATGCTCATCATCGTATGTCAAGACGTAGCTTGCTGTCCACCTTAAAAAATAGATGACGCCGTAACATTGAAACTTGATTAGGAAAAGAGTAATCAAGTGCAAATTGTCGACGCGACGATAAGATGTTTGATCATCCAAATATATATTTTGACTAGCAGACTACAACTCGCAGGAAATTTAAAAAAAGACGACGATGCAGGCATAAATACTCTTTTTTGTTTCTTTCCATTTTTTCCGTTCATATTCAAAACAATTACGAAACGCATGACTCTTCAAGATTCGGTGTAGTAATTGTGTTGCGTTTGTCTGCCACTTTTGGGCTTCGATTTGAGCACGTTACTGACCTCTGTTAGTATCCATTTAGTGGCTTTGAGAACAAGTACGTGAACGGCGAATTGCAAAACGAGAGCACCGAAACCTTTGTAAAGTCCTAATGGGCCCTCGCTCGATATGATAGTTCTGTAACAATCCACGGCACCACAGTAACCCGTTAACAAGGGGGTCACGCTACGTCCAGTGTCGAGATTGTCTATTATGGTTCGCGTTCCCTGAAGGTGGAGTCTGTGGACCACCGTCTCTAACGGATAAAACACAATGTCGGCTGCGCATATCGACACGAGAATCGATTGAAGCTCAATGTCCTGAGCAGCCGCCTCTGAACCGACTTCTCGACTACAGGCACCCTAGGGGTAAGAGAAAAACACAATGAACATTACGAAAACAATAGAACTTGCATTTGTTATTGTGAATGTTTGACGGCCTTGCCAGTGATTTTGAATACCACTAACTCGATCTGCCTTGATAGAAATGTCGATATAAATGTGGATTTTATCATCAGTTTCGCCACTCACCCTCAACTCTTCGTAGTGTCTCCGTCTTATATGCATTATTCTGCTGGTAACGCCTCTAACGATGAGACTAAAGAGATATTTCGCCACTCCGTAAGCGATCGACGGCGGCAAGAGAGCGTAAATCGGTATGAGCCTGCCCTTGTTGCTGACCTCTAACAAGCGAATGGCCCCGTCACGAAAGACATCGAGAATTCCAGGCTTCTCCGACGCTATTTCCGACTGCACAGTCTCAACGAGAGACGCAGAGTAAAAGGGCGCGACAATGCCAATCGAAACGCTGCAAAATTCAACAACCAATAGATCGAATATTAGATCGGTTTCTTCTCATTGATCAATTACAGGAGAGTAAAAAATAAAAACAGATTGCCACGAACACATATATTTTGGGCTAAAGGCATCGTCATTGATAACCGAGAAATTTAAAAAAGGGTGAGAAACATTTTAATTATACCATTTTAGCAGTATGTGCTGACCGAACGACCTCAACGAGCTGCTTCGTGATATTTCCCTAAAACAGATTATAAAAGCAGAATAGCATATTACAAACACTGCTGAACCAGACAAATTTCTAAGAGACAATATTCTTATACCCAAACGGTTACCTTACTTTGGCCAAGGTGTTATTTTGGAGATGAAATCTTCTATGGCCAGGGTCATACCTCTGACCAGAAGAACCGATCCAATCCCTTTCCACAGAGTATTAAGCCCTTGTGTCTGATGCAGTCGTACAATGACGGGTATCAGAGTCACCGGTATGAGGTGATACTTTTGAGCACCAGGGTTAACTTGGCATTGTCTGCGCAGCACGATGAATGGATGAATCAGTAGATTTTCCGTTATCAGACTAGCCAAGCCACAGCCCAGACCCACATAACGCTTTACGACTAAATCTGTAACAATTGTTCCATACTTGTATCGAGTATATTATCTTACTAATATTCCAAAATCAAAGTTTCTGTACGTTTGTTTATTCAGGTTTGAATCATGCTGCTAGCGTTAGAATACAATACGGTGAAAATATCTATAATTTCTTGGAATTCTGTCGGAGGCAACTCAAATTGAAGAGGAAGATCCAACATATGGTGCAGGAATCGGAGATTGGAAGGAAACTTATGGTTACAAAGACAAAACTGGTAGTACAAATTTTAACGTTTTTATCTCGAAACTATGGTATTCAAAACAGTGCACACAGTTTTTATCGACATCTAATGAATGGATTGATTTTAAATTTGGTAGACTTATTCAGTGTTATAGTAGTAGTCTTGACTGACCTTTTTTCTTCTCAGCATGCTTTTTTTTATGATTTACACACAATAACACAAAACGCTTAACCTAGTCCAGCCAATATTACTTATCTTAAGGAAAAACGTTTTTGTTTCAGATCAACCGGGTGGCCAAAATCGAGCACACCGTTAAATTTCTCACATTCGAAGTTCCTTCACAAGATTGTTTATACCTTCTTAAATTATTAATATTTTTTTATGAATTGTGGTACACAACTTTGTTAATATACATACAAATAAATGTCCAGACGATTTTTCAATCACCTTATTTATTCCTTTAAACTTATTTTTCTAATAAAACCTGATCTTTTAATTAACAGTAAGCAAACCCCTTAAAAAAATTGGCGTAAGAATTTTAGTTTCAGTTTTAACAGACGCAATACTCTCCAACATATATAAGATTCCTATTCAGCACATACTCATGGTAAAACCGTTTCATCGGCTCACTCAGTTATTTGTGTTCTATTTTATGGTGATGTGAGCGTGCATGTCTATTGAAGTAAGACATGTCTTTTTACCATAAAATTGCTATTATCTTCAATACAATATGATTCTAAAATCCATTGCCAACATGCACATGAATCAAGTTTCCAAGATATGTATAAGTGAGGCCACCGATAAAATCTAGTCTACTTATATACTTAGATTGCACAAGTCTATGTTTAAAAAAGAAATTCTTGGCTCCGGCAAAGATCGTATGATGTTTTTTCACGTGACTATTGGTGAGACCGATACCAATCTATATTTCAAGTGAAAACACAGGCTTTACTAATTAATTGAAATTTCATAGTGAGTGTGGTTAGCAGTTCATCTAAGAAGTTTTTTCTTTGTCTTTTTATGATTTGCTGTTATAAATTCACTCAGTGATATGTTCACAGCGGCTAAGCAAAGACGAGCTTGTTTGAACTATCCTAATATATTTTGTTTCATATGCGAAGAGTATGTTATTTCAAAAGTTATAGAAACGTTTACGGGTTTCCTCTCAACTGCTTTTTTTCTTCCTTATTTTGGGATAGATATGAAGGATCAAGATAAATTTGTAGAAAATCGTGACTCTTTCAGTGAAGAGCGAGGAAAACACTTCCACCGAGACATAAAAACTATGGAAGATAGGTACCAGCGAAGATGAGACACACGCGTGATGGCTGATTACATCGGAGTTCGATGCTCGACTGCTTTGTCCCACTCAAGAAATTCACGAAAAAGAAGCTTACTCTATGTACAAATATTTGATAACTTAAATTTTTCAATGAAATCAGATTTTATAAAAAATTGTATAGTTTCACATATTCATGGAGAATATCAATATTGAGTGTTGAAATAGGATCAGTATATATACAAGTCGAAAAAAATGCAGCTTTGCACAATGAAATCAGCTGTTGAGTTGTGTTGTACGCCTATAGTAACCGAGGAACACTTGCATAGGTTGCTTCCAACTATACTTAACAGGATTGGCTAGGTCGATATTCGGATGGGTGGCTGCTTGGCCGGTAGACTTTCTGAAGGTAAGACTAGAATCGGATTAAGACAGGAAAAATAAAAAATATACAGATTACATATTGAATGAAGAAAAAAGACATTACAAGCACAGTATTGTTCTTACTATTTTGCAATCTCTAGAACTTAAATGAAAAAATCAGTCACCATATAAAAGAGTTTATGGTGATAATACATTACCATCATCAGGCGGTGGACTATCCTTCGCTAGCGGATGGATGCAAGGAATCTCCAGAGGCCGTATCACCTCACGATCTTGGTACCTGCCCGAAAGATCGAAAGTCGGGTCTCGGAAATCCTGAGGCCGTCCACGATAAACCCTATCGTAATCTTCGAGACCCGCCATCACGTACGATCTTCAACGATGCCCGAGCGAAAAATTAATTGCGCCGACAATCGCGGTCGACAGTCGTTCAATAAACAATGCTCATTGGAATACGATCCCGAGGAATTCGTGACGTATTTTTTCGCTTGCGGTGAACAGCACTGCCGGTCACGGATGACAGAGCGATCACGAGTAATGTTTTCACTCACAATTTATATACCAGACGAAAAAAATTAACAATTTTTGTAACGAATAAAGATAGTCACGGTAAGCGAGGGTTATAAATGATATAACGACGTACACAGAAAAGTTCTCAGTCAATGCAATGAAGAGCGATTAGCCGTGATTAGCTATGATAAATACGTCCGAAGTGACATACCGACAGCCGGACTCACAATTACACGATGAATTTATTTGTCGCCGCGACGGTTGGCCGAATTTTTTGGGCCTCTGCGGCACGGTCTTACATACAGGTCTGGAAACTCCTAGGATGGGGAGCAGAGATTAGAGAGGAGATGTACAACCACGGTCTTACATACAGGCCTGGAAACTCCAGTGGAGGGGGTAGGTAGCTAACACGGTCTTACATACAGGTCATGGAGGCTAGAGTGGGAGGAGGCCGATCTGTGCATTTCAAAGTGGCTACAAAAATGTGGTCGAGAAGGGATGGCGCCACTATCTCTAAGACCTCGAGAAGTAAGCTGAGTATCGATGTCGTGTAAGAGGAATGGAAGAGGATCGAATACGCATCCCAGCAAGCAGTGCAGCGAGCTCGCGCACAAAAGTTACCCCCTCTCTAGCCTCTTACGCGCCCATCACCCATCATAGTAGCGCGTGTCCGTGAGCGAACGACGCTCGGACATCTTCGGAAAGAGACGAGCGCGCCGAAGTTTCCCAACCGCGCCTTCGGCAGCTACACCAATGCATGGACGCTGAGCATGTTCATGTGCGACCAAGCCGAAACGAAGGCTTCGAGGGAAAAAGCAATCTGAGCACGACTCGCGCGTGACGTCACTCGACGGAACGCGCGAGGCTTTTAGATGATTTCGATGCTTATTTAGCTCTTGATTCTCTGCGTTATCAATGTATACAAAAAAATGTATCGCGCACCCTGATCGCTTATTTTTTTAGTTTATACGTTAATTTAAATATAATTATGAATACAAATTGCAACTTATTTATCTTCAAAAAAATTGTTTACGCTTTACTCACCCTCGTCCTTATGCCAAATAAATTAATATTAATAAAAATAAGCGGAAATATATTTATATTCGTATTATTATATAAATTCTCATACTTTCATCAAGCGATAAAGCATTATCCCCAAAAACAAGCCAATCAACCATCCGGCCGCGAATCATCAGTACCAGAAAGTGCATATTCTACAAGCGATGGGATGGTCCCGTTGGTAGCGTTCCTGGCTTCGGTCCGCAGGGGCGCAGGATCGTTCCCCGCCCTCAGTGCTTTTTTAAAAATTATTATCACTATTAATTCTTGTTAGATTAGTTATTTTTATTAGTTATCATTATTATTTTAATTAGTTATCTTTTAGTGTCGAAAAATTTATCGCGCACTCCGACCGCTTATTTGATTAGTTTGTACGTTAATTTAAATGTAATAATAAATATAAATTACGACTTATTTATCTTCTAAAAAATTGTTTGCACTTTACTCACACCCATCCCTATGCCAAATAAATTGCAATTCATAAAAGTAAGCGGAAATATATTTATAGTCGTATTGTTATATTCATTCTCGTAAGGTACGATTCGCGGCCGGATGGATGATTGGCTTGTTTTTGGGGATAATGCTTTATCGCTTGATGATAGTATATGAGAATGAATATAATAATGCAAATATAAATATATTTCCGCTTACTTTTATGAATTACAACTTATTTGGCATAGGGACGGGTATGAGTAAAGCGCAAACAATTTTTTAGAAGATAAATAAGTTGTAATTTAGATTTATTATTACATTTAAATTAACGTACAAACTAGTCAAATAAGCGGTCGGAGTGCGCGATAAATTTTTCGACACTAAAAGATAACTAATTAAAATAATAATGATAACGAATAAAAATAACTAATCAAATAAGAATTAATGGTAATAATAATTAAAATAAAAGCACTGAGCGCGGCGAACGATCCCGCGCCCCTGCGGACCGAAGCCAAGAACGCTACCAACAGGACCATCTCATCGCTTGTAGAATATGCACTTTCTGGTACTGACGATTGGCGGCCAGATGGATGATTGGCTAGTTTTTGGGGATAATGCTTTATCGCTTGATGAAAGTATGAGAATTAATATAATAATACGAATATAAATATATTTCCGCTTACTTTTATGAATTATAATTTATTTGGCATAAGGACGGGTGTGAATAAAGCGTAAACAATTTTTTAGAAGATAAATAAGTTGTAATTTGGATTTATTATTATATTTGAATCAACGTATAAACTAAAAAAAATAAGCGATCAGGGTGCGCGATACATTTTTTGTATACATTGATAACGCAGAGAATGAAGAGCTAAATAATCATTGAAATCATCTAAAAGCCTCGCGCGTTCCGTCGGGTGACGTCACGCGCGAGTCGTGCTCAGATTGCTTTTTCCCTCGAAACCTTCGTTTCGGCTTGGTCGCACATGAACGTGCTCAGCGTCCATGCATTGGTGTAGCTGCCGAAGGCGCGGTCGGGAAACTTCGGCGCGCTCGGCTCTTTCCGAAGATTTCCGAGCGTCGCTCGCTCTCGGACACGCGCTACTATGATTGTGTGATGGGCGCGTAAGAGTAAGAACTTTTGCGCGCGATCTGGCTATATATCACTTTGCATCTCTCTCGCACGCAGCCTACTTCTCAAGTATCATGCTGCCTTATGCACAGCTCACTTCTCATTATTTACTTGTTCCGTCCTGTCACACGCAGCTCACTTCTCGAGGTCTTAGCAATAGTGGCGCCATCCCAGTTTGACCACATTTTTGTAGCCACTTTTTTCAAGTCTCTCCATAAGAGATCGGACTCCTCCCACTCTAGCCTCCCTGTCACTCCATAAGAGATCGGACTCCTCCCACTCTAGCCTCCCTGATACAGGTCTTGAAACTCGCTCAAAATTTCAGTGGTGGGGGATGGCCTCTTATTGAAGCACCGACTGTTTCAACTCGTGACCACGAGGATCGCTGCTATAGAGTGATGCAGGCTGTGTGAGAGAGACGGAAATAGATTTCAAAAGTAAACATAACCAAAACATAACCGCTGATTCACGCGACGACACGCGACGTGCTCTACTTGTAAACGTGTAAAAACGGTCATATTAAAAAAGGACTATGTGGTGTATAGTGCTAACGCGTAAAACAGGCTCTCGGAGAGAAAAATCGAAACGCTCAGTGTTTCGGGTGCCGTGTGACTTGGCGCAATTAAAAAAATGGGAGGCCGCGATACCGGGAGTTGGGAAATTAGAGCCGAGACACGTTGTGTGCGAAAATCATTTCGAACCGAAATATATTCATCGAGAATGGGCGAAACAGGCGTTGGAGCCGGGAACCTGAAAAAAAAGAAAAATTATTGGGATTATTACAATAAATACTTTCCAGGCTGGAAAACATAAAACAAAGTTAGTGAATTATTTTCACTTATCCTACTCGAGAGTCCTTCGCTTAAAGGTCGGAAAAGAGGTGTTTTTTTAGATTTACCAACGCAAACCGTTTCGGAAACTGCAAAGTAGAGATTATTGAAAATGTTTCTTGGGACATGCATTAAAATTTTTCGAAGAGGACATAAAGAGATGCAAAAGAAGCACTGTTTCTTAAGTATTTGTTTCATTTTGAAGAAATACATCCTGCAAGTGTTTCGGTCTGGAATAGTTGCCACTTATTTTCCGGTCAATTAAAACAACGCGTAAGTCCTATTTTTTTAAAATAAAAGCTAAAACATGTTTTAAAAAAACCGAGCGCACCGAGCTTGCACCGAATCCCTCGACCAACACGAGCTCATATTGACACCTATATAAAAAACATTCATATTCATTGTACCCACTTGGGTAACTATAGTCATAACTATAGTCTTTTGTTTTTTTTAGATTTACGATAAAGTTAGTTTTAATTGTATTTAGGTCCATCATGCATTTTTGACATTGAATATCATAATTTGCCTACACCAGCCAATTGTACAGCTAGGGTAGGTTCCTATGAGTCAACAATCGATTTCCATCTCTCTCGCACAGCCTGCATCACTCTATCGCAGCGACACTCGTGGTCACTAGGCGAAACGGCCGGTGCTTCAATCCGAGGACATACCCCCACCACCAGAGTTTCAAGACCTGTATGTAAGACCGTGCTTCAATCCGAGGACATACCCCCACCACCAGAGTTTCAAGAGACCTGTATGTAAGACCGTGTTCGATCCTCTTCCATCCCTCTTGCACGACATCGATACTCATCTTACTTCTCGAGGTTTTAGAGATGGTGGCGCCATCCCTGTTTGACCACATCTTTGTAGCCACTTTGAAATGCACAGATCAGCCTCCTCCCACTCTAGCCTCCATGATAGTCTCCTTGGAGACGGCGATGGGGAGGATAACTGGGCCGTATCTAGATATCTCGGATATTGAACAAGTCCGATTTTTACTATTCCGGTAAAAACTGAACGTATAATACGGTGTAAAACCATTAATCAAAATTATATTGTAATTCTCGGTGAAAAAATGTTAAATGACGGATTAAGGGGTTGTTCGGCACCTTCAGAAGTGGCCGAGGTATTTAAACTTACATTTTTCATACAAGGATTAATCGATTAAGGATGACATCTCAGATATATTTGTATATACTTTTGTATTTGAGAAAAAGCTAAAAAGTAGGACCTTTTCAGGCGGACGTCCGCGAGGATGAGGAACAAGCCGTCAAGTTCAATGAAATCGTTGACTTACTTGTAGCAGCTGGTTACTTTAGAGCCAGAATTAAAGGATTATCTAACTTTGACAAGGTATTCCCACGGGTCTTTCGTTTCTCTTAACAAAAGCAGGAAAAGAAAACGGTCAATCAAAATATGATGTGCAGAACTTAAAAGTGACAAAAACAACAAGTTGAAGAATGTATAGAAGCTTCGAGAAATGTTACCATGACAATGAAAATTTGTGCCTTATTACTTTGTTGTAAACTAGTATGCTCAATTGTGAAAAAATCCACCTCATTGAAGAATGATAACACTTTTAATTTGCAGAAGTTTTGCATGCATTCGCAGACATGTCTTACTTCCAGATAAAATACGAAAAAGCATGATGAAAAAATGGTATAGGATGTTTCAGATCTTTTCCGAATTTTGTATGAGTAACTTACGTACAATCGAGATTCGTTGAAAAATTTCACAATTATATACTACTAGCGAGCTGCCCTTGTTTTGCACAGATGCATTTTATAATTTTTGTGGTACTGGCTTACTGTACAAACCGTGCAAAACCATAAAAAAACTTAGTTTGTTGAATTGACAATTGAAACCCTTCAATCCGTGATCACATAGGCAAAAGAGGGCCGTCCATAAATTATGTCTTTAAAGTAGGGTAGGGGCGGTCTGGTAGTTGGATGATGGTAACGATAATTGGATTATGATGATAGGAAGGATAAGATGACTTCGGTGGGGGGGGATCAGCAAAATTGATGACGTAATATGTGGATGGCCCCAACCAACAGGGCCAGCAAGAACAGATTCTGTTTGCGCAATACATATGACAGGGCCATATACAATTGTCTATAGGAAAAACAGCATTCTGATGTCTTAACGTGCCAAGTTGATTGCTCAGGTCTAATGTTCAAAGCGAAGTAACCTTTAGGCAAGAAATCGTGCTTATGAGTAGGTAGGAAATCATGCCTCCATTGCAGCAAAACTCCAGTGACACATAGTACTGTTATTTATGCTGTGATGTGAGTTTGATGGGCTACCCGAACACATCCTTGTGAAATCTGAACTATTCGTCTAAATGATTTAATGTAGAGGGAAAATTTGCTATCTTAATTAAATGCATAAAACAAATAACGTATTGAATTTCATAAGAATTACATTTTTCCTAACCTTAAATGACTGTCTTTAATTGAAGCATTTTTAAGACGTGTTTTTTTTTATTGTTGTAGGTTCACCTTAGTAAATAGACATATGATGTCACGGATTTTTTTGTAGAACTACTTGAGGCAAACAATCTTGCTGTACATTGTTTTTGGGTATCTCTGACGGTTTACGCAGCTGCTCGCTGAGAAACATCTCGATGGTTTATTTTTGTGCGTCTAGCTTGAAAAAAATTGTTGTAGGTCTGCTAATTTATACGTCACATTGATAAATTATACACCTTAATCTTCCTCGAGAATTCGTCTATCCATTGGGAAGTAGTTTCTGAGATGAGTGCGCACAGACAGACAGACCTGGCTAGGGACTCCGTTTTATACTATGTAGTGATTTAATAATAGTATAATTAACTAATAAACTGAATATCTGCTCATTTTCGTGTTCAACTGTCCCATACATCATTACCCAACTGTATGGTAATGCTGTAGACAGTTAAACAACTCGAATATTGTGACAGTTGTGAGGCATAGCATAATTACTCTTAAAGGATTTCCCCTAATAAAGTTGAATATTAAAAAATAGAGATGATACACTCATTGAAAAAAAAAACAATTTCAGCCCAAAATCCAAAGTTTGGTCTATATATTAAGTCATATTGGTAGAATTGAAAAAAGAACGGGACATTTATTTTTCAATTATTTAATCATATAAAAAGAGTGCATTTAAACAAATTTTCTTTAGGTTGTCGGGGGTATGACTTGGTGCATAGAATCCTGCAATTTTGATGTCGATGTTGATCTACTCTTTCAAGAGAACCTGACAATAGGCCAAAAAATGTGAGTTCTGCTACACTTTACTTGCAGCTAATTCTTCCACACTCAATTTCGCACCCTTCATTTTTTAAAGAATTCTCAGTGTTGAATACAGTTGTAAAATTGTCTCGGTTTGTTCAGAGCATTAACTGAAAAGATAGTAGTCATGCTGCCACGGATGAACTGTCCACACAGGATAGAACCTCACCAGATTCAGGGATTGGATTGCATCCACATATTTCCAGTTGTACAAGTAAATTTTGGCGGTACTAGAAATTACTATTTTATAACCGAGAATAAATTCATCAACACGACTGTTTTTGTTTGTTGCTAACTTCAGTGGCTCGTCAAGCGTTCAATGGAAATGCGAGAAGAGAGGGCAAGTTTTTTGCGTTCGTTCGCAATCGGCCAATTTAACAAACATCACAAATTTTCGGAGGATCTCCTGGAGGATTCCATTGACGACATAATACCTCACATACAATCGGTGAAGGTATTCAAAAAGCATTAACAGCTGAAAAAATAACAATCGAGTCAATATCTGATTGATTAATGTCGGATCATTTGAATCAAAGCGAGTCTATGATCCGAGACGACGTTTCAAACGTCGCGACGCAGCGCCGAAAGATGACATAGGAAGAGCGCGCAGTACTTTATTGGAGTACGGATTTATGTCCTTGGCAAAGACTTGCTCAACGTCCGTGGACTCAGAGAATATGCAAGAATCGGATGAGAGCGTTCTTGTCAAAGAATCGACGGAGTCATTACGCGTCGATATTCGCGAATTTCGCTTTGATGAAGATCGCCTGAGCGCCAGTGGTGTGGGAAATGTCGTTGGTATACAGGCCCAAGAAATTGTCGAAGTTGCAGAAAAATATGCGTCTATGACGACTTCCGAGAAAGAAGTACGTCAATGACAATTTGCAGAAAAAATTTCAAATGCTTATACGCGTATGTGAAATAAAAATATATTTCAACGCACGTATACGCTCGGGTTTCAGGGTAGCGAGAGAGGAGTTGGTTTCTCACGTGTGTACGCCACTCTCGAGAAACAACGATCGACCTTGCAATGTAGAATGAACAAGATCGTCGAAGAGCGCAGCGCTCTAGCTGAAAAACTTGGCGAGGCGATCGGGCGATTGGAGCTGACACGAAACAAGAGAAAAACGATCGAGGAAGCCCTTCTGGAAATGAACCAAATGAACACTGATGATAACAAAGAGTACGGCTATGGGGATTCATTGATGAGAGATAAACTCGTGGGAGTACGAAGAGGCACAGAGAATTGTCGGGATAGAAAAATAGTTACAATTATTGTGGATAGAAGTATAATTTCTCTTTCCATCACTTATAATAATCCCGGATAACTATTTTTTCTAGCATTGGTATTCATTATTTCGCAATTTAAATGTTAGAAAAGGGCTTCGGGAAATCGATCTTCTTCATCCTTGTTTGACTTGCGCAAATAACGAGTGTATTTGAATAACGTTTAGGACGATAAAAACGCTGGAGGAACTGTTAATAGTTCACAGCGGTTTGAAGGAACAGGAGCACAAATTTCGCGAGCAGTGCAAGAAGGAATTGTCGAAGCTCCAGAAAATGGTGCAGGAAATTGAGACCGGTGACCCTCACGAGGAGCACAGTCGCTTCGCCGAGTACGACGAGGTCAAGGAAGCAATCAATAGAACGAGACTTTTGCTCGCAAAGAAAAATCGAGCGATTGCGTCGCTTACGAGACAATTGGACGATGTACCGGGGAGATCGGAGTTGACACAATATCAACGACGGTTCATGGAATTGTACAACCAAGGTATTCCAATAATGAATTCTCGTAAAACTTTTATTAAATCGAGTATTTTTATGAACTTATCGTTTTGACGTTGTCCCCGAAAGTTTCGGCTAAACACAAGGAAACCAAACAGTACTATACGCTGTACAATACTCTGGACGATACGAAATTGTATTTGAGCAAGGAACTTTCCTTGCTAAACTCGATTCAAGATAATTACAGCGAGTGAGTATTTTCATTTTTCGTTTACCAATATATAATGTATAAAAAGATATTATTAATGTACAAATATTATGAGGCACAACGAAGTTCGACAAGTTTGTTTTCTCGCAACCAATAGAGCAATGGCGTCGGCGAGTGGGAAGGAACAGTTCCTGAAACAATTCGAGGCAATCATCGCTGGAGTTAAAAGGAACAAAGATAAGGTTGGTAGCATCAGTTTAATGGAAATTATCACGATTTAAAAAAACATTGAATATCACGTGAGAAATTTATTGTTCGCGAACGATAGGAAAATGCATTTTTTATGAATAGTTAACGAAGTCCTTCCTCTCACCTTCCCTTTACAATACTTTCGTTCTCGCGAATACTTTGTTGAAAGCCATTGGGCATATCGTCACCGAGGCATTTCCGTTTTCGTGGTTCCCGGCCCCTATATTTAAAACGCTCACCCTCTGGGTTCTTTGAATAATTTTTTAATAGTTCCTCGAGTGGCATGAAAAAATTAGGTTCGCCGATTGAGGATGAAAAAAAAACTCATTATTGGACAGGTCGAGCGCCGCTACGCAGAGGAAAAAGACAGGAGATACGCCTTAAATCGACAATTGGTCGGTTTAATGGAGCAGCAGAGAAAATACGTCGCTGCTGTTCGACAGCTCACTATAGAATGTCGTAAGAACGAAGCATTGCTCGCTCAACTGCGTGCTGCCTGATTGAATTAACTTTTCGGAACAATGATTCATAACGTTATACTTTTGTAATGCGATGTAATCTGTAACAAACTAGAAGCAATGAACAAATGAGTGTGCTCTATGTCGAGCTATTTTTTTCTTCTACCCGTCCGACAATGCGCCGAATTTATTAACAGCCACCGGCACGTTGGGATCATATTTATCCTCGTCCTCGTCCGAATCACCATCCTTCGTGGTCGAGCTTGATTCTCGTCCCTCGTCTTCGTTTTCCGAAGAAGAATAAATTCTTTCCTTCTCGAGATCATCTGCCTTCCCGTTGTTCGCCTGAACCCACTCAATTGTCTTCACATCGGGATGCTTGGCCCATTCATCTGCCGGAGTAAGGAAGTTTCGAAAGTAGAAATAAATACAGAATAGAAGAAAAAAAGCTGCGGATGACAATTTAAATGCTGCTCTTCCATAACGATTCGCAAATCCTTTCTGCGCGCGTGTAATATTCGTCACTAATTTCAACATTGTTTAATCCAATTATTCGAACCATAATCAATATCAATCGATGATTGATTATTTTTAACAGGTAATAATGATAATGCTTTTAGAATGAACAGACTAAATAAAAAAAAAAGGATCCGCGTACGTTTCTCTACAAACAGTGCATGCATTGATGTAGCCAGGAAGCGGCACGGGTAGGAACGCCCCCCCCTCCCTCCTCCCAGCCAATAATTGATCCAAAATAATGAAATTCAAATAATCAATTATTATTTTTTTCGCCCAAGCAAGCATGAAGAAATAATTTGATAAAAGTTTTATTATTTTCGTCACCGTAATTCCGTAACTTGTATAAAAAGTAGCTATTCCATTACGTAAATTAAATAGATATTCAAATTAAACAATTAAGTTAACTGTGGGCAAAAGAAATACATTAGATTTGCCGGCCGATCTATAACCACGAGAATACTGAAAGATCAACATTCACTACCAAGTAATAGATAATATCATTATAAATATTGAATGCCGATTTAAGAATCTACCGTTAGCTCATGCAGTTGACGCATGTTTGAAGTTGAATGTGAAGAACGGCGAGGATTTCATTAATAATTATTATGAAATCTCAATAATTGCCACGTAAGCCTTAGAAGCTAAAGCGATGGTCATGAATGGTCATGAATATATATTCATTTAAAAATGATAAAATGATTGCTGAAAATTTAATAAAGCACATTATAAAGGAGTACTGTCCTAATTTATAAAAACTTTTCGAAACGCCCATAGTACTCCCAGTGAGCTCTGCCGTGATGGCGGATAAATACGCGGCTTAGAAGCACGATGCTTTAGGAACGATTCTCTCACATGTCACTGCTGAACATAGATAATGACATTATTTTGTATTTAATTGAATGCCTACTGAAAGTAAAGTTGCAAGACTAGGAACAGCATTAAAGAATGATGAAAAAATAGTTGATTATTTTTTTATCTATGCAAAAGTTTGATACTAATGTTAACATGATAGTGTGATCGGGCCGGGTTGAAATTCCGAACTGTGAATGACCAGAATGCTCGAAACTCCAAAAGAATTTTACCCAAAAGACCAAAAATCCGAAAATCTTACCGGGGCCGGGTTGAAATTCCGAACTTTGAATGATCAGAATGCTCAAAACTCCGAAGGATCAAAGCTCGGAAACAATTTAACACGAAAGACCAAAACTCCGAAAATCTGAACACCGTCAAAATAATTCGGCTATGGAAGTTTTAAAAGGTTCAAAATTTTCAATAAATCAACGAATTATATCAAGATTTTTTTTAAATTTGTGTAAAACTGTGTAGACTTTCGCTGGCATGATCTTGACGAAGCTTGTAATTTCTGAACATTAAAGTTAGGAATTTAAAACCGTCGGTGCATTCAAAGTTCGGACTTTCAACCCAGCCTTCTTGTCGAGATCATGCCAGCAAAAGTGTGCACAGTTGACTGTAAATGATGTAGAACGTATAACATTGTCTAGACAAATTTCAAAATTGACGCAAAATCACTTCTTAATAAAAAAAAAAAGATTGATGTAATAATTCGTCGATGTATTGAACATCTTTAAACTTTTTAAACCTCCATAGCTGAACTGTTTTGACGGTGTTCAGATCTTCAGAGTTTTGGTTTTACGTGTAAAATTCTATCGGAGTTTCGATCGTTCGGGGTAATATTCTTTCAGAGTTTTGAGCGTTCTGATCATTCGAAGTTTGGAATTTCAACCTGGCCCCATCTTGAATTTCGGGACATTAAAATTTGGAATTTGAAACCGTCGGAGCATTTAAAGTTCGGAATTTCAACCCGGCCCCATGTGATCAAAGCAAATATTTTATGCGTTACGTGATTATCAACAATCATGGCAATTTTATAACAAAAAAAAGATTCTCCACCACATCACTTTGTTGTCGGGGCCCCTCCAGAAAAAATGCTGGCTACGCCAATGAGTGCTTGTACCGAAAACGGAATCGTAGGCATATGGATAAAAATTGATTCTCACCTTTCTTGTTTGCCCATCCATGCGGATACACGTAGAGACATATTTTTCCTTCGAGAGCCATTCTCAGCAACGAATTAGCAGCTCTGTAGGTATCGAATCTTCCCGCTCTCGCGGTTATGTAATTTTTCTTGGCTGCCCAGCCGTCGCAAATGTCCATCGCTGACCACGTGTCGTCATTGTCCTGATGCTGTATCCTCAACAATTTTGGCAAATCCAGTCTCTCGGCCATGTACTTGACGGTTGTGTAGGGCTCTCTAAGCTGTGCAATCGGGAACGAGCCCATCAGTATCTGCAACGGTTTCGGTACGGTCGACGGGAAGACCAAACCGGGACAGTCGCAGAGGCATACGTTCTTTGTAAGGTAGATCGTTTGGAAATGCTTTGTGTGGCCGGGTGTCCGTGATACGCTCACCACTTTCTTTCCTGATCCAGAGAATAAAATCGCAGTTAAACAAGGTTTTTTTTATATTATAGATTCGCCTTTATTTGTTAATATTTAATTGAGATTAGATATTGAAACGAGACAAATGGTGCATATAACACGACTTAATCGTTTTCGCACTTACCCATTAAAGCGTTCATGAGGGAGGATTTTCCTACGTTCGGCACACCGACACAACCGATCGTCAATACGCCGTTCTTGTATTTCTCGTGTTCGAAAAAAGTAGTGTCCTCCTTCTCCACGACGATGTTGTCCTTCCGTTCCAAATCATCCAGATCGTATTCAAGATGCATTTCGTTCCGTATTTTTTCTTCCCAAGAAGTCAGGTCGACTCTTTCACCAACGATCTCGCGACAAGTTTCCATCAACTTTTGCGCTCCCTCCGCTGCCATTTTTAGCTTTCCCTTTCTTCGCCGGATTTGGAGATTCTCACCGGTAATTTCAGCGCTGGTTGAACTTCCGCGCAAATTGTACGCTGGAAATGACGTGAAGAAGAGAATACGCAATTTCGGATACCGAGATTTGAAATATTCCCTCCATGCCACCACCAGAGCTGCTGGTGCGAGGTCTGCTTTGTTGAGTATCATTATCATGTCCTTTCCAAGCTCGTTCGTCACATGGTCGTACAGATACGGAGGAAACATCAGTACTGGATATCTAATGTCCACAATAATGAGCAACACGTCCGACATTTCTAAAACTCTCCAGAGCTGTCGCCATGTCTCCAAATTTAATTCGAAGTAACTCACTTCGCGTAGATCTTCCATTCTTCTCAAATAATCCTAGAAAGCAAAAGAAATAAGAGAGATTTTATTGATGCTTGAAGTTTGGCGAAAGTCTATAAAAACTCGATTTTTTTTCCTCAAGAGTGTGGTAATTTTTTCTTTCCAAAGCTTTTTTTACGGCATTTATTAAGAAGTTTTAAATTGAAATATCTTCAAAATTTTCCAAAACTTTGAACCATATGTGTACTCTAATGTACAAGCTTCAGCAAACTTTTTCCGGCGAATGCTGAATTACGTGAAACTAAGTTGATGCAGAAACTGCAGTAAACACTAAAAAACTAAGTAATTGTTCAAGATTCGATAAATGTCAAAAATGGAGTCAGTGCAATGCAAATTTTGAGATATGGCGCTGAATTTGTTTACATTAATAGAGTATCATTGATGCTTGCTTGGTACAAGTTGAGTGGTTCGGATTTCAGAGATTTTTTATATTTCTAATGTAGTGAGTGCTATATCTTTTCCAAATTGTCGACATTTTTTATAACAAAAAGCGAATTATGCTCTGATGTCCTGTCCTCGTTGGGGGAGATTTGCGAGCGAGATACATTAAGGTAGACTACCAGAGTAGAGCCTGAAAAAAGGTGAAGTTCGATAAGTTTTCATGACTATCTAGTTGATGAAATGAAAATTCCATTTAGTGGACTTTATTCAACATATCTTCGAATATCTTAACAAATGTTTTCACAACATTTTGTTACAAAATGGCAGTGCTGAAGCTGTATGGATCAAGTCACCTGTGTTTTGATAGTGTCCTGCGGCTGGCAACATTACATCGCCAATTCTTTACCTCGTGACTTGAACATTTTTTTGGAACCTTGACAACATTTCACATGAAAGTACTAAGGGCATTTCTAATATGCTAAAAACTTTTTCCGTAAGGAATTATCATCAGCATTTTTTTCTAAACCCCTAGAAAATGGCTATTTTTCGATTTCCCAACATACTTTCAATGCAAGTCTTATCTCGAACTGGAATTATTTCGTATTTTCATTATAGGTGAAAAACTGCAGAATTCTTGTCAGTTGTAGGACATTGTCAGACAAAGATGACTTGCTTCATCCAGCTTTAGCAACTCCATTTTGTTAAAAAAATATCTGAAAAGATGTCTAAAGATAGATAAAGATATGCAGAATAAAGGCCACTAAACGGAATTTTCATTCAATCAATTGGGTATCCATAAAAAATTGACGAAATTCACTTTTTTTCTCGGCTCTAGATTGGCTTTGTCTTCTAATAAGGAAGCAATGTGCAACATCCAAAATCAGGATTTTTTCATGTCATAACGCAGTCACTGGATTTCCTTAGGATTGTTTTATGAATAAGTACCTTACGTTCCTATATTAGAATAGAAACATAAGATGTTTATATTGTATATCTATATAAGTATCTATACATTCTTATTAACCATTTCTTTGTGGACATTAGAAGATTTTTTGCTTATAATATAGCTGATTACTAACAGAAAAATATTTTTGTTCTCTCATATCCAAATTTTCCTTGCTCATGTTGAAGTCCCAGGGAGGCCTTTTTGGAAGATCAATTTCAGGTGGAAAATAATCTTCAGAAAGTTCTTGCTGTTCAAGGGGCACTGGCTCTATTGCCTTCCTTGCTTCCTCCCTGCGTTTGAGAAGCTCTGTTCTCGATTCTTGAAAGAATTGTAATGCGTATCTACTTCGCCCAGCATTGCTCCCGTGCGGTTGTTTATTGATTTTCAGAATATTTTTCTCTGACTGCAATTCCTCCGCATCATCGCATTCGTTGTCATCTTCTTTTTCAACTGGTGACAACATAAAAGGGTAATTTTTGAAAAACGTGATTCGACGCGTCGCGGGTTGCAAAATAGGCGGTCCATTTCGGATGCATTCCTTACCCAATATTGCGCGATTTTGTCGTTGCTTCTTTGCTTGCATCTGTTGTTTCTTAGCTTTTCCGCTGAACGGAGCTTTTCTTCTGCCCTGAGGCATTTTTGTCGATTGAGACCTATTCCCTTCAGTTTTCTTCTACAAAAGATAAAATTGCGTCGATGTGATTTCGGTGCAAAAAGACGCGTTTTCGCCGTTATCTGATCACATCTCAATAACCAGGAAGCCGTTACTGAGAATAAAGAGTAAAGAAATCTTACCATGCACTCGATCCAGGTTAGAGTACAGAATTCGAAGCAATTCGAATCTCGATGCCATGGAGCATGGTGACTAGCTACAGGCACGGTCACGGTCTTGCATACAGGCCTTGAAACTCGCTCAACATTTCAGTGGTGGGGGATGGCCTCTTATTGAAGCACCGACTGTTTCAACTCGTGACCACGAGGATCGCTGCTATAGAGTGATGCAGGCTGTGTGAGAGACGGAAACCCCGGCTCAATAAACTTAGCCGCCGATTATAAAAATATCGAATTCTTTTCCATGCCAATCGATTGTTAGTCGTTTGTTAGTGTTTGTTAGACGAAATCCAGCGTTTGTTAGACGTTATTTATTTAATAATACGAAAAACAAATTTTATATCAAAGTTAGCCGCAGGAAAATGGTGTTCTAATGATTTTGAACTTTTTTTCGTAACCAATCGTTTGTTAGTCATTTGTTAGTGATTGTTAGTCGATTTTTCTCGTTTGTTAGAGCTTAATTTTGACTTTATCGTTAAAAAACTTTTCACTCCCATAGCACGCTGCAAGCCACGTGAAGTTGGCTGCAAGCCACGTGAAGTTGGCCACGTTGCCACGATGGCTGAGCAGGGCTTTGTACATGAAACTCCTCAATTTCAGCAAAATGCTGATTATTTCAATCCTACTCGATTGTTAGTGTTTGTTAGACAAAAACCAGCGTTTGTTAGACTTTATTTATTTAAAAATACGAAAAACAAATTTCATGTCAAAGTTAGCCGCAGGAAAATGCTTTTACAATGATTTCGAACTTTTCTTCGTAACCAATCGTTTGTTAATGATTGTTAGTCGATTTTTATCGTTTGTGAGAGCTTAATTTTGACTTTATCGTTAAAAAACTTTTCATTCCCATAGCACGCTGCAAGCCACATGAAGTTGGTTGCAAGCCATGTGAAGTTGGCATCATTGCCACGACGGCTGAGCAGGGCTTTGTACATGGAACTCCTCAATTTCAGCAAACGACTAACAAACGATTGGTTACGAAGAAAAGTTCGAAATCATTAGAAAAGCATTTTCCTGCAGCTAACTTTAACAGGACATTTGTTTTTCGTATTATTAAATAAATAAAATCTAACAAACGCTGGATTTTGTCTAACAAACACTATCAAACGACTAACAATCGAGTAGGATTGAAATAATCACCATTTTGCTGAAATTGAGGAGTTTCATGTACAAAGCCGTGCTCAGCCGTCGTGGCAATGCTTCTAACTTCACGTGGCTTGCAGCCAACTTCACGTGGCTTGCAGCGTGCTATGGGAATGAAAAGTTTTTTTTACCGATAAAGTCAAAATTAAGCTCTAACAAACGATAGAAATCGACTAAAAATCATTAACAGACGACTAACAAACGATTGGTTACGAACAAAAGTTCGAAATCATTAGAAAAGCATTTTCCTGTGGCTAACTTTGACATGACATTTGTTTTTCGTATTATTCAATAAATAAAATCTAACAAACGCTGGATTTTGTCTAACAAACACTAACAATCGAGTAGGATTAAAATAATCAGCATTTTGCTGAAATTGAGGAGTTACAAGTACAAAGCCCTGCTCAGTCGTCGTGGCAATGCTGCCAACTTCACGTGGCTTGCAGCCAACTTCACGTGGCTTGCAGCGTGCAATGAGAATGAAAAGTTTTTTAACGATAAAGTCAAAATTAAGCTCTAACAAACAACAAAAATCGACTAACAATCACTAACAAACGACTAACAAACGATTGGTTACGAAGAAAAGTTCGAAATCATTAGAACAGCAAAAATGTCGCAGGAAAACCTGCGACTAACTTTGACATGAAAGTTGTTTTTCGTATTGTTAAATAAATGACGTCTAACAAATGCTGGATTTTGTCTAACAAACACTAACAAACGACTAACAATCCAGTAGGATTGAAATAATCGGCATTTTACTGAAATTGAGGAGTTACATGTACAAAGCCCTCCTCAGCCGTCGTGGCAATGCTGGCAACTTCACCTCCCTAGCAGATTGGGAGACCGAAAAAAACCTCGTTCATCGGTCACGGTCATTTTCTGCCCTTTTTGAACCGGAAAAAGTGACCGAGCAGTGACCGAACAACGTTTTTTTTATGTTAGTCACTTGACCGGTTTTTTCGGTTTTCGGTCACTGTAATAAAAGTAAGTTTAGTCACTTGACCGGTTTTCGGTCACTGGGGCGTTTCAGTCACTGACCCTAGTCGTGACCGAAGGCGAACCGAAGTGCATGGGGCAGAGAGAGGGTCCTTCTGGAACGTTATTGGAAATATAATAATAGAAAATGGTACACAAAAACATCAGTGAATTTGAACGTTTTTTTTAATATCTTGAAATAAACCAAACAACAATAACATTTTTGTATCCATTCAATACTCATCCTCTTCCTCCTCCTCCTCTTCGTCAGAGTCGGTTTCCATCTCGGAACTTCTTTCTTCTTCTTGTCTCTTTTTGGCCTCTGTCCTTTGTTCTTAGAACCTTCGTTCGGTATCTTTTGCTCTTTAATTTGATGGATAACCACTCACGTACTATGGCTGCCGTTAGCCTCTCCTGTTGATTTAGACGATGGCAATGTTGGAGTTTCCGGCATGCAACTGTAACATAAACACGGCATTGTTATTTTTTTGTAACAAGGTAAATGGTAGCCCATTTAAAAATATAACCTGCTACGCTCGAATTGTTTATTATTTGAAATCATTTACCGTATAGACCCTGCATCTCTCTGTCGCTCACAACCCGATGGCCCTCGCGTCCCAACGTCCGTTTAACTACGAGTTTGAATAGTTGATTCTGGAACCACAAGATTGATTGAAAAGAACTCGTCAAATGTGTCGCTTAGCGTCGCGTTGCTGCGTCATGCAACGTTCAATATGACTGCGCATGAAGTGACGTGTTGCGCCTGCGTGTACGTTAAGCGGCTATCTACTCTATCGAGGACTCCTCGGCGGGCCGGCGAGGACTGCCGAGAACCGAGAGTCCTGCCACGTGGAGTACACTTATCTATTATTTATTTGAAGTGAATACTCAGTGCAGAGGATATTATAACGTATATGTATAATGTAGTGCACATGCTTGTACTTTTTTCTTTACAATATTTTAATTTCGTCTTGTTCACAAAGCAGCAGCAGCAGCAGCGTAGAACACATATGTGGCATACATATATGCTGTAACGTGCTACACGAAATAGCAATAATTGAAAGAAAAGAATGTATATTTCTTTTCATTCTTGTCAACATATAATAATTATTTCCTTTCTCATTTACAGACGGAAAATCAGATGAAACACCTCAAGTGTCAAGTGACTAACCTCACTTTTATTACACTGACCGAAAACCGAAAAAAACGGTCAAGTGACTAACCTAATTTTTATTTCAGTGACCGAAAACCGAAAAAACCGGTCAAGTGACTAACCTCACTTTTATTTCAGTGACCAAAAACCGAAAAATAACGGTCAAGTGACTAACCTAAAAAAACAGTGTTCGGTCACTGTTCAGTCACTTTTTTCGGTTCAAAAAGGGCAAAAAATGACCGTGACCGAAATAGGGTCATTTTGACCAATTTTTGGTCTTTTTTTGGGTTTCCCAATCCACGAGGGGTGGCTTGCCCTGCTCAGCCGCCGTGGCAATGAGGCCAACTTCACGTGGCTTGCGGCGTGCTATGCGAGTGAAAAGTTTTTTTAACGATAAAGGCAAAATTAAGCTCTAACAAACGATAAAAATCGACCAACACCACTAACAAACGATTGGTTACGAAGAAAAGTTCGAAATCATTAGAAAAGAATTTTCCTGCGACTAATTTTGACATGAAATTTGTTTTTCGTATTTTTAAATAAATAATGTCTAACAAACGCTGGATTTGGTCTAACAAACACTAACAAGCGACTAACAATCGAGTAGGATTGAAATAATCAGTATTTTGCTGAAATTGAGGAGTTTCATGTACAAAACCCTGCTCAGCTGCTCGTGGTAATGCAGCCAACTTCACGTGGCTTGCAGCCAACTTCACGTGGCTTGCGGAGTGCTATGGGAGTGAAAAGTTTTTTAACGATAAAGTCAAAATTAAGCTCTAACAAACGATAGAAATCGACTAACAATCACTAACAGACGACTAACAAACGATTGGTTACGAAGAAAAGTTCGAAATCATTAGAAAAGCATTTTCCTGCGGCTAACTTTGACATGAAATTTGTTTTTCGTATTTTTAAATAAATAAAGTCTAAAAAACGCTGGATTTTGTCTAACGAACACTAACAAACGACTAACAATTGAGTAGGATTGAAATAATCAGCATTTTGCTGAAATTGAGGAGTTTCATGTACAAAGCCCTGCTCAGCCGTCGTGGCAATGCGGCCAACTTTACGTGGCTTGCAGCCAACTTCACGTGGCTTGCAGCGTGCTATGGGAGTGAAAAGTTTTTTATCAATAAAGTCAAAATTAAGCTCTAACAAACGATAAAAATTGACTATCAATCACTAACAAACGACTAACAAACGATTGGTTACGAAAAAAAAGTTCGAAATCATTAGAAAAGCATTTTCCTGCGGCTAACTTTGACATAAAATTTGTTTTTCGTATTATTTGATAAATAACGTCTAACAAACGCTGGATTTTGTCTAACAAATGACTAACAAACGATTGGCATGGAAAAGAATTCGATATTTTCATAGTCGGCGGCTAAGTTTATTGAGCAGTTAGGTTCTTATGAGTCAACAATCGATTTCCATCTCTCTCGCACAGCCTGCATCACTCTATCGCAGCGACACTCGTGGTCACTAGGCGAAACGGCCGGTGACATACCCCCACCACCAGTGTTTCAAGACCTGTATGTAAGACCGTGGTTTCGATGACACCAGAGATTAGTAGGGAGATGTACAACGCTCCTCTTTTCGGCGTGCCTCGGACATGGCGCTAAATCGCGGCGGCGAGTTCGGGAATATGATTTTGTGTGCATCGTCTCTGTCGAGGTTGCAGATTCCCTTGTAGCCGCGCGAATCGTGAGCACCGCTCAAGTCGATATCGCATTCAGCGTGCACACGAATGGGTAGCTCGGTGGGGGAAAAGTCTCTGCCCCTCGCTCACTCGACAGGCGAACGGAGCGAGGTTTTCCGTCCGATCGAGCTCGACATATGCGTGGCCGTACTGCGGATTGGAATATGCATTAAATGAATTTCAAAGAGAAAAACATGTATCGAGAAAATTGTTTTCTCTCGGTTGGCCGTTTCTGCCGAGAATGCGGGTTAAAAAAAGTAACGACGAACCGCGTTGAAAAATAAAACGCCGAAACGACCGTGGAAGGTTCAAAAAGAAATCTTGAGCCTTTGCCGCGGTCGTTACGGCGCTTTTTTTTTCAATAGTAAACATTATGGATAAGCGTGTATCATAAATGTTTTTCTATCCTCAATGAGCGTCGTGGCTGAGTTGGCAGCGTGACGGATTAACGATGCTTGCGGTCCGAGTTCGACCCCTGGTTAATCGACCTGTTTTAATCTATATTTTTTCTTCATTTTATGTTAAAAAAATTCCGAACTTACTCTCGCTTTAGCTATTCTCGCCTGTCCAGGCATTATTTATGATATTTAATTCATATGTGTTTAATTTAAAAAAGACATTGGCTACCGGGGATCGAACGTATATACACTTATCCAACCTTGAAAAAAATTCGCTGCATACCAATTGCATATTGTTTTTATGGCCCCAAAGTATTATTGAAGACAAATGAAAACGATTTTTCCAAATTCCCAGAGTAGTGTTATCCCTTAAAGAAAAGAAATTGATTTTTTGATCGTTGTAAATGTATATCCCCTCTTAAAGACTTTAAGGCGTCTGGCCACCTTGGCCGATCGAAAAATGGGTATATTTAAGAAAAAATAATAAACTCGAAAGTATGGGCCGGAATATTTTTATTTTTTTACACAACGTCAGAAAGGGCTTTAAGAATAATGTTAATAAATTTCCGTTTAAAGTATTAAAAAATGGCGCCGTTATGCACATTGCCGCGGAGGCCCTCCGCACGATACGCGCGGTCGTTGTCCCAGCTGTAACCCGGTCATGTCACATTTGCAAAAAAAAAAATCAGCTCATCCGTGAGTAGTGTCGCTACAATGTAGCGTAGCGGATTTTTTTCGACCATTAAAAAAAATTATGGTGAGCCGAAGAAAAAAATTTGTATTTTTCACCGAAATTATGGCTCACCATAATTTTTTTAATGGTCGAAAAAACCGCTACGCTACATTGTAGCGAAAAAAAAATTATGGTGAGTCGAAAAAAAAATTTGTACTTCTGACCAAAATTATAGCTCACCATAATTTTTTCAATGGTCAAAAAAAACCGCTACGCTACATTGTAGCGACACTACTCACAAATGAGCTGATTTTTTTTCAGGTGTGACACAACCGCGCGTATCGTGGAGGGCCTCCGCGGCAATGTGCATAGCGGCACCATTTTTTAATATTTTGAACGGAAATTTATTAACGTTATTCTTAAAGCCCTTTCTGACGTTATGTAAAAAAATAAAAATATTCCGGCCCATACTTTCGAGTTCATTATTATTTTTTTTAATATGCCCATTTTTCGATCGGCCAAGGTGGCTAGACGCCTTTAAAGAATCTCGTACGTGTTAGCGAAAACTGGCAGAAAATTATGAAGCAACTCGTCCACTTCTTTGATGTTCGCTATTTCGATATTTTGGACCATGGAGCCTAGATACCAGGAGGTTCAGCGAGGCCTTTCAACTCGTCCCCAAAACGAGAACAAGAAATGATGGCGCTGGGGTGCTCCGGCACCTATATGTATATAGATATAGGCTAAACATAGGTGCGATCCAAGACAGATCACAGATGATGTACGTAACCCTCATTAGTGTTAAGGGATAACACCATTCTAGGATTTTGGAAAGACATTCTCTTTCCTAAAAATACTTTGGTGTCATAAAAACAATATGCAATTGGTCCTGTAGCAATTTTTTTTATTTGAAGGTTCAATTACCGATTTGGCCGCAGCGCCTTGGAACGCGCGCTGAGTTGCTCGTACAACTTTAAACGCGTTTTTCTCGAAACCACTTTATTCGATCTCGGAAGACGGATTACTCGACCACCTTTGCCTGCATAGATTTGAAATTTTGATAGCAGCTTCACAATTATATTCTTTATGGGAGTACGTAGCCATTTTCGATTAAATGTAAACTTCTTTTTATAAACAATTTACTGCTTTTTTTGGCAAAAAATCGATTTATTTCTTTCAAAGTGCGCTATTTTTGCAAAATTTGAAAGCAAATTTCTAGGTAGTCTCAAAGCTAATAATATATAAATTATCATTTTTTTGGTTTTTGTTTCAGGTCTTACGAGAAAACCGTTCTCCCGTGAAGCTATATGTAAAAAAAACACGTTTTTCTAGATGGGCTGTATCGCCGCCATCCTGAGTTTGAGTTTGATATCTTTTCTCGCTTTTGCGTTTTTTTTCCGAACCGTCATGAGGAAATTATGAATCGGCGGATATTTCGACGTTTGATGTCACGATCGGTCTGTCGTGAGGTTAGAAACTCATCCGATCACTTTCACCTCGTTGACCAATATATTGCTATATATGTAGGTGCCGCTGCACCCCAGCGCCGTCACTTCGGGACATTTTCGGGGACGCTTTTTTCAGCGCCTTTGCATTGCCGCTGAACCTCCTGGTATCTAGGCTTCATGTTTTGGACCATCGCTCGTTTGCCTATCTGAGATCTATACTTTCGAAGTTTGTATCCTCGATATATATATCTTTTTGCTATAGATGGTATTACCAATATTAGATACTCACGTCTTTTCATTTTGGAGATATGGATGTTCTAGATTGTTTGAATCTGTATTTGTATGACTCAAACTGCAGACAATCTGCACCTTTGTTATTGATATACCTCCCTACTGTCGACTGATTCTCTTCACACAAATCTTGAACTTTTAATTTTTTTGCAGCTTCAATCGTTGAAATACACTTTCTTAGCAAACACAAAAAACAGTTTTTTTGAAAACTACCCTGAAAATTTGAATTTTTTTTATTTGAATTTTTTTTTTTAGATTTTTTTTTTTGGTAATTGTTGTCTTTGAATGAATAAATTACGCCTTATTGCTTAAAAAAACATTTTGAAGATGAAAAAATGAATAAAAATCGAAAAATGGCTTGTTACGGTGATTTTTGACAGAAACGATAAATTTAATCCTTCGGGGCAGTAAGAAAAAAAAATCGCAGCGCTTTGCAACTTTGAGGGTTTTTTGGGGACACTTCGAGGTTAAAACATTACCGACGATATCCTTCGTTCATGCATTATATCCAAAATTATACCAAATTTTCCAAATATCCTTAAATTGGCAAATTTTCAACTTTTTTTCAGTCAACATCATCACTCCAAAAAGAAAGTTTTATCAACAGCCCCTAATTGCATGTCATAGAGAATGTTTTGTAGCTTCTCAAACCCTACTTTTATTTTCTGTACGCTCATTAGTTCTCGAGTAATTGATTGTCAAAGTTAAAATGGATTTTTTTGCTTTGATCGACGATTACTCCGCGCCAAATCATCGTACGGAGCTCGTTAAAAGGTCAAATTGAAGCTGATTAAATTGTCTAAAAGACTTTTATAGTCGTATGATAAAAAAAATTATTTGAAGTCGACAGACCATTTTAAAGGCGAGCAAGAAATAGGAAAAAAAATTTCGTTGGTTTTCGGATGATTACAAGAAAACCACCCACGCTAAAAAAATTTACAGTCCAGATCTGAAAACAAGATACTTAAAACTATAATTTCCTTTTTTTATTTTCTGTACGACCATTTTTCTCCGAGTTATCCCTTGTTGAAAATCGGCCAAAAATTCGGATTTTTAAAAATATCCCTTAATTTGTGTGAGTAATGCATTTTATTTGTACATTTTATTATTGATTTTGTACAGTTATAAACAAGACATTTTGGCACCGCAACAACAAGAAAATTGGTCGTCAGCAGCAGCCGCAGCGGCAAGAGCCACCCGAGCGAGCCCAAGGGCGCGAGAAGGGTAGGCCATCGAAAGAATAGCAGCGCGAGCGAGGGGAGCGGCGCTCCCCTCGCTCGCGCTGCTATTCTTTCGATGGCCTACCCATGGAGGCTAGAGTGGGAGGAGGCCGATCTGTGCATTTCAAAGTGGCTACAAAAATGTGGTCAGACCGGGATGGCGCCACTATCTCTAAAACCTCGAACACGAAGCTGAGTATCGATGTCGTGTAAGAGAGATGGAAGAGGATCGAATACGCATCCCAGCAAGCAGTGCAGCGAGCATGGAGGCTAGAGTGGGAGGAGGCCGATCTGTGCATTTCAAAGTGGCTACAAAAATGTGGTCAGACCGGGATGGCGCCACTATCTCTAAACCTCGAGCACGAAGCTGAGTATCGATGTCGTGTAAGAGAGATGGAAGAGGATCGAATACGCATCCCAGCAAGCAGTGCAGCGAGATCGCGCGCAAAAGTTACCCCCTCTCTGGTCTCTTACGCGCCCATCACACAATCATAGTAGCGCGTGTCCGTGAGCGAGCGACGCTCGGACATCTTCGGAAAGAGCCGAGCGCGCCTAAGTTTCCCGACCGCTCCTTCGGCAGCTACACCAACACATGGACGCCGAGCTCGTTCATGTGCGGCCAAGCCGAAACGAAGGCTTCGAGGGAAAAAGCAATCTGAGCACGACTCGCGCGTGACGTCACTCGACGGAACGCGCGAGGCTTTTAGATGATTTCGATGCTTATTTAGCTCTTGATTCTCTGCGTTATCAATGTATACAAAAAAATGTATCGCGCACCCTGATTGCTTATTTTTTTAGTTTATACGTTAATTTAAATATAATTATGAATCCAAATTACAACTTATTTATCTTCTAAAAAATTGTTTACGCTTTACTCACACCCGTCCTTATGCCAAATAAATTATAATTAATAAAAGTAAGCGGAAATATATTTATATTCGTATTATTATATTAATTCTCATAGTTTTATCAAACGATAAAGCATTATGCCCAAAAGCAAGCCAATCAACCATCCGGCCGCGAATCGTCAGTACCAGAAAGTGTATATTCTACAAGCGATGGGATGGTCCCGTTGGTAGCGTTCCTGGCTTCGGTCCGCAGAAGCGTAGGATCGTTCCTCGCGCTCAGTGCTTTTTTTTAAAATTGTTATCACTATTAATTCTTGTTTGATTAGTTATTTTTATTAAGTTATCATTATTATTTTTATTAGTTATCTTTTAGTGCCGAAAAATTTATCGCACACTCCGACCGCTTATTTGATTAGTTTGTACGTTAATTTGAATGTAATAATAAATATACATTACAACGTATGTATCTTTTAAAAAATTGTTTGCGCTTTACTCACACCCGTCTCTATGCCAAATAAATTGTAATTCATAAAAGTAAGCGCCCTGTCATTTTGGTCAACCAGTTGTACAAGACAGTTGAGTCAACGTAAAAGTTCAACGGTTGAATTTGGACAGCTTCTCAACTGTTCATCTTTGAAAGTCGACCATCCTGCGTTTTCTGTGGATGGTTGACTCGATGGTTAACTCGGCGGTTGATTGGATGGTTGACTCGGCGCAATATATTTAATGATTAATCAAATTATACTGTCTTGATAATTAAATTGATGATTTGCGGAGAATTGAGTCATCAAACACTGGGGGGGGATATCCGCAGCAGATTGTGCGACGGAGTGAGACAACCATCCAGCGAAAACAAAATGGCCGCGGATAAACAACCGTTGAATCAACCATTAGGATTTTTTTACGGTCGACTTTATAGTTGTAAAGCTGTCCAAATTCAACCGTTGATTATTTCGGTTGACTTTGCAGTTGCCAAAATTGCTAGCGCGGAAATATATTTATAGTCGTATTATTATATTCATTCTCGTAAGTTACGATTCGCGGCCGGATGGATGTGGCTTGTTTTTGGGGATAATGCTTTATCGCTTGATGATAGTATATGAGAATGAATATAATAATGCGAATATAAATATATTTTCGCTTAGTTTTTATGAATTACAATTTATTTCGCATCGGGACGGGTGTAAAGTAAAGCGCAAACAATTCTTTAGACGATAAATAAGTTGTAATTTAGATTTATTATTAAATTAAAATTAACGTACAAACTAATCAAATAAGCGGTCGGAGTGCGCGATAAATTTTTCGACACTAAAAGATAACTAATTAAAATAATAATGATAACTAATAAAAATAACTAATCAAATAAGAATTAATGGTAATCAGAATTTAAAAAAAAAGCACTGAGCGCGGGGAACGATCCCGCGCCCCTGCCGACCGAAGCCAGGATCGCTACCAACGGGACCATCTCATCGCTTGTAGAATATGCACTTTCTGGTACTGACGATTCGCGGCCAGATGAATGATTCGCTTGTTTTTGGGGATAATGCTTTATCGCTTGATGAAAGTATGAGAATTAATATAATAATACGAATATAAATATATTTCCGCTTACTTTTATGAATTATAATTTATTTGGCATAAGGATGGGTGTGAGTAGAGTGTAAACAATTTTTTAGAAGACAAATAAGTTGTAATTTGGATTTATTGTTATATTTAAATTAAGGTATAAACTAAAAAAAAAGCGGTCAGGGTGCCCGATACATTTTTTTGTATACATTGATAACGCAGAGAATCAAGAGCTAAATAAGCATTGAAATCGTCTAAAAGCCTCGCGCGTTCCGTCGAGTGACGTCACGCGCGAGTCGTGCTCAGATTGCTTTTTCCCTCGAAGCCTTCGTTTCGGCTTGGCCGCACATGAACGAGCTCGGCGTCCATGTGTTGGTGTAGCTGCCGAAGGCGCGGTCGGGAAACTTCGGCGCGCTCGGCTCTTTCCGAAGATGTCCGATCGTCGCTCGCTCACGAACACGCGCTACTATAATTGTGTGATGGGAGCGTAAGAGGCTAGAGAGGGGGTAACTTTTGCGCGCGATTTGGCTATATATCATTTTGCATCTCTCTCGCACGCAGCCTTCTTCTCAAGTATCATGCTGCCTTATGCACAGTTCACTTCTCATTATTTACTTGTTCCGTCTCTGTCACACGCAGCTCACTTCTCGACGTCTTAGCAATAGTGGCGCCATCCCAGTGTGACCACATTTTTGTAGCCACTTTTTTCAAGTCTCTCCATAAGAGATCGGACTCCTCCCACTCTAGCCTCCCTGGTGTGCACGCTGAATGCGATATCGACTTGAGCGGTGCTTACGACTCGCGCGGCTACAAGGGTATCTGCAACCTCGACAAAGGCGATGCACACAAAATCATATTCCCGAACTCGCCGCCGCGATATAGCGCCATTTCCGTGGCACGCCGAAAAGGGGAGCGTTGTACATCTCCCTACTAACCTCTGACGACACGGTGTTCGTACTCCTTACCTCTAGTCTTCCTGACCTTGGGTTAGGGGTACCCATGCGTAGGGTCCTAGGCTTTTAACAATAAGCGACTAACCTTTACTATCCTTACAGAAAAAAAGTTTGTAGTTTCAAAGACTGACAGATTTCTAAAAAAAAATGTTTCACGCGAAAACAAAAAAAAATATTTCTCACAGAATTTTATAGAACAAAATAATCGATTTTCATTGATATTTAAAAAAATTATCTGATGTAATTTAATTATAAAAATAATCATAGTGTCGTACACATAACATTGAAATAGCGGTTTTCTGATAAAAACTGTATAAACACTAGCCCAACAGAATGGCTAGTGTGGGCTCTCAATCTACTCGATTGATCGCCGGCCGATTACTGATGAACTTTTTTTTGCAATTTTAAACTTGAGTATTCTCAGCATACCTCCGATCGATTTCATGAAGTCAAATGGAACAAAAAGTGAACACGAAATATATCGACGAAAAATTTGGTACAGCTGAATTTTGTAATCTTTTTTTTATACACAATTATAATTGTTAATTATAATACTGATAAAAAAATGATAAAATAATGAATGCAAAAATGAAAAATTCTCCAACATCAATATTTGATCCACGGACCTCCAACGTGTTATCCTCTTTAAAGTCTCAGGCATACGTCTGTGCAAGAGCGAGCCAGAAAAAATATCGACACTCGCGCATAGGTTGAGTGCGACAACATAAGAGGGGGGGGGGGGACTAGCTGAGACTTCGAATGTGTGCGGCACACCGATACATCGCCGCGCGTTCTGCAGCCGAAAAGGGAACTACTTTTTCTGTGCCAAAAGCCAACACGGACCCTGTTGTTCCGTGCAAATCTATGTTCTCTGGTAGTAACCAACGTCGTACGCACGCGAGTAGTATCGGATAATTGTGCGTCTTTGATAATTGAAAGAGGCATTGCAACACATGCCTGGCATTAGCTAGTTCTTAATAAAAACTTTTGATGTTGTCGGGGGGCCCCGTGTGTATATATATATATATCGCATTGCCGGGAGACCGAGGGGCAGGAGGATACTTATCCATGTTAGGAAGGCAAGGGGCACAACGTTCGATGTACATTTTAGGAGTAAAGTATTGAATTATTTATCATGATACCGATGGTACACACTTCTTTCGAAATTTCTGTTTTGGAACACACGGCAACATACGTACACGCACGCATGCACACACATACATTTACATATATAAATCATCCTTCGCAGGTCCAAATTCATAGTATTCTTTCGTAAAACAGTATGTATGCCTGAGTACGCAATACAGTTGCCTCGTCGACCTCCATTACTCTGAAAAAAAAAATAAGTTAAATATATAAAAGAATAATCCAATGCATCGATTACGAATGTTATTTCCAGTACGAATATGGTAAATCTTATATAAAGGTCGAACGTGCAGTGGTCCTCCAAATAGGAGTTTTACTATGAGAATATTCCAATACCCATATTACTATTATAATATTGAAAAAATCGTTATATAATAAAGTAGGTATACTTTTGCGTGCACAAAACGGCACTTTATTCGGTGCGTGGCAACCTTTTAAACATTGAGACAGGATCAGTTTTTGACCACATCGACCGACTGCGAGAAAAATTTAACGTGTAAATATATGCCCTGCAAGATGTACTTAAACGGCAACTTCGTTGCTATAACTTCACAATCGACTGCAGTCGATTAACGACATTATAGCAGCCACGTTGGAGCCCGAGAGTAAATCAAGAGATAACAAGAGATAATATGATAATATGAGACAACAAGAGATAATATGATTTACTCTCGCACTCCAATATGGCTGTTGCCACGTGTTGCCACCCTCGTAATTTTACTCTACAGATCACTGCTTAATCGTTCAATAAACTCGTTCGAAAAAGATATTTGAAAGTCCAGCGAAGGGGTCGACATAGTCTAGCCCAGTGAGCAAAGAAAAATGTCCGCATAGTTTACAATAAAATGGATACGTTAGATGAAACCGACATCGCTGTTTCAATAATTACGCTTAGAGAAAAAATGTACATGAAAAAGCGGACCACACCGCCAATTCCATGAGTGGTCCGCTTTTATTCCCTGTTTACAGTTATGTGATACTGTCGTAATTAGGCAAAATTTATAAACAAAACTTCTTTATACGTATTCAGCTATCCAACAAAATCCTTGTATGTTTCCGTCTAATGAGTCTTCTATTGAAGTTCTGACACTGCTATTGCAATTTAATACTGGATTCAATTGTGGAGAGTACCTAGAGTCAGAAATGTGGTACCAGCGGCCGGGCGGCGGTTGAACATTGCCATTCGCTCGCATGTCATCAGCTTCCGAATGGGAATTCGTTGTACTCGGACTTTCCGCCATGTCCGGTCTGTCCTTCGATGGCAAAAAGGCCCATCTTGGATCGTCTGAGGCAAGGGGCGCTCTCGTCTTGAACAACAACACGCGTTATTAACCTTCCGATGAAAATATCGCTGGAAATGATTCTGTGACGCGATCAACGATGTCTGACATTCACCTTCACGTAAGCTACGTAGTGACCACCGTGAAGAGTTCCACTGTGCTCGACCACACCGTAAAGCGAATACAACTTTGGCTCTTCACCGCCTACGCTAACGGGCGCCAGGTCCAACAGCAGCGGGAATTTAACGTGTTTCGCTAGCTTCCGAAAGCCCATTCTCAGCGATTGAAATCTCTTCAAGTGAAGAATAAGCACCGCTGGTACCTGAGATATCAGATACTGTTTCGTACTTGGTGTACAAACCATTTTTTCCGAGCCTTCCTTGCCCTGAGAAAATACGATCAAACGTTAGAATTGTTCCGAGTGGTATGACGGTGGAATTTACGAGTGCCCTTCCATAATTTTCTTGAGGTAGTACGAGCGCGCAATCTTGATTTCGATAGAATTTGTTCAAATTTTAACCAGACATTGTTCATATCATTATGCATGTTTGAGGGAAATTTCAGAACAGTCGACTATTTAGATTGAGAGATAATGGGTTTTTAAAATTGCAACTTTTAACACTGCAGGGTCTGCATTGAAATTTAGACAGAATAATTTTCGGTAAAAAAGATTTGTCCCCTATAAAAAGAATACATATGGCAACACCGCAGAACAGTATTGTTCAATATTTCAAGAAAAAAATAATTATCGTGTTCCTAAAGTTAAAAATGTTGTCATAAAAAAATATTTGCACTATAAATATTAATATTTTATATCGTTTATGTTATCTTTATTAACAAATAAAAGTATTGGTTCATTCATAACTAATTAAAACCTTTGTTCGATTAAAAATTACTTCCAAAATAAAAATTTGCGTTGCAGTATTATTTCAAATATGCCGCGCAAACTCACGTCATTGGATAGGTGGAACGATGCGGTGTTGCTATATGACTTCTTATTATAGGGGAAAAATATTTTTCACGGAAAATTATTCTGTCTAAATTTCAATGGAGACCCTGCAGTGTTCAAAGTTGCAATTTTCAAACCCATTATTTCCCAATCTAAATAGTCGACTGTTCTGAAATTTCATTCAAATATGCATAATGATATGAACAATGTCTGGTTAAAATTTGAACAAAATCTATCGAAATCAAGATTGCGTGCTCGTACTACCTTAAATTGATTTTGTTTCCTCGATATCTTCATTCTACCACATCTAAAAATGGTCTACTCAAGTTTCAAGTCGGAATAGTTTCAATTTTGCGGTCAGGCAAATGGACAAAGACCAACGTGTGGACACGCGAAAACATTAAGCGCGTTTTACTCAAAACGACTTTTTGAAAAACGGCGCACAGGATAACAGCTGAAATCTTCAATCGATAGATTCCATTGAAATCGATATTTCAAAAGGATTTTTTTCAATAAATGATGGTCAAACTTGCGGGAAAATTCACCAATTTGGTTTTTCGACTCTTGGATTTTCCAGATCAGACAATTTTACGGAGCGTTCCGATCTCAAAAGTGGACCTTGTATTTCGGACATTGCTGTATAGACATCTATTTTCCACATAAAAAAAGCTGGATAAACGAAAATGGTCAAAAATCGCCATGTATGTGAACTATGTGTGAATCAAGCCAAAAAGATTTGTTTCGTCGTGTACGCCATAAATTTCGCAAAAAAAATCGCCACTTTTCGGGCTTTTCGACAAAACGGTACCCTTAAAAGATTGGCTCGTTACCTTGTTCTCCCGGGCGGTACAAGCCTCGCAGCACACTTTGTTACTACCGGTTATCAGTTCCAACGATGTGAACTGATTGAGACACGACTGTATCGAGCATTCTCCCTCCTTGATGTGATAACCGTACGAATGCCTCCGCGTCGAAACGGCTACCTTGCACAATTTTTCTGTGATCTCGGCCACACCGTTCTCCAGCCTTACGTCTAGTTGATCAACTGGACTCGCGGTCGATTCGTCTTCTTTGTTCGCCGACGGTGAATCGCATGACGGGTATTCCGGGTCTGCTTTGCTTTCCAAGTATTTCTCACAACCGGTTGGAATTCTGGAAATTTGGACAAAAACAAATTTGCCTTGTGCATTCACCGATTTAATGGTTTCTGCCTGGAAGAATTTGGAACCGCTCATGAACGTTTTACGATGAACAACTTTAATACAGGCTGAGCTTTGTGATATGTCTTGGGGGATACAATAAAACTGCGAAGAACCGTCCCGGAAAAACTTTTGCAACAGTAATTTCCAGAGCACGGAATGAGTAACACAAGTCCTATAAGCAGCAGTTATATTTTCGTCAATTTAGGTACTTTTCTTATGGCCCGTAATTTCCCCTTTTCCCCTTTTAAAGGGGAAAATGGGTTGCCAACTATTCTCTCTTTTTCTTTGGCACAAATTCAGTAGTCCCGGAAAATACGAACAAAAATATAGGAGTGATCGAAAGTGTAAAAAAAATCGAAACATAAGTGCAAACGCGGTATCCGCAGAGCACGACATTATACGCAATAAGTCAAAGATAAAACGGACGTACAGCGTCGAATTCGTATTGAGTAAGGGTGTCCCGTTTACCGCCGCTTGCACATTTTCGTCCGACGGGTCCCCAAAACGATTCCATCCGGGACTTTGAGCTTCCGTCGTCAAGCAATAAGTCTTGTCTACGTCGAGCTTGTCATCGATAGCACTGGATGGTGGACTTAAAGGACTGTCCTTTGGCGTGGTGGGGCTGCTCAGTGAGCTCATCGTTGCTCCCTCAGGACTCAATTCCGCATTAACAATCAACGACGTGGAAGGTGATACTCCAATGTAATCGCCGCTTTCGTTGGTCGTTTCGGTCATAGGACTTTCCATCCAGTTGGTGCCCGAAGTTTCCATTATCGTCTGATTGAGAACCAACGATACATCAACGGTACTTGGTCTGTTAAATTCTTGATGCGTACTATTCTGATCGCAATCAAGCCGCATAGATTCCGCGTAACAGTCGACGGGACTCAATGCTACATTTCCATTTGTCGCCGCGATATTCGCATCGGATTGATCGAAAAGATCCTTCGACGGATCCTCGTCAGCCGGAGAAACAAGGCTCGTGGAGGCTGAAACTTTTTCTGAGCTGTAACCGGACTCAATGATCTCCGGTGCCGGTACATTGTCCTCGACGTCAGCATCGCCCTCTGAAATATTTCACAGTATATTTCCGCGCGTTCGAGCACGTATCAATGCTCCCGCAGGTGGTTTTTTTTACCTGACTCCAATGTACTGGATTGCTTTTCTTCGGATATTTTATTGACGTTTGACTTTGACCCATGATGGTTGTTTCCTCTCTCCTTCATTCGCGCTTTCATTTGTTTTTTCGATTCTTCTACGCGTTTTTCCTCCTTTCTAAACTGATTTCTTATCGACGATGCGCTAGATATGTTGTTGCCCATTGAATCGAACGTGTCGTCGAAATTTTTGTGTTTTCTTCTGCAAACAAGGCGCTGTACTTAAGAACATCGACAACAAAAATTCAAGAATGTGCGAGAGATACAAACTCTGTCAAAAGTATCCGAAAATGGGAATTCTCACATATACGCCCTAGATATAAAGTACAATGAAAGGTAAATCCTATAATATGTAGACGCATCCTCAAATTTCCAGCTAATGGTTTTGTTGCTTTTAAAAATTATTGTTTCACCTGAATTGGTTAATTATTTGCCTGACTTCCAAAGTATACCCGTGCGGGTTTTTAAATATTACCCTCCCTAAGTGAACCCTTCCCTATCACTTCCTGCCCGCACCTCACTAATCTAACCTAACTCCTGTGGCGTCCACAGCCATCTAAGCTACACTATACCATATTTGCCGAGGGTACCAGGAAACTGTGGAAAACCGGTACCTGTGTAGACGGCCCCATATTCTTCTGAGTCTCTGGTGCACATACTTTGACTCAAGTATCTGCACCCAAGGTCTCAGAAGTGTTGGCCTTCCGCTCACTGGTTGATACGCCAGCCGGTGGACGGCGAAGCGGTCACCGCTCGAAGAATTGACCATGTACAGCACTGCTTAACTCGATGTACCGCCGGAGCCGAACCCCAACCGCCTATCCACCAGTTTCGGTGAATTTATGAATATTTAATTTGCTTAGGGCAAAATGCTACCATTGCAATTATTATCACCATGATAGCACTGTCAGACTTCCATGCATCCTTAACGTCGGGATACTCAATCTTCATGGGATTATGGAATTTTAATTTATACTACTCCACTATCGTTCAATTTGGCGTCCAAAGTAAACGGTAAATGCGAAAGAAGGACAAGGGTCGGAATCGCTCTCAAGGAATTCACTTACTTTACAAACGGCGACTGAGGTTCTTCAGACATAACGGGTAAACTGAGATCCAGGAATGGCTCACTGCGCTGTGACGAGTGATTGCACTCGCAGCACTTGAGGGTAGAGACGAGAACACCCCGAAAAACTAATTCAGAACCGAGAAAACGTGAGCTCGCTTGTCTTCCATAAAACTTTACCTGAGCCTTGTGCACGTCATTGGCGCAATTCACTTTGATGGAAACTCCTATGCCAATCTGTTTTAGTATCACCGTTTGATATCTCTGTAAAAAATAACAATATTAGCGTAAATACCTCAGAGTGGAAAAATGGTAAATTGAATATTATAGTTTATTAAAAATCAATACCCGGAGATCCTCGTTCCGAACGAGCTCCAACAAGTGCCTAAGAAGCTCGTGAGAATCGTGTTGTCCACCATCCATACATTGCATAGTCTTTTTCTTGAAACTGGAGAAGAGCTCGTTGGGTACATAAACCTGACGGGTCTCCATGCTCTGCATCGCCTTCAGCGTTTTACAGAGTATCGATGTGAATGCACCCCAGCCCTCGAGAGAACCCTCGATTGGTTCCTGTGATGTTATACATGTCATCAATTCGCAATGTCTCAGAATTATTAACTGCCTTCGTAATATTTTATAATATTTGAGAATACTTCGCTTATAATTTCACGGCCGAAGTGAATTTCGTTTATATTTATTCGTGCTTTTCAATTACATCTATATAAGACCAAAATGACTGCCAAAATAAAGATACCGGAGATGTATATTTTGAATAAGAATATTTCCGACCGGTGTGCTGATATAGTGGTTGGCGTGCTTGCCTCTGTACCAAAACATCGGGAGGTCGCGGATTATAATCGCAGTCTCGTAGTCGTGGAGAAAAATAAATGAGGACGAGACGTTCTAGTTGTACACGGATGTCACGTTCACTGATCGGTACGTGTGTATATCGTGTGCGTGTATAGTACAGTCGTGCTGTTGCTGAAAAACCCCGTAATCGGAAAAAATAGAAGGCCAGTTTTTTGACACGTGGTTCTGTAGGTTCCGCGGTTGCTGAATCTAAGTTTGCCTAAAAATCGGGGTACATGGTTTTTTTGGGGGAATGAAAAGGGATTGGGGTGGATTGATGCCAAACTACAACCCCTACGAAGTCAGCACCGTGAGAAAAAATGCTCGGAGAAATCCGGGCTTTAGTTTTGTCCACAGCGCCGAAGTCGTGGTAGTTCATTTTGGGGGTCAAAAAGAGAGGTGAAATTTCTCTTTAGGATAAATTCGTACACTTTTTGTTCAAATGGGAACATTGTAGCTCTTGAAAAGACGCGTCGATCGAGTATTTGATTATCACTCTCCAATAATATCTCCCCCCCCCCCCAAATGGTTGAAATACAAACAAAAAAAATTGTTTGTTCAATAACTCAAAAACAATCGATTTTTCGGGTATGATTTAAATGTACGAAATGTAGAGAATAATTGTCTCTATATTTTCGTTTGTATGGACCACCCTTGAATTTTCCTTTTTCCAACCCCTCTCGGGGATTGAAAATAAAAAATAAAATTTTGGGACAACTATTGACCGCACGAACTCGTCGCCGTGGAACAATTTGTAGCTTGAACCCTCAGCTACATTTTTGTCCACAGCGCCAAACTCGCATCTCTTTATTTTCGGTCAATAGTTTCCCCAGAATTTCATTTTGAATTTTGAACCTCCGAGAGGGGTTGGAAAAAGTTAAACTGAGGGTGGTACATAGAAACGAAAATATAGAGAAAATTATTCTCTACGTTTCGTACATTTAAACCATAATCGAAAAAATCGATTGTTTTTAATGTATTCAATAAACATTTTTTTTGGCGATGATGATATTATCGCAGAGGGATGATCAAATACTCGATCGACGCGTTCTTTCAAGGGCTACAACATTCCCATTTGAACAAAAATTGTGTGCATTTTTCCTAAAGAGTTATCGAATTAAAACTGATTTTTCAAAATTTCACCCCACTTTTTCACCCCCATAATGAACTTCCACGACTTCGGCGCTGTGGACAAAAATAAAGTCCGAATTTTTCTGAACATTTCGTTTCCCGGCGGGGACTTCGCAGAAGTTGTACTCCGGCATTAATCCCGACCCCCATCCCCTAAAAAAACCCTGCGCCCCGATTTTTAAGCAAACGAGGATTTAGCACCCGCGGCACCTACAAAATCATGTGTCAAAAAACTAGCCTTCTTTAATTTTTTTCCGATTCCAATATACAGCACGACTGTACTAATGCCTGCAGCCCGTGATTTATTTCTCTACGAAATACGACCAGCTCCGAAACTGAGGAGCGAACCTTTTTTCGGTCCATTCTTTATTTTTAATCTTATAGTTGTCGAGATATAGCGAATTTTCGAAAACTGCACTAATTTGCAAAAAGCTGGGGAATCATGCAAAGAAATTCAAAAGAAAACATGTTTTACAAACAAAGTGGAGGTAAATCTCGGCTTATTTTTATTGCGTCTACGAATAAAAAGTTGATTGCCATTTTCTAAAAATGAGTATGAAAATGAGAGTAGGAATACCACAGAAAACCAATCATGTTCAAGGGCTGCTGACTAGTAACGAAACGTAGTAGATGATAAGTAAGTCATCGGTTAGGGGCCCATTTTGTGCTCTTTCGAACATCACTTCGAAAAACCCTTTGCGCGTTTTTTAGGCCGAGATCTGTTATTTTTTCTCCCGATCGGACATTCGTAAAATGTCCGATCTATAATACTCTTTGCCGATGGATATTTTGTTCGAAATTTTAAACGAAGCATCCAGACGATTTTTCGTTGTTCCTCATGCTATTGAATATCTTGACTACTTCGGTTACTGTTACCAGTTCCATTTCTTCGGAATTGTCCGAAACCTTGCACTTCCCACCAGGTAGGACAAACTTTTCCCCTGGTTCCTGCAAATCCTCGAGTACCTTCACGAGAAACGGTGTTTGCGCGAGACATTGGAGGACTGCATTGAAGAAACATGTATTACCTAAATTTGTCAAGCCCTGCGGGAAAAATACCCAAAATTCATTCTTGATCAAGCATCATCTGTATTTTCACTTTATTTTACACACACACACACACACACACACACACACACACACACACACACACACACACACACACACACACACACACACACACACACACACACACACACACACACACACACACACACACACACACACACACACACACACACACACACACACACACACACACACACACACACACACACACACACACACACACACACACACACACACACACACACACACACACACACACACACACACACACACACACACACACACACACACACACACACACACACACACACACACACACACACACACACACACACACACACACACACACACACACACACACACACACACACACACACACACACACACACACACACACACACACACACACACACACACACACACACACACACACACACACACACACACACACACACACACACACACACACACACACACACACACACACACACACACACACACACACACACACACACACACACACACACACACACACACACACACACACACACACACACACACACACACACACACACACACACACACACACACACACACACACACACACACACACACACACACACACACACACCAACACGCGCGCGCGCGCGCACACGCACGCACACGCACACACACAATATATGATTGTTACTCATAATAAAAGTTTTCAATTTTAAACTTTATTATGAGTAAATATTCAATTATTTATTCAATTATTATTCAATTTTAAGTGTTATTATTAAACTTTGAAAAAAGGGTAAAAAATCAATCCACTATAGATGGTGAAGAAAATGTGTAGTGTAGATGGGAGCAAACCCAATCAACAATCAACAAATTAAAACATTGTTTACTCATGATAAGTTTTGACCATTATAGGAATGTACTAGCAAATGATCTTACCACTACCCTCGTCAGACTGTTCAATGGTATCTTGGATTCAGCTACATTTTGGTTCCCAAGGTCTGTTCGTATAAACGGTAGTGGTATCGGGTGCTGTGACACAGGTGAAGTCGGCCCCTTCTTCGCGTTTTTCTTATGGGCCCCCGGCAAGGATAAACGATTCGATTTCTTTGAGGCTTCTATAAATTCAAGTAACTTACGGCTGAAACACGGTAAACAGAGAGCAATGCATAACGACCATGGAAGCTCAACTAGTACGTGCATAACACCATCACACCGCTCTCACACTGACCTATGTGGGCTAGTAATTTCACGGTCGCACTGATAGCACCAGAGAATCCAGCTTTGAGTATTTGCTACTACGCAGTGGCTGCCTTCTGTCACAGACTTGTAGTGTTCCAACGCGTGCGATCTTTGCCCTCTGCCACACGACTGGTGACCACAGTATAAACACATCCACAAATCGACTGGTGAGGTCTGTCAGAAGGAGAAAAATCGCCTGTTTCTGAGGTTCTCCTTTTTAGGTATTGCGAATCGTGTATAGTCAATAGAGCCTGGAGGGCACTGGTAGCAAAACTAACTGATAATTTCACTTGAATAAGCCAGAATCTTACAAAACCGAAGGGATAGACAGTCTGCTTTCATCTTGTCTTCAAGAAACCTGATAATATTGAATATACAGGAGATGCACTCCTTTGTCTGCTTCCACAGTCAATGACGCATAAGAGATATCAAAGGTTTGGTAAAGTAGGATTCTTGTAGAAAATTGTGAATTACATTTTTGAGACATCAACGTTTATCTTATAGATAGCAACATGATAAAAGGTGTCAAAACCAAAACAGTACGAGTACATTGCTTTCTCCTCATTATATTTCGATCACAAAGCTTCCCCTACCAATTATCATTTCCAAAGTGACCCCTTTGTACAAACACCTTTGGGAATGGTGTAATTATAAGGTAGCAATGAACAAGTCCACAATTTGCATAATTTTGATTTTGAAAAATATCCTATATTATTCCATATTTATGAGAAAAACGAATCCGAGTTGCCTCAAAACTTAAGGTAATACTTCATTTCTTGCATTTTCTCGAAGTTTGACATTTCTTCACAGATGCGAATCTTTCGGTTTGAAACCTAATACGTCCCTACCAAAGCTGATCCGAAACTTCAACACTTGTAGGATGTCAAAGCATTTACAAAATATTTTTCATTGGAGCAATTTAAAAATGTATAAAATCTCAACCCTTTCATGGATTCTTGCAAAATCTATTAGGAAGCATCTCATGATACATTTCTTTGTCCGTTTAAGGGTTAGGCTACTCTGAAAATTGTGAACACTCATTCATCACTTGAAGCAACTCAAATTGAAGAGAAAGGTCCAAAATATGGTACAGGGAACACAGATTAAAGGTGAACTTATTATTACAATTACAGAGGTGCTAGTAAAACTTAAGACACATTTTTGTTGAAACTGTTTTTTAAGAGTTACATGATTTCTCGATATCTGATGAACGGATTGACTCGGAACCTGGTACACTTATTCAGTCTAATAGTAGTTTAGTCTTGACTGATTTTCTTAACATTTTTTTTCTTTATTTATCAACAGTAATGATATCTTTCCTAAAAAAATCGAAAAACTCGTAATTAAAAATAACCCTAATTTGCGGGTTGTTACAGTAGCCTAACCCATTAAAAACTCTATCGCAATATTTCAAAAACATTCAATTCTAGATATTGTCATATGGGATTTTTCAATTTGGTGGAATATTCTGGACATGCATCTACAAATTCGCAAAAATCATCACAAAAACGAAATTTGCGCTGTGCAAAGGAAAAAAAATGAAAGTATCTATGAGATCAGGATAATGAACCAATGCGACGCCACTGACCTCTTCTCCGTCATTTGGAGTATTGTTGCAGTCGTCTTTCTTGCAATCTTGGCATTCTGTTTCAAGAGCTATTTTCCTCATTTTTAATTTGATAAGAGTCGTCGCCACATGTATGCAGCTTTTTTTCCCATGCGTGTGACAGTTGTCTCCTGTTAGAAGAAAGCAACAGATGTTCGATGACGACTATCCTAAGGTCGAGTTTGGATACCGAGTTGTGCAATAAATTTTCATTATTATAACGTTCACTAAAAGGAAGATAGAAAACTATTCTAACCTGAATTCGCTTTCTCCCCGGATTCTGAGGAATCGTCACTGGCCTCGCGCATATTAGCATCTGGCTGACGATTTCGACGTCTTCCTCCCATTTCTTCTGCCTAAATACAAAATTGATCTATCGCCTAGTAAATCAGAGTAGAATTGAAATAGCAAAGCTCCCGAACGCGTCGTGTTAACACATTTTTCGTCTTCGCTGCGGCCACGTACGATAATCCGGGAACAAATCCCCGTGTTTGTTGTTGCAATGTTTGCCGAAGTTTGAAGAAAATCCCGAATCTTACCGATACTCCCGAGATTACAAAGGATTGCTAAAGTCGATCGAGAGATACGGGTCTTTTTATTGTTATAAATTAATAAACATTAACTTTGTGCTAGATAAAAATAGAGTGAATTCCATTACTGCAACCTCATGGCATTGGCAATGGCAGCTTTACCGACAAGGTCCGGTTAGTACGGTTTACGGCATTATTGGACATAATCATAATAATTTAGACGGAAAACTACGAGTCCCCCCACGGTCTTGCAAACAGGTCACTCCCCACTCCTAGGATAGGAAATGATTCGGATAATGAGGCAAACAGGCAGTTCTCGCTTCTGCCACCCGAAGCGCTGGTAGGTAGAAGTTAGCCAAGCAAACGCAGGTCCGAACAGCTGTGCAAAGGCGCAGATTTTTCGAAATAAACATAGTCTGTTCGGTTTAAGGCGAAGTAGAAGATGTACCACGTGACATATGAGTGCGAGAGAGATAGATGAAATTTTCGAACAGAGATTTCTCAGAGATGATTAATATTTAAGGCAAAACGAAATCATTAAGCTCTGCGTCAGGGAATTCTCCAGAGCCTAATGCTTTCTTTTTTTTTCTAAAAAAAATAACCATCTATGAGAAAATTGTGTTTGAAAATTGTGAGGTTATATTGACCTTGTACATTCCCTTAACTCACGGTCTTACATACAGGCAGGGAGGCTAGAGTGGGAGGAGTCCGATCTGTGCATTTCAAAGTGGCTACAAAAATGTGGTCAAACAGGGATGGCGCCACGACCTCTAAGACCGCGAGAAGTAAGCTGAGTATCGATGTCGTGTAAGAGAGATGGAAGAGGATCGAATACGCATCCTAGCCCACGGTCTTACACACGGTCTTACATACAGGTCTTGAAACTCGCTCAAAATTTCAGTGGTGGGGGATGGCCTCTTATTGAAGCACCGACTGTTTCAACTCGTAACCACGAGGATCGCTGCTGTAGAGTGATGCAGGCGGTGTGAGAGAGACGGAAATAGATTTCAAAAGTAAACAAAACCCAAACATAACCGCTGATTCACGCGACCACACGCGACGTGCTCTACTTGTAAACTTGTAAAAACGGTGATATTGAAAAATTACTAAGTGGTGTATTGTGCCAACGTGTGAAACAGGCTCTCGGAGTGAAAAATCGAAACACTCAGTGTTTCGGGTGCCGAGAGACCTGGCGCAATTAAAAAAATGGGAGGCCGCGATACCGGGAGTTGGGAAATTAGAGCCGAGACACGTGTGCGAAAATCATTTCGAACCGAAATATATTCATCGAGAATGCGCGAAACAGGCGTTGGAGCCGGGAACCTGAGAAAAAAAGAAAAATTATTGGAATCATTACAATAAATACTTTCCAGGCTAGAAGACATAAAACAAAGTCAGTGAATTATTTTCATTTATCCTACTCGAGAGTCCAACGCTTAAAGGTCGGAAAAGAGGTTTTTTTAAATATACCAACGCAAACCGTTTCGGAAACTGCAAAGTAGAGATTATTGAAAATGTTTCTTGGGACATGCATTAAAATTTTTCGAAGGGGAAATAAAGAATTGCAAAAGAAGCACTGTTTCTTAAGTATTTGTTTCATTTTCAAGAAATACATCCTGCAAGTGTTTCGGTCTGGATTCCACTTCGGTCTGGAATAGTTGCCACTTATTGTCCGGTCAATTAAAACAACGCGTAAAGCCTATTTAAAAAAAAGACAAAACATGTTTTTAAAAACCGAGCGCACGGGATCGAACCCCTGAAAGCAGCATTACGAAGCTTGCACTGATCCCCTCGACCAACACGAGCTCACATTGACACCTATATGAAAAACATTCATATTCATTCTACCCACTTGGATAACTATAGTCTTTGGTTTTTCTCAGGCTTACGATAAAGTTACTTTTAATTGTATTTAGGTCCATCATCCATTTTTGACATTGAATATCATAATTTGCCTAAGTCAGCCAATTGTACAGCTAGGTTAGGTTCTTATGAGTTAACAATCGATTTCCATCTCTCTCGCACAGCCTGCATCACTCTATCGCAGCGACACTCGTGGTCACTAGGCGAAACGGCCGGTGCTTCAATCCGGTGACATACCCCCACCACCAGAGTTTCAAGACCTGTATGTAAGACCGTGGTCTTACATACAGGTCTTGAAACCACGGTCTTACATACAGGTCTTGAAACTCTGTGGTGGGGGAATGTCCTCGGATTGAAGCACCGGCCGTTTAGCCTAGTGACCACGATTGTCGCTGCGATAGAGTGATGCAGGCTGTGCGAGAGAGATGGAAATAGATTGTTGATGCATAGGAACCTAACCTAGCTATACAATTGGCTGGTGTAGGCAAATTATGAAATTCAATGTCAAAAATGCATGATGGACCTAAAAACAATTAAAAGTAACTTTATCGTAAACCTGAAAAAAACTATAGTTATCCAAGTGGGTACAATGAATATGAATGTTTTTTATATAGGTGTCAATTTGAGCTCGTGTCGGTCGAGGGGTTCGGTGCAAGCTTCGTAATGCTGCTTTCAGGGGTTCGATCCCTGTGCGCTCGGTTTTTTTAAAACATGTTTTAGCTTTTATAAAAAAATAGGCTTTACGCGTTGTTTTTATTGACCGGAAAATAAGTAGCAACTATTCCAGACCGAAGTGGAATCCAGACCGAAACACTTGCAGGATGTACTCTTGAAAATGAAACAAATACTTAAGAAACAGTGCTTCTTTTGCAATTCTTTATTTCCTCTTCGAAAAATTGTAATGCATGTCCCAAGAAACATTTTCAATAATCTCTACTTTGCAGTTTACGAAACGGTTTGCGTTGGTAAATTTAAAAAAACACCATTTTCCGACCTTTAAGCGAAGGACTCTCGAGTAGGATAAATGAAAATAATTCACTAACTTTTTTTTATGTTTTCCAGCCGGGAAAGTATTTATTGTAACGATCCAAATAATTTTCCATTTTTTTTCAAGTCTCTCGGCACCCGAAACACTAAGCGTTTCGATTTTTCACTCCGAGAGCCGGTTTTACACGTTGGCACAATACACCACTCAGTCATTTTTCAATATCACCGTTTTTACAAGTTTACAAGTAGAGCACGTCGCGTGTAGTCGCGTGAATCAGCGGTTATGTTTGGGTTTTGTTTACTTTTGAAATCTATTTCCGTCTCTCTCACACAGCCTGCATCACTCTATAGCAGCGAACCTCGTGGTCACGAGTTGAAATAGTCGGTGCTTCAATAAGAGGCCATCCCCCACCATTGAAATTTCGAACGAGTTTCAAGACCTGTATGTAAGACCGTGCTTGAAACTCACTCAAAATTTCAGTGGTGGGGGATGGCCTCTTATTGAAGCACCGACTGTTTCAACTCGTGACCACGAGCATTGTTCTTTGACTCGGAACAATTTACCATCATATTGACCTGAGTAAAAAAAGAATGCAAGGATAAAAAAATTATTACTTAAGACGTTTTCCACCGTTCATTGTACAAGAAAACAATACAGGACAATTTATTAAATTCCTTACGGCACTCAGAAATTGCAATTTCTCGTGTATAAGGTATCTTATCATTTTTATTTAACCCTAAAACTCATAACTGGGGTCCGGTCGCACCCACATTTTTATGCAAAAAATGAGTTTTTCTTGCCGTTTTTTGTATTTTAATGGATTGTTCACTTATGGAATGTTAGTTTAATCAGATAGCTCGCACACTATTTACTTACATATGAAAATACGAAAAAATTGAGGTACGATAAAGTCTATTTATCCCCGTAGGGCCGGTTTAATGACAAAGAAAAGCACGGGGTGCATATACAACCCCAGTCATGCGTTTGACGGTAAAAAAAATGTCATGAGTTGTTGGGTTAAATATCATTGTCGTAACAATTATCGCGTTACTGTTCGCTGGTTGCGAGTTTTAATATAGACAGATCGCAAAGCATTGTTCTTTGACAGCAGGGATTAATTTACCATCGTATTTACCTGAGAAAATAACAATTCATTTAAGAAAAAAAAGTATCAGTATTATTTAAGACATTTTCTACCGTTCGTTGTACAATTAAACGCTGTTATAATAAAAATATTTTTCTATCACTAGGTATTGCATCATTATTATTTTCGACCTTTTTCACCGTTAATTATGCAACTGATGCATATTGTTAATTGGGCATTGCTATATTAAAAATATTCTTCTATCTTTACGCATTTACGGAGATCTCTCTGGTTCATATCGTTTTACATCTCTCTCGCACTTCTCAAGTATCATTCTGCCTCATATACAGCTCACTTCTCATTATTTATTTTTTCCGTCTCTGTCACACGCAGCTCACTTCTCGAGGTCTTAGCAATAGTCGCGCCATCCCTATTTGACCACATTTTTGTAGCGACTTTTTTCAAGTTTCTCCATAAGAGTTCGGACTCCTTCAGCCCCCTGACCAGGGAGGCTAGAGAGTGGGAGGAGTCCGATCTCTTATGGGAGAGATTAGTGGGGAGATGCACAACGCGGCCCTTTTCAGCGTGCCTCGTAAATGGCGCTAAATCGCGGCGGCGAGTTCGGGAGTATGATTTCGTGATCATCGCCTCTGTCGAGGTTGCAGATTCCCTTGTAGCCGCGCGAGTCCGTGATCACCGCTCAAGTCGGTATCGCAGTCAGCGTGAACACGAATGGGTAGCTCGGTGGGGGAAAAGTCTCTGCCCCTCGCTCGCTCGATAGGTGAACGGAGCGAGGTTTTCCGTCCGATCGAGCTCGACATATATGTGTGGCCGTACTGCGGATTGGAATATGCATTAAATGAATTTCAAAGGGAAAAACATGTATCGAGATCATTGTTTTCTCTCGGTTGCCCGTTTATGCCGAAAATGCGTGTTAAAAAAATTAATCGATCGAAGAGATTACATCGTAGTTACTCCCGAGTCCGCTAGATGCCACAACGTTCAGTGCTTTCAATTCAAATTTTCTGGGGGGTGTTAGCCCCCCGGCGCGCCCCTTCTGTTTCATATTTTTTAGAGTATCGCAGGATTGTTGTTTAACAAAGGGTTGGGGGGTTTTTTTAGACCTTTTGGGTGGGATGTAATCTCTTCGAACGAGGCGACTCATATAATTGCGATCGAACGAGCCCGCGGGCTCGTTCGATCGATTAATTATATTTCGTGCCTCGTTCTCGAGATTACATCGTAGTTGTTTAGAGATAACAACAATCCGTTTATTCATTTCGTATATTGAATTCTTTATTTATTACATTTATGTTGGTCGGTGAAGGTAATTCTCAAGTATTCTATTCAAATCACAGCACAGTTTTGTATTGTGTATTATCTATGCTTAATTAGTGCGAGATGAGAACATTATACGCAAAGTCTGGCTCTACTCTCTCTATCGGCTGCTGATAGATTCTTGCAAACATTCGTGACCTTTCCGACCACCCTGCCGTTTTTCTTATTGTATCTAGGGAAACCCCTTTGGCGAAGGCTGCTGAGGTGGCGGCGTGCCGCGTGGAGTGAGCCGAAAATAAAGAAACATCTATACCGCTAGCCTTCATAACATTCTTAATCCATCTACTAACAGTTTGAGCCCTAATTTTCTTGTGCGGTTTTTTAACAGCCAAGAGAAGACTATTTTCCTTCCCACGATAGGCCGCTGTCGTCTCTAAATATTTTTCCACGTACGTGGCTACACATCACTCCTCGTTGTTCGTGAATCTCGGAATTTTAAGTACGGGTTGTTTTCTCCCTGGGCCAGATGTTTTTAACAGTGCCGTGATTGGTATCTCTAACCCATGTGGAGATTTTTTTATATTTCTCATATCTATATTTGCGAGTGTTTGAGCCCTGCTGGCCGTGCTTAACGCTAATAACATAACGGTTTTCTTGGACAACTCTTCTATCGACAAATTTTCCGCAGGGTGCAATGCTGCCAGGTGGTCTAGTACCAATGCCACGTCCCAAGTCGAGGAATATTTGGGGAAACTGGGTCTTACCTTGAACACGCCAGTTAAAAACCTTTTGATTATCGGATCCTCACCTATTTTCTTCTCCGAGATCAGAGAAATGGCAGAGCGTAGACAATGTATGTTGCTATATGAGGCTCCCTTCTCGAAATGAAATGTTAAGAAACTTAATAACGTGTCAACGTGCGGCTTAACGAAGTTAAACCCTCTCTTCTTACAAAACGTCTCCCATTTCCCCAAGGCCGTCTTATATTGTTTAGCTGTTGACGGAGTTAACGACGACAGTATAATTTTCATTGCTTCTGCTGGGACCTGTTTTTTTAAGAAAAACGCCCGGAGACCCTGGCTGCCAGCAAGACTAAGTCTCGCGCCCTCGGATGTTTTGTTTGTCTATACGGAGATAATAACAAATTATTATCGGGGCCAAATCTTAAAGAATTTTCTACAATTACGCTCATGAAAACTGGATACCAGGGCTGGTTGGGCCAGTCAGGCACTACCAGAATCCCCTCTGCTTTGTCTCTTTTTATTTTGGCGAGTACACGTAAGATTAAAGAGAAAGGGGGGAAAGCATAAAATTCGAGGTCGGACCAGCTTATTGTAAACGCGTCAACTACCCAGGTGCTCGTTTCCGGAAACCAAGAGCAAAATCTTTTGCATTTAGTATTGGCCTCTGACGCAAACAGATCTATTTCCGGTGCTCCTAGATAATAACTAATCTCCTCAAATACTTGACCGGTTAATTCCCATTCCGTGTCCCCATTCTTTACTCTCGACAGTTGATCCGCCTCTACGTTCTCTGCTGACGGTATGTAGGAAGCAAACAGAACATTCCTTCTTTTCTCTGCCCACTGCCAAATTTTTCTTGCAAGTAAATTGTACTTGTGAAACCTTGTGCCTCCCATTTTATTCACGTAGGTGATTGCTGTTGTATTGTCGATCCGCAATAATATCTGACTATCTACAGTTTCCCTGGCCAACTCCCGCAACGCTAACTTGACTGCATATAATTCTTTGAAATTGATGTGCCATTTGGTCTGTGTTCCCGACCAAAAACCGTACGTCCTTTTATTTCCTCGAACTGCTCCCCAACCGGAGTCCGAGGCGTCTGTAAAAATTGTTACCTCAAAAGTTCCCGTTTTTATTTGGTTGGCGCCCTCCTTAATATTATTCTCCCACCAGCATAGATCCGGTATAATACACTGGGGAATCTCCATTTTTCTATTATAATCTCCACCGTTTACTAATAGAATTTTAATCTTTTCCCTTTCCATGATCTTTGTGTATAACCAGCCGTACTCTACGGCTAAGCAGGCCGAAACTAAGCTCCCTATGAGCTCGGCAAACTCTCTGATCTTGCATTTTTTAATATTTTTGTACTTTTTCACGATCTTAACCAGCTTACTCTTTCTCTCCACTGGTAACTCTAATGTGAACCTCTCTGTGTTTATAATAAATCCTAGGAACTGACACCTTGTCTTTGGCACTAAGTCGCTTTTTCTCTCATTGATTAAAAAGCCTAAAGATTCTAACAATTTTCGCGATTCATACACGTTTCTCTCACATATTTCCGCACTATGTTCTACGCACAGCAAATCGTCTAAATAAATCACGGATGTGTAGCCCCTGGACCTCAAGTGCCGAACAACTGGCTTCAAAATTTTCGTAAAAGCACGCGGTGCTGTCGCCAACCCGAAGGGCTGGCACGTGAATTGATAATGTAGGCCCCTGAACGCGAATCTTAAATATCTTCTACTCTCTTTACTGACTGGGATCAAGTAATACGCGTCTTGTAAATAAATGTTTGCCATAAGGCTTCCCGGAACAACTATTCTTGCTGCCGTCCGAATATCCTCCATCTTAAAATGCTTCGTTGCGATAAACTTGTTCAATTTTTTCAAATTTAATATAAACCTGTATGTACCGTCTGGTTTCACCACTAAGAAATATGACGAAACGAACTGGTCCTCACTTTCATCGCATTCCTCGATTGCCCCTTTCTCTAACAACTTCTTTACCGTTTGTTGGTAACTCTCAAATTGACCGAATGGTATGTTTACTCGAGGCTTTACATTCTGGTAGACCCTGGAGCTGAAAATAATTCTGTATCCCTCAATACAATCTAAGACAAATTTATCATCCGTTATGAGCCTCCAGTTTTCTTTAAATATCTTTAAACTGCCTGCCAATCTACCTACTTTTTCGTTTATTTTCCTCTCCTTCCTTTGAATTTTGGGTTCTGTCCCCTCGAGTTGACGGGTTGCTGCCTGCCTCTGAAAGACAACCTTGGTCGGCGCGGACTGCCTGATTGAAAATTGCCCGCATGGCTCTGGAACAGTCTTCTTCCCTGCAGGCCCCAGAAGTTTAAATTCCCTGATGGCGCCTGATAACGATTACCGCCCCTCTGGACGTATGCACTCTTGGGTCCAATGCTTTCCAAGGCCTTGAATTCTTTTATCTTCTCGCTCAAGCCCTTGCCAAACAGGAAGGTGTCTGATTTAGTTTTTTCCAATAGCTCCTTCACCTGTTTACTCACGCCCGGCAAAATGAAGGCCTTTCTTGATTCGTTTTGCTTAAAATGAATCTCGGTGACCAATTTTGCAGCGTCATTCAAGTTCTCCAAGAATGTCAACTTGTCGATACTTTCATCCTCGTCTAACAGAGAGGATATTGCCACTCCCAGTGACATAAGTGTCGATCCCGCCAGTCGCTGTGCCTCTGACAAAAACCCGTCTCTTTTTTTTCCCGGATTCATTTAATACCGCTAGGATCTAACCGGTGCGATGGTCTAGTGGTTAGCGTGCTCGCCACTAAACCAGCGGACCGGGAGGTCCCGGGTTCGAATCCCAGTCGCGTACATTTCGTCAGGAAATGTTTTTCTTCGGCATTTCGCGGCGAAATAAAACTAGTTCCACGACTGGGGGGCGAACTCGATGACCGGCTGTATTGGTATAGGTTTTCCGCAGTTTCGCTATACCCATGACAGAAATGTCATGATGAATATAATACAGAGGGGGAAGTCGGCTGCGGCCGCAAGGGGGGGGAGGGGAGGGAGAAAGATGGAGAAAAAAGGAGAGCAGGAGAGGAAAGAACGGTCATAATGATGGGAAAGAATAGGTAACAAACGCGACAGCGTGTACCTAAGGAAAAAAACCAACTAGAAACCCTAAATTTGAGGTTACTTTGGCACTATTACAAAATGGCGACACTGCAGCAAATTATTCCGAGGCATGTTGAACTTAAGGTGCTCTGCGGCACGCAGTCTAACTTGTGCCAATTTTAATCTGGACAAGATAATTTTTTAAAATTAAATCTACATGAGTGTAGCTAGTGAACCACGTAGGGGATTTTAGAAATATTGATTTTTGAGTAATTGCCGAGTATTTGACAAAAAATGTTCAATTCTTTTATTAAGACAAATAATTTGCACTAGGGCTGAACCTTAACATTATGTATATGCAATTAATTCACGAATTAGCGAAAATATTGACATCGGCATGTGCAACCACATGTTGATTTATTTTGTCAAATCGTTTGTATTTTTTGATTGCATGCTGTCGTCACCGAATTTAATTATGATTGCCATTTATTTTAATGCTGTTAGAGATTTCTTTGATACAGCAAAAATGTAATGCATGATGCTTGGACAAAAAAACGTTTTTTAGGTTAAACATGCAAATCGTTAAATATAAATACCCCTCGCTCCCATTTCGTTATAGTGTATTACCTCTAATATTTAATTGGATTTATTTTTTGTTTTCAGCTTCGCCATGGGTAAATATTGCGCTTACCCCGAATGTCCCTTCCATTACTAGAATATGTAGTTTTCTAATATTTAAGTTGTTGCCCCGCCTGGGGTATAGATTCGGTTTGGTTTGAGGTTTGATGTAAATTATATATTCTTTTATTTCTTTTTGTAGCGAGAAAAAAAAATTTTTCTTGGAAATCCAGTATGCAATATTCACATTATGGCTGTTTAATCGTACATGTCACCGTATAAAAATAGAACATTTACAGTATCGATCACCTCCAAGTAAAAAAATTACTGAAATATTATCATTTTATAATGTAACCAAAAGTATATCAATATTACTCTTCAGTATTACAAGCTGCAGAAGAAACAAATATACGACAAATCGCGGATTGACGATTCAAAATCACCGCGCGGACGGAGCCCGCAGTGGTGGCGCCGCCAGGCGGGTACAATCCGCGGATCGTTCATCACTTTCACAACCATTTCGCCAGCATTGCGTTCGGGCTCCTTTACTCTAGTCCACGGTCTTACATACACGTCTGACAACGGCGGTAGTGGGGGTAGGCACCCTTAGCGGTTTTGTTTTTTATTCCGATTGCTGCCGCTTGGTGCGTGACGACAAGGGGAAGTAGAGGTACGACCAAGAGAGAAATAGCTCTTCTGTCCTTTTCCCTCCTGAACGGCATGCGCCGTTTGCCCTAACTTAATTTACCGTACTGTCGTGTAAACTGCATAATACAGTAGCTTCCATGTACAGGGATTTCCCCTTTTTACATTTCCCACCATTTTCTCTATCCACATCCCTAATCGATCCCCACCTTGCGGCCGCCGCCGACTTCCCCCTCTGTATCGCATTAACCATGACATTTTCTGTCATGGGTATAGGGAAACTGCGTAAAACCTATACCAATACAGCCGGTCACGGGTTCGCTTCCCAGCCTTGGAGCTAGTCGCGTTAGGTCGAGAAACAGCTCACAGGCTACAGCCATACACACCCGACACACACACGTACTGGTCCGTGTGCGCTAAATCTGCGTAGAACTGGAGCTACCGTCACGCCTGTCTTTTTATTTCTCTCCGAAACTACGAGACGGTAATTCGAACCTGCGACCTCCCGATCTGTTGATTCCAGAGGCAAGCACGCTAACCACTAGACCAACACATCGGTGTTGTAAACTGCATAATATACGAAACCAATAAAAAAAGTGTAGATTAAAACAAAAAAATGACTACTTTCATCGAAAAAAAAAAATTGAAAATTTTTTGAATACATTAATTCATACCAGCACATATTACGACCATTTACATCCTTTTTTCTCCAATGTCTCACAATACATCGTTCTTCGAAATGTTTTTCGCACACGCACTGAGACTCTTTCAGTCCCGGAATAGCATCGAGCCATTTTTTGTATCGTTCGACGTTTCTGGGCGCGCGAAACACGAAGCATTTCTGCTTACAATTTTTGTACCCCGTTTTACAATTGCGAACCGCGCAACCCTTAGCCATTTCGCATTTTTTTTGCAAACACTACCAAAAAAAAATCACACTTATGCGTAAAAACACGATAAAAAATGTATCACGGTAAATCGTGTAGAACCTTCTGGTATATGGTCGCAAATAAAGGTTATTTCGACAATCGCGCCACAAAAACATACGTAAACACGTTGGGCCCATTCGCCGGTAAGAGGTAAGGGGGAAACTACTTCCCCTTGCTAGTAGCGACGCGCAGCGGCGCCTAGTGAATCGAAAAGTGAAGCCGATAAGCGTGCCTACCCCCACCACGAAAATTTAGCTTCGTTGCAAGACCTGTATGTAAGACCGTGCTCTAGTCTCCATGCGCGCTACTATGATTGTGTGATGGGCGTGTAAGAGACTAGAGAGGGGGTAACGTTTGCGCGCGATCTGGCTGCACTGCTCTTTCTATCTAAATTCAACTTGCTGGGATGCGTATTCGATCCTCTTCCATCTCTCTTACAAGACATCGATACTCAGCTTACTTCTCGAGGTCTTAGAGATAGCGGCGCCATCCCTGTTTGACCACATTTTTGTCGCCACTTCGAAATGCAGAGATCGGCCTACTCCCACTCTAGCCTCCGTGATTGGGTGGTTTGGTAGGAGTCAGCGCATCATTTTAACCAGGGAGACTAGAGAGGAGGAGTGGACACAGCATAGGCCAATACGTAGTTCCAGCGTCTTAAAAAGTCCGACCTTCAATACTTCCAGATTGTGCCACTAGCAGCTCTTCTGACGATAACGTTTCAAATAATTATAATAGTCCAAACTTAACGCATGCGCACAAATAATAAAAGAATTTGATTACGAATACAAAGAATACAATTTGAACTGTCGGCGAGATGTTGGAAATCCACGATCCGACATTTTTCGCCAGCGAATTTTTGTTGCTGATCGTTGAGGTTATAGTTATTCTCGTCGCGTTTAGCCGCATTTGCTTGACACATGGCTCTGCCACAGCTTTCAGCCTTTTAGCAAGCGCCCTTTCTCTTGTAAACTTTCCTTTGTATCGCATTTGGGTTGACATTTTCACGCTTTTTTTATTATATAAAATATTTGGCGTAGAAAGTTGGATCGTAGGAAGCTCAGCGCCGCTCTCTATACGAGGATGAGATCTATCTATGCTTGAGGTGCGAATGTGTGGGATATATAGAGGGTACAAGCTCTGTCAAAAATGTACAACCAACAGCGTCGTACAGGCATTGGATGTTACTATACGCTTCGACCGAAACTTTTGGCTCATACGTGTACCTACATTGTTGGTTCACCGCTTAATTTAATTAATTATTAGTTGCTATTATGAGTTTGCAACGATAAGAATAAAGACAGCGAAATAGGAGAGGTAGACGCAACAGTTAGGTCCCCCATCACGAATGTGCTGTCAACAGCAACCGAGAGTACGCCAAGAGCACGAGGCTATTGGCGGAGCTAATCGATCGGACACAGACGATCGCAGTGCCTCCTTATTTGCTGCGTTTTTGCGGACGTTTCGTCAGCACTGTGTGTCCACTCCTTCTCTCTAGTCTCCCTGATTTTAACCATGGAGACTAGAGGTAAAGGAGCCTGAACGCAGTGTTGGAGAAATGGTCTGAAAAAGCGATGACGGCAACGACTTACACCACCTACCGCGTGGCGGCGCACAGTAGGAGAAAAGCCCAAAAACCTGGCCAAAACCTCAAATGACCTTTGACGGGAATGAAAATTGGCTTACAGGGGTTTTCAAGGTCGCTGATTACGAATCTGAAAGCCAAATTATCGTAAACAAAATGGCCGATCCAATATGGCTGACATGAATGTTAAAAAGTTGCCAGATGTCGACAAAAATTGGTATTTACGGGTTTTCAAGGTCGCTGATTACGAATCCGCAAGCCAAATTATCGTAAAAAAAATGGCCGATCCAATATGGCCGACATGAACGTTAAAAAGTTACCAGATGTTGACAAAAATTGGTATATACGGGTTTTCAAGGTCGCTGATTACCAATCCGATATCTATTGTTTATAACTTGCAACAAAGAGCTTACAGCAAATTGTTATAAACAAAATGGCCGAGTATCCTGCTAAATAGATAAATTAATATATTTAAAAAAATCATCATAATAAAATAAACGTGAACAATGTATTCTACGCAATTATTATTTTTATTTCCAAAATACATACGGAACGTTTCAAAAATAGAAAATTTTATTCTTAATCAAAATCGTAATCGGAGTCGGAGTCGGAGTCAGAATCATTATCCGAGTTTGTATCTATTACAACTCCCGGCACGGCTTCAATCTCGGCGCAAAATTCGTCTGCTGCAGCAGTCACTTTAGGAGCGATCAACATCGCTACAGCTTCCGGCGACAAACTCTTCAGCTTCTTCTGTGGTAGTCTTCTGACACTTGAAATGTACGGATCAGAAGTAACTAAGAGCCGATGAAAAACATCTTCCATAGTTTTAACCCTGGAACTTTTTCGCGCAAAATCTTCTCGATATCGTTTGATGTCTTTGTTTCGAGCTTCCTGAGCATCTTCGGATAATTGGCCGATTGGTAATAGAGCATGAGTTATTATCACTGGACCATGAATTAATAGTTTGTGCACCGAAGTAGGCATGGAGTACCAAGGGTATAATGCAACGGTCTTTCTTGCCGTTTCAATAGCATACTGTTCAAATCTTTCACAGTTTATCTCGTGGCCACACGATATAACTTGTAGGATTACGTACAAGCGTTTAATAACTTCTTCGTTGACCCCCGTTATCGCAGCGGAAACCGTCGAATTTTCAAAGAATCGCCGAGCTGTGTTGCCATCATTGCTGCTGCCGTATCCAGGCTTTGGGCGATCGATATTTAGACCCAATTGCTTCTTGAATCCTTCTTGAATGGCCCTCTTGCGTTCCTGGGTAATTTTTTTTTCTTCGGCACTTCGAGCTTGCCATTTTTTAATGCCGAGTTTGTAAGACACGTGTAAGCAATACTCGAAGCACCGTATCCACGCATGCAGCGTCGACAATCCGAACTTCAAATTTGTTTCATTGATTTCCCTTTGCAATACAGTGTCGATGGCATTAAAATCTTTGCTGGTTGCTCCACACAAATAGCACCGTTGAGCAGATTTCGTCAATGATACAGCGTTGCAAACTTTACCATCTATCATGGTGAACAACAACTTGTACATTACGGAGATTTCTTTTCCATCTATTACACTTTCGAATGGACGAAGTGACTTTATTTGTTCTTCAACAATTTGGACTTCATTATGTGTTGACTCTGTGTCTTCGCGTAGAAACAGTAGTCTAAGCGGTCTACAAAATCGTGGAGACGAGGGTCTGGGCTTCTTCCAAACAACTATTTCTTCCTTCGATTGTTGATCATAACACACGAGTTGTAATGGCACGACTGAAGTAAAGAATACATGCGCATCAGATTTGCTGTCATCACTGAACGTCTGCTTATATTCACTTTGCCCAGAACTTCCATCGCAACCCCACTTGCAAATCAAGTCCATTTTACGAACATTATCTGGAGTCAATCTTTGAATGAGTACATTTTGGACGAGTAAAATACGTTCAACTGTATGATCTAATAGTGCCTGTAGTTGGACTTCTGCACTACTCTCTGTAATCCTGATTGCATCACGTGGTGGATAACAACGCTTTTTTGCTTTCATCACTTTTCCGTAAGACGGATATAGCTTACAGTTATTTTCCTTCCCTAATCTTCTCATTCCCTGGTAAGTACTCTTGGAGAATTTATATTCAATCATAGCGGAAAGTGCAGCCTCTTCGGATAAAGTAATTTCATCCGTTGCTGAGTAAGCTTTACGATACTTGGAAGCTCTTAAAGGACTCGTTATTGTTACGTCCTTAATAACTTTTGCGGCGTCGGATTGTCCTGAAGAGCGAAGGCTCATCTGAGTAGCGTATGCTAACTCGACCGAGTTGAACGATGTACGAATATCTTGGGTCTTCCTTCGTTTAGATCTTTCACTGGACATTGTAAACTCAAGGGACGGGCGGCCGCCCGTATTACCCGGGCTTGTTACTACAGTGTCTGTAGGTGCGGCAAAACATACCTGCTTGCTAAGCCATTCACCGTTATTCTTGAAAAATACACAGGATTTTCTGTGAGCTTGTTGCCACCTCGTTCTCATTTGATTGAAGAGTATCGAAAAAGTCTGTTTCGAGTCCTCAGGCACTACAACTGTACGTCCGGTGTCCTTGGAAATTTTTTCTACCATAAATTCGATCAAGGAAGCGAATTTATCGGATAAATGCTCGCTGATTATCAGAAATACTTCTTTCCTTGTCAGCACCAATTCTTTGTAACCGGATCCTGTAATAAAGACATAAAATTGTAGAAAATTGGTGTTAAAGGAAAAGATAAAATTTTCAATTAATACAAAAACTTGAACAATGTACATTATTTTACCAAATAAATAACCGCAATAATTGAAATAATTTTAAGAAAATTAGACAGAAAATATTGACATGGATTTGGTTAAAAGAAAGCTTTGCTTACTATATAATATATATATATTCAAATATTTTATTCGAATGTTATAACATTTTATTCATATTTAAGAAATTTTTATGTGGTTGATTTTAATATGTATTGTGACGTTGCGTCACAAAGGAGATAGAGAAAGAGCCCGCGTGACCACGCTCGGGCTCAGTCTCCGCCACGCACCTTGATCGGGAAAATTCATATGTTAATATTAAGGTATTTTTAAGGTATTTTTATTGTATAGAAGCCGCGACACTATCCCTCCCGTCCTTCCCGCACCCTTTATCGCGATCGCGGCACGACCACGCGGACTGTCGACTGGAGCCACGTCGGCCCGGCCGACGACTTCGAGATCCAGCACCGCCATCTCCCGACGACGCGGACCGTGGACTGGCCGCCCGAGGGCATCCCACTGCCATCTCCCGAGTCTCCGGCCTACCGCGCGTCAGGAGAGACTACCGCTCTCGCGCGGTATGGCTGGCGAGCGCCGTACCGACCGGGGCGCTTTGCGACTCGGGAGGACCAGGATTCAGCAGCGCGATCGACCGAAAGGGCGCGCCACGAAGATCGAGAAGAAAATCGATAGGAGGTCCGTCGTCTAGGACGGGATTGGGCGAGACGAGGAAGCCGGCCGGCGTGGACCGGCACTTAGTCCCGGAGCGTGGTCGAGCGAGGAGAGAAAAGTCAAGCGCAGAGCGAAATAGCCAAGGAACCGAAAACCAAGCGAAAGGAGAAAGAGAGAGAGAGAGATAGAAAAGACGTCGAGTACGTGTCGAACTCTCGTGGAAAGGATCTTCCCGGCGAAAAACGTAAGTCCTTCCTTTTTCTCTTTCGCAAGAGCGGCCAGCGTGCGCCGCTAAAGTCAGTTAGGGAAATTTGGTCGCACGGGCGACCGTTAACATTCGCTCCCTTCACCCCTCCCCCGTCATTCCTGATCGTCGTCCCTTTTCCGTACGCGTCGCTTATCAAAGTGTAAACTAGATTAAAGTAATTAAAATCAGTGCGTGCGATTAGAGTCATTAGCCGAAAAATAAAGTGTAAAAAGGTGTTTGTGGCGGATCCCCGGTGTCCCTCGCGCGCGCGTAGCCGCGGCCAGCCTCGAGTAGCACGGCCGTCGGCCGACTCGGGTGACATTGCCCGAGAGAATAAATCGCGGCGCGATAAAATCGCGCAACTAGTATTTCGAGATTTTTGGTCTTTGCGTATTGTTATTTCGAGTATTGAAAAATTAAGTTTAAAATAGTCGTGGTCCAAATTAAGTGGCCATCGTGTTCGAGAACCCCGTCCGTCCCCAGATACCCTGAGACGTCCCCATTTTAATTTGTATAGAGTCTCTCGCTCGCCGGCCGAAGGCCGCGCGTGTTTTGGTTTTTTTTTCTTTTGGTTCACTTCGAGATTGAGTACGCGTTTAGAGCGTTGCCCGAGAAAGGCTGGCGCCCAAATTATTGAATTTGTCTAACAGAAAATATTAAACGGGTCGAGAAATTGAGTTTGGGACTTCGCGTGTCCAGTAACCCGTCAACTAATTCGAGTCAAAATTATTATCATTGCGGAATTTAATTTAGATTATATCGAGTTTTCTTTCATTATTGGTTTTTGTAATTCATCACATAACTTCATTCTTTTTTGTATCGAGCCTAGTTATCTCGTATTAATTAAATTATATTTGAATTTATCATTTGTCGAACCAGCATTAATTTTCCCTTCCCGCTTCCTCCGCCTACGTTAACACGCGATACCCGTCATAAAATTGGCGCCCAACGTGGGGCCCACGGCCGAATCAAGGATATACGGAACCAGAATTGTTCTTGATTGCCGTGGAAAAGAATCCCCTCCCTGAGACAAGAGTCTCATTGAGCTAGCCCCTCCCTTCCCCTCAGGCCAGGACGGTCTGTAGTACCCCTTCCCCCTTCCGTCCCTCAGACAATCCCCGCGTCTGTCGTAGTTCCCATTGCGTTGAGATTAGTTTGGGCAAAAATTCGAGTCGACCCTCCAGAGCCGGATCGACTCTGGCAGGGGGGTTTGTAACGTTGCGTTACCATATAGAGACTATCCGAGAAAGGTGAGGTAAGCGGGCTGGCGTAGCTCAGTTGGTCAGAGCAGTCGACCGGCAATCGAAAGGTCCCGGGTTCGAATCCCGGCCCAGAAGCGCACCGCATTTTTTTGGGCTTGGGGCTACTTTTGCTGGTGATCGCGGCCTGCTCGGGCCGGCGATCGCTGGGTCAGGGGCTACGTCTTCTTCTGAGGTTGGGACTCCTTGCGGGTCCCGGAAGGGTTTCAGATCCTTGATGTGAACCCGAGGGTTGCGACGACTCGTCGGATCCTCGAGTTCATATACTACAGGGGAGTGCACCGCCAGGATACGAAAGGGGCCGCTATACCGTGGCGCCAGTTTGGCGGCGAAGTTCTGCGCTCCTGACGACAGAACTCGGTTCTTCCGCCGAACTACATCTCCCACCTGATACCTCGTATCTTTTCGGCTTTTGTTGTAGTATTTGGCCTGCCTTTTCGCGGCGGCCTCTAGGTTCTTCCGAACCCAGTCGTGCAGCAGAGGTAACCGCTGCATCCGATTGGACCATGCTTCCGGGTCTCCGGGGGTTAATTTGGGGGGTTCAGGGGCTTCGTCTCGGAGGCTTTTGGCTGGGCGGGGGTTTCGGCCAAAATTCAAGAATGCGGGGGTCATCTGGGTGGAGGACTGCACGGCCGTGTTCATCGCGAAGCATAATTCCGGCAGGTGTGCGTCCCAGTCTCGGTGATCCATTCCCACGTACGATGTTATCATCGTCTTTAGAGTCCGGTTGACTCGCTCAACCGGGTTTGCTTGAGCGTGGTAAGGCGGCACCGTTGTCTGGTGAATTCCAAGCTCGTCCAAATACCGCGTAACGTGCGTATTCACGAATTCCGTTCCGTTGTCGGTCAGGAAGTATTGGGGACAACCGTACCGGTTGACCACCAAAGTCTCAAATGCCTTCATTATTGTAGCGCCGGTAGCACTGCCGAGCGCCTTAGCCTCCACGAACTTCGTGAAGACATCCTGGAAGACAACGACGTAACGGTTCTTGGCTTTGCTGGGGGGAAACGGACCCATCACGTCGGCAGCGACTACGCACCATGGACCTTCCGTGGTACGCTCTCGCATCAGGCCGGACGGGGGTAACTGCGAAACCTTGTGGAGTTGACAAACGGGGCAACGCGCCACGTATCGTGCTACATCTTGGAATATGCCTGGCCAGAAGAAATCCTGGATGACCCGTTGATATGTCTTGTCAGTACCCAGGTGGCCAGCCTGGGGTCCTTGATGGGCATCCTCCATTGCTCGCGGCCTAGTCTCGGCCGGCAAGACAAGCTTCCAGGCATCCAAGTCCACAATCGTCGGATCGATGATCGAATGCGGTCGATGGTAGTACAGTTTGTTGTCCTCAAGTTTCCAGCTTGGGTATTTCCATGGGAATTCACGGACGTTTTGTACCTTGTCCAGGTACCAGGGGTCGGTACTTTCTCCGAGCGCGGCTAAGGCCGCGTCGGTGTCCTCGTACATGCGGGAAAGGGCATCAGGGACAACATGAAGGGTTCCTTTCCTGTGGACGATCGTCAGGTCCCATGCTTGCATCGAGAGTGCCCACCGGGCTAATCGTCCCGAAGGGTCCTTTAGATTCCGTAGCCACTGGAGACTGCTGTGGTCGGTGATGACAGTCACGTGAGTGCCTTCGATGTACGGTCGAAACTTCCTCACTGCCCAAATTACCGCCAAGCACTCCTTCTCTGTGACGGTGTACTTGCGTTCGGCGCTGCTCAGCACCCTGCTGGCAAACGCGATCGGATGCTCTTCACCGTCGAATTCCTGCGTCAGGACGGCTCCCACGGCCGAGTCGCTGGCGTCTGTCTGGAGGACGAAAGGGCGGGTGAAATCGGGACGGGCTAGGATTGGGGTCTGACTTAGGGCCTCGCGGAGAGACTCGAAGGCTTCCTGCTGTTCGGTCCCCCAGTTCCAGGGAACATCCTTTTTCAGGAGCTCGGTCAGGGGAATTTTATCCCGCGAAAGGGTGGGTAAAAATCGGGCATACCACCCTACCATTCCCAGGAAACGGCGTAATTGCCGAAGCGTCCTGGGTGGAGGGTATGCTAGGATAGGGGCAACTTTTTCCGGATCTGCCTTCAATCCGTCCCGGCCGATGGCGTATCCTAGATACGTCACTTCCGGGCAGAAAAATTCGCTTTTCTCCCGGTTAATGGTGAGCCCTGCGGCTCGGAAGACTTCCAGGACGATCCTCAAATACTCGAAGTGCTCAGCTTCGGTGTCGGTGGCGATGATCACGTCATCGAGATACGCGAAGACATGGGGCTCCCATGCCGGATCGATGAGCTGATCCATCAGCCGCTGAAACGTCGCTGGTGCGTTCGTCAGCCCGAACAGCATTCTCCTGAACTGGAAAAGTCCTCGGCCAGGAACGGCGAAGGCGGTGACAGGACGACTTCGGGGGTCTACAGGGATCTGGAAATAAGCCTGGCTCAGATCCAACTTCGAGATGAACCGGGCTAGCCGAAGGCCATCCAAGATCCGATCCATATTGGGAAGAGGGTAGGCGTCCTTCAATGTTACCCGGTTCACGTCGCGATAGTCGATGCAGAAACGATGCTTTCCGCCTGGCTTCGGGACGATCACCGGGTTACTCAGCCAAGAGCTCTTCGTCCTCTCAATCACTCCCTCTTGGACCATCTTATCGACTTCGGCTTGGGCTATTCGGAGGAGGTACGGGGAAATTGTACGGGGCTTCTGTCGGATCGGGGGGTGCCCTTGCACGTCGATGTAATGTTGCGTCAGGTTCGTTCGTCCTAACTGTCCGTTCTGTGAGGGGGATACTAACTCGTCCAGAAGGGATTCTAGACGTCTATTTGCCGAGACCGAGGCAGGTTCCAAGCCTGCAGCCTCGGGGAATGCGGGGATGCTCCAACGTGGCCCACCCGGTGTCGCGAAGCTACGCTCCGGACCACCGTGAAGGGACCACGTATCCGTTTTGTAATCCACTCGCATTCCGAACAATCTCAAAAAGTCAATCCCCATAACAAATTCGTAGCCTAACGCGGCTACACGTACCTGGAGGGATTGGACTTTTCCTGCGAGATCGAAGGTCAGAGTGACTGCCCCGTCTACCGGAACTACTGCCCCGTTGGCGACCCGAACGCCCTCCACTATCGGTTGCAAGAGGAGTCCTCTCCTCCTTGCTACCTCCAGCCCGAGGTACGTTTTCGTAGAACCAGGGTCGACCAACGCCAATAGGAGTTCACCACCCACGTTAATCCATAAGTGGTGGCGAGCATCCATACTTAAAGCTCCGATAAACATTTCTTCCCGGTCAGCCACCTCTTCCTCTTCTCGGGAAGCCATATGTTCGCACGGGAACAAGTCTGTTTCTATTTCTGTCGGGGACGGGTTGGACTCTTCCGGCCGCGCTGGTTCTACGCCCGCCATGGCACAGTCAGGCAGCGGCTGGGGTCGGGGCATCTGAAGGAGGTTCTCCTTCTTTAACGACCGTCGGGAGGTACAGGGGCTTACTGCCCTCCCGACCGGGCGTTTTCCGAACGTTTTCGTTCGCAATTCCTACAGGAATTCACGTCGCATCCGGGCCATCCACAGATTCTGCAGAATCGGCCCATCAGCTGTGTGCACTCCCGGTACCGGTGTCCCGGTTGCCGGCAGTTATAACACCTCGGGCCAGGTCCTTCAGGATTGCTGGGCCGAGGTTGTTGCTGAGACGGGTTTTGGGGAATTCGTGGGGGATTCGCGGGGGGTTTTGCTGGCGGGTTTTTCCAGGTATGTGGGGAGCAAGGGGCGGATGGGGGTTTAGGTGGGGATGGGGGTTTCTGAGGCTGCTTCGCCTTCTTGGGGTAGCCGGTACGACTCTTGGTCTTTGCGGCTAAGTCGGAGGGGTTCTGGCGAGGGATTCGGCTCGGTGATGGGGGGGTAGGCGGGGGAGTGGGGTAGTCCTCCTCGTACTCGGCGGGGTCGTATTCCTCTGGTTCCTCCAGGGCTGCTATCTTCATGCGGGCCTCCCGGCCACGCTGTTCGTACGATGCAGAGGGCACGAATGTCAGACCCTTTTTCGGCGGTGCCCTGTATGCCTTCGCCTTTCCCCAAAATATCTCGCGGCTGCGTCCCAGCCGCTGGAGGTCGAGGAAGCTGCTCACATCCTTCCGCTGGATGTGCTCGGCGTAATCCGGGTGCAGATTCTCGCAGCATATATCCAGTTGAGTCTCCTTACTCAACGGTGGGCTCAGGTGGTTGAAGAGGGTCCGGATCTTCACGAGGAACTCCGCCATAGGCTCTCCTGGCCCCTGCGTGCGGAGTTCTATTTCCTTTCGGAGACGTTCTTGTAGGTCTCCATGGCCGAATCGTTCCCGAAAGTAGAATACGAATTCCTCGTACGAGCTCCATTCCTCTCGTTCTACTCTCAGCCATAGAAGAGCGTCACCTGTAAAAGCCTCGGGAAGGGCGTCCATCAGATCTTCTTCCGTGAGCTTCCTAGAGATACAGTATTCGTGCATCCTCCACAGGAATTCCTCGGCATCCTCGTCCGGCTTCCCCGCGAATCGGGGCCCGTATCGTTGCCAATGGTCTATTCCTCTCGCATGCCTTGGCCCTTGCGAGTCGTAATTTTGTGACGAGTCCTGGTGTGATCGGGGTCGGGGAGGGGGAGGGTCTGCATGTCGCGACCGAGCCTTTGGGAGGGGTCCTATTCGGGTACTGTTCCGGGGGGTGGGTGCCGACAGGGTATACGTGTCATGCGGTGGCCACTCCTGGCTACCGCTAATCCTTAACAATCCTGTGGCAGTTGGACTAGATGTGGGGAAGGGTTGGGATGGTTGGTGGGGTGACTGGGACGGGGGAAGGGCAAAGGTGACCGCGGTACGGTCGGGGGCCGGGGTGACGTTGGTTCTGGGCGCGGGTGTCGGACTAAATCTCCCTGTTGCCGATCTCCGATCCCGCTGGACCGGCAGTCTCCTGGGCGATGGCGTCGGCGTTCTATCGTGGTCATCCGGACCCGCTGCCTCTTCTTGGAACGCGTGGGGTGGCGGCGTCATCGTCCGCCTCTGGGTTGGCTGGTACTCCTCGTATGTCGGGGCTTGGTGGCGGTCAGCAGTCGATGCGAATAACGGTGCCGTCAGTGGATCAACCAATGCAGCCGCAAGCGAGAATGGGGGGGCGTCCCCCCGCTCATCCTTCCGGACATCCCAACGGATTAAGGCTCCTGGAATCCGTGTCCTTATTTCATGCCGGATTAGACGATCCTGTACCTCGCTTTGCTCCCCATCCGTATTGAGGCCCGCTCGGTCACAGGCTGCGAGGATGTCCCGCATCGTCTTCAACCGCTCGACCTTTTGTCGGGCGATCCTCTCTTCCGTAGCCATCAGCGAGAGATTGGATACATCCACTGAGAGGGGCGATGTCGATCCTCGGGGGTGATCTATGGGGGAAGTGGTCATAACGGGGGACGTACGGGTGGGGGTTGTGACTGTACTCGTCGTCACCGGGGTATCTGCCATGTTGCGGATATGCTAAACGTAATAAACGAAAAATTTGGGGGGTTGGGAAGGGCAAACCGCTCGCGATTACTCCGCGGCACGGTTAAAAAAACGGAATATAAATCTTTGGTCAAGACAAAAACCCAAAAAAATTAAGTAAAACCCCGATGGCTTCAATAACTCAATTTCTTTAAAAGAAAAATTCCGCAATAAACAAACAACGGAAAGTCTTACTCGACAATTCGTTTGTTGACTCTACTCCCTGGGACTATAACGTTACTTCGGTTTATTTGGATAAACTGACTCTAAGTTCCCAAGGGAGTATTATTTCCCGGACTCTGAAAACGCAATATTCTCCAAAAATTTCCCTTAATGCCGAGAAAATTTAAGAGTTGTCGAGTCTTCTATTCTTTATTCTATTCCGCCAACTGAATAATTATTCCTTAAGGGATGTCTGTTTCCCAGCTAAAACAATCAAATGTTCCTTAAATTATTCAGGGGGCCCAACAAAAGAATAGAAAATATTTGGGGATCGTTTGGGGTGTGGGGTGACCGTTCGCGAGGGACTCAGCGTCGCGGTCTGTATCAGGGCTTCGTGACGAAAAGTATTGGGGCTAGAGTCAGCACTTCTCCCAAGCGTGAAGAAATTTGGGGGGATGTGCGTGGTCAGCGAGGAGAACGATAAAGCGCAAACAACAACAAAAATGGGAATTTATACCGTCATGTCAAAAGTCATCGCAAAATACACAGAAATACCAAGCAAGCCTGATCCGTGTCAGTACTAAGCTCGTTTCAGAATTTTCGGAATTAAAAAAAAACAAAAAAAAACAAATGGCCAATCAGTACCAATTGCAAAAAAAAGAAAACACAAAAAAAATAACACAGGTCTCAATAAGGTTATTTCAAAACCAAAAAAAAAATCAATTCCGACAAAGAAACGAATAGCACCATATGCGAAAAATCTTAAGTGAGGCTCAATTCACCACAAAAGAAAATATCAGCTCAGTATTCTTTATTCAAGCGGTATTCCCTTAAACGATGATAAATGCTCCCCAATTGCCAAAGCAACAATGCAGAAAAGCTCTTCTAATTGCCCGAGCAATAACGCCAAATCAAATTTTAATTATTAGCGCAATAGTGCGCAAATTAATTTTTTAATTGCCAGAGCAATAACGCAAAAATCAAATTCTCAATTGCCAGAGCAATAATACAAAATTAATTTTTAATTGCCAGAGCAATAATGCAACAATTAATTTTTTCTTTAATTGCCAGAGCAATAACGCCAAATTATTTTCTCAATTGCCAACGCAATAATGCAAAATCAAATTTTAATTGCCAGTGCAATAATACAAAAATCACAATTTAAATTGCCAAGTACACAAGCAAGTATGGGTCCTAGGGGAAAAAAGGGTAGTGCGGTCGCCGAAAATGTGCAAAAATAAATTCCAATCGCTAACACAAAAAAAAACAATTTTATTTTCTATTTAATTGTTAGCGAAACTCAAAAAAAAATAATCGGGTGCAACTATTAGACGGAAACTCGGTCGTCCAAATTTTTCCGATTCTCGCAAAATTCTCTAATTGCGAGTGCCGTGGCGGGGCAGGCTATACCTGTCAGGTGTGGGGTAATTATTATTTCGCACGAAAACGCAAAAAAAAACTATTCGATTTGAACGGTTCACACCGAATAACTGTTTTATTTCTGGAACGAAAAATAATAATTCTCAAGAAAAATAATTATTATTAATTCAAAAATTAACAATAATAGTTTTAATAACAATAATAGTCGTGGTGGGCTCTTTCTATAAAAAAAAACGGAAGTTTTTTCGTGCCCCACGTTGGGCGCCATTTGTAATCCCCCGAAAAAACTCACGAGAACTATCCGAAAAAAATGCGGTGCGCTTCTGGGCCGGGATTCGAACCCGGGACCTTTCGATTGCCGGTCGACTGCTCTGACCAACTGAGCTACGCCAGCCCGCTTACCTCACCTTTCTCGGATAGTCTCTATATGGTAACGCAACGTTACAGTATATATATATATGCATACGTATATATCATAATTAAATCACAGAAAATTTATATATATATATATATACACATACATATATATTAAAATAATTTATTTCAAGCGTATAACAGCCGTCTTGTCCGTTATGATGCTACTCCACCCATTCTCAGGTAGAGGCGCAGCGGCTGCTCAATAGTGCCGCGTGCACGCTCGGCTACCGCACGATGCGAAAAAAATCATAACGGACAAGACGCACGTTTTCCGCAGGTAACTCTTGTAAATTTCGAAAGCTTATACATTAAACTAAAGGCCGAGACTAGGAGCTTTGCAAAATGTGACAAAATATATAACTTTTCGGACCGTTGAAAATATAAGTTTTCAAAATTATTCAATTTTATTTATGCCGAAGGCTATACTACATTTCAATCATTTATACATAAACTTTCGATTCAACCGATGTAAAAACATGTTCTACATACCTCCAGAAGTCGTATCCATGTTGCAGAATTGAAATTAAACCCGTCACTTTAAAGTTATGGGTTTTTGAAGTCAGCGTTATTTTCGTCTGTTCAGCGCGTGACACGTACACTCTTCACGAACACTCACTGCCAACTGACGCTGCGGCGCAGGTATACACTTAAAGGGCTTTCCCTTCCACAATAGAATGCAGTTACTAGTCCTCTACCTGAATGACTACTCAACTGACCCTATTTCGAAAATTTATTTTTTGGGGTTTTGGCCAGGTTTTTGGGCTTTTCTCCTACTGTGCGGCGCCTCTACTGCGGCGATACCGGAAACGTCAGGAAACGCGGGAAAACGCGGTGATTCGAAATAGTTTGTTGTACATTTTTTCTATAAAATTGATGAGTTATATTGATATGCTTTTGTTCATAGTTATGAAATGTCGATATATCAGTCATTTGTCGACTAGGAGCCGATCGATACTGCAAATGTTTTATTTTTATTCGTTGACATGAACGATTAAATAACCATAACGCAACCTAACCCCTAATGCAACCCAACCAAATCCTAATCGCTTATTCCATTTCAAAAGAGAAATATTTTTTTAAGTTACGACAAACAAATATAAAACAATATAGAATTTACATTAAAACTCAAACCAACCAACAATCCAAACCGAATCGCAACTCCATCCGGGGGGAACTGCTTAAATATTTAAAAAACTACTTATTCTAGTGATGCAAGTGATAGCTCAATGGTTAGCACGCTGGAGTAACGTGCGCCAGAGCCCGGGATCGCACCCTCGTCGGGAAAGTTTTTTTCGCAATAAATATTGCTCATAAACCAAGTGTCAAAATGAAAAAATCAGTTTTATTTTTGCTCCTAAATGTAATTCTTTTTAAAACTGAACGGAAATTCTGGACTGCTAATTATAGACGAAAACTCTCGCAAAACAAAAATACTGACGATGAATGAATAATGAACGTTAATTTCGGGACCACCGATATTTTATTTGTTTCTTACACGCCCATCAAATGTTCACAATGCTCAAAATATAGATACGAAAGTGGCAGAGATGTTGTGGGATTAAAAAATGTGTACATCTTCCCGATTAGATTGCACATTTACATGGTTGGTTGTATAATTAATCATTTGTAGTTCGTTGATTTGTTTTTCACAAAAATGAACACGACTTGTATTTCATGAAATTATATATTTCTTAAAATATTTCGCGATGGTGTGGAACAGCCCATACATTGATGTAGCGCAGGACAGGCTGGAGGCTCGTTGACGGTTTGTTGAACTTTTTATAGCCATCTGACTTTTGCTAGATACAAGAAATTCTCAACCGCGTATATCAACTGCATTTTGATAATTAATTCTTTTTTGTTTTCAATGAATTATTCTACAATATCTGCGTGCGTACATGAAGGGTATTAAAATTCAGAAATGAAACATTGCAAAATGTGTTTCGCCGATTTCGCGAGCGAGGCTCGAACTTCTTGCGCTGAGCCTCATTATTCTGGTTCGTGTTGCCTGTTTTTTTTTCATGCATTAATATTTTTATTCTAGCAGCACCAATCAAATTAATTACACGCTGTGAGATCGCGAACGCTGATTGTTGAAGAAAAAAAATACATCGCAAGGATCGTCAAGGTGAGTTGGAGTCTTCGAATAAATGTGTTTGGCTTAATTGCGATAAAGCCAGTAACGAACATTCGGTGTTGATCGTTTCTTCATCTTCAATTGATAAGAAAAAACAAATGTGGCGAGTTACGAAAAATCCTCGATGTGTCTCTCGAGTGAAGAAGAATACAAGGAAGATCGAACAATATTTGCTTGCTCATAAAAATGGTTTAAAAACCAGACTAACAGTAAATATCTACGCAATATTTACTGGGCGATTAAAAAAAATTGTATATTACCATTGACTCCAAGGATACATTTTTTTCTCTCAAATAAATATTTTCGAAAGTGCCACAATGCTTATCTTGAAAATTGATTAGTTTAAACTGCGGCTGAATGGAACTCGAGTTCATAATTTGTACATCTATCCCTCGTGTACACACGAGACGTATCGGGGATGGTCAGCCCCTCCGAAGTACGCACAAGCTACGCCCACTCAACATGAATTAATCAAACATTCAATATCTCGGCTGTGTAACAGTGTGAACGCACTTTTTCCCTTTTACGCCTAAATTTATTCGAGACGGTGGTTCAATATTGAGCCTCGAGCACTCTCAATTTCTCGGGACTCCGAATGGGATCCATGGCACCTTTCTTGACCGCAGTACTTGGGGTTTCTGTCGCGATACCTGTTTCAAGAGGAAAAGTATTAGTTTTTCATGCCTCTTGTTGGCGAGAGCCTGATTGTACAATTTGGTGTCCCTCACCTATCGTATAATGGTTGTTACACTGGGCATTAATATTATTCCGACTCCTTCTTGCCTGATGTATGTCCTCGAGACCTTGCTGTTTGAAGTCCTGAAAGTATTGGTATGACTTGACCAAAAATGGATGGACGTCGGCTTCCGGATATTGAAGCTTGACATTGTGTTAATGCCTGCGAATAACACGAGAAATAAATATTAATCGAAGATCTGATACTCCAGAGTATGCGCGTGTACAATTTCTCCGAGCTTATCTCTTGGACTTGATGCTTATAACGGTTTTTAAAAAAATAATTCTGACCACTGTTCATGAATAAGTGTGGTCAAACGTTTGGGCGTTCTTCGCAAGCTCGAGGATCTCGTTATCGTTCTCTCGCGCCCGAGGTTAACGAGTTCAACTCCCCGCGAGCCTGGGTACGAATGGAGCTCGAACTCGTTTGCATTATTTATTTGTTTTTGGTTATACCGTGGAGCAAAATGTTTGGGAACAATACGTTCCAATCTACTATCAACGCAAACAGAAGCTAACATGGAACAGGAGCTAGAAATTAAGTCAGCAGTGCTGTTCCGAGATTCAGAAGGCGGCTTAGTCGTTGATGCTGACAACAACGTGTGCATTTGTGAAGGTTTTGGATTTCTACAATCGTATCACTAACACTCCATTCTATGTAAAACTGGTATCAATACATCCATTCTGGTTGCAATTACAAGTACAAGTTAATAATTTCAATAACAGCGTCCATTGTAATCAGTTTACGAGATCAACAAACTTGAAGTTACACGGTATACCTCTTTAACGGTTAGATGAGACTCCGAAATCTCATGTGTTGTTTGAGGTTAAGGTGTGGTCCACTAGGTCGCCGCCATGTTTCTTGTACACTATCGCGTTCGCGCTAGAGTTGCTTACCCGCGAGGAAATAAACTGCACTCCCTAGACACGGCCCTAGTTCCGTTTACACTGGCGAGTGTAGAGTGCAGCTAGCGCGAACAAACCTAATGCAAAATGAAAGCAGAATTGCAAGGCAAATAAAAAAGCGACAAAAAAATAACCCGCAAACGATGCAATACAGATTATACAGGGTGACCCACGATAGAATGTCATCCGTGAAATGCGGAGTTGGGGGTGAAATTCCGAGACGATTGGTATAAGTATGTATGGGTCCCAGATCAACCCCTGAATTGTTATTAAATTTTCAAGGCAGCCAATCAGGCGCGCCCGTTGAGCGGGCCTACGTCGGTGAACCAATCCGCCGGGCACTACCACATGTGCGTTTCGCTCACCGACGTAGGCCCGCTCAACGGGCGCGCCTGATTGACTGCCTTGAAAAATTAATAACAATTCAGGGGTTGATCTGGGACCCATACATGCTTGTATCAATCGTCTCGGAAATTCACTCCCATCCTCTCATTTCACGGACGACATTCTATCGTGGGACACCCGTATAACATAAAATATTACTATTCTTACCCCGTTATATACTGCGATGGGCAATGCATCTGCAACCAACGAATAGTTCCTGCGGGGAATAATAACGATTTCTCCATCAGGCATTTGTGTACGATCTTCTTTGACCACATCGGAGTCAGAGAAGTGAAGCTCGCACACTAAATCACTCGGAGCAAGCTGGTGTTGGATGGCCTCGCTCCATCGCTGCAGCATATTCTGTAATTTGATATATTTAATTTCAAACCACAAAAAAATGTGAGTGACATGTACTGATATTATAAGTACAGTGAACTTCCGCTAACTCTCGCACTGTAAGGATCCTGATCTGCGCGGTGCGACAGTAACCGAAGGACCCTTCTCCCCCACTAAAGAGCAAAAGCATGAGCCAGACTTTCCCCTCAAGCGGGAGGGTTAGCGACAGTTATTCATTAAACAGTTAGCGGGAGTTTGCTGTATTGATCGCATAATCGACAACAAAGCACTTGGCGGCACTGCTATGCGATTGTTAGCTCGACAGAGGAACCGCGTTGACTGGATACTGAGCAGCGCTGCTAAGTGCTTTACTGTCGAAAATAAGAAAAAAATGTAGAGCAAAAGACTTACTCCGGGTACTTGAAAAACCGATAGCTGCCGTAATCCAACAGGCGTCCGTTCTGCCCTGACGGCACGTCGCCCAGTTCGGCATCCCGGATACGCGCACGGCTTACGGCTCTCGACCTCGATGAAGCAATCTGCAAAAATTAAGAAATTCATTATTGTAAATATTAGATGTCTTGCGGGGTAATATTTTGTTATTGTAATATGCAGGTTGAATAAATTGAACTGGCGTCTAATTTCCACGCTGCAAGCTAGTATAATGGTTGAAATTGAAAATATGTATTGTTTATTAATTTTGTTCATATTCCAACTCGAAATATGCACATTAATTCCTCACTGCAATAGAAATTACGCCGGCTTCGAGCGTGGAAAAAAAACGTTACATATGGCGCCATAACCTCAATTTATTTAACTGGCAAATTATAATAACAAAATATTACCCCAAATGTCATTAAATATGTAAAAAAATGACTTCTCCTTACCAGTACGTTATCTTTTACGAGGTAACGAGTCACAATATTTTGCAGGAGCACTTTTTTCACTTTATACACACTTTACGAAAGAAATACACCGCGAATAAAGACGTATAAAACGGAAATAAAACTCAGAGCTCATTTCGATGTATGACCAACGCGAAACTTCACAGTGGTATCTTTGGAACAAGAGCGCTACCGTGGCCGAATTTCAAACTAGGATATATCATTGCTTTTACATGTCACTTTTTCACCCATTTCACCATAATGCGTTTGGACTCCTTTACTTCATGATTTTAACTCACGTTGAGATATTCCTTCCACAGACGGCCGTATTTTGTCGGGCACAAGGGGGGCCGTTCTGAATCACTGGTAAATTATAGTGGCGCTTAGTAAAAATAAGTTACAATCAATTATTGTACCCAACCATAAACTGGAATAAAAAAAATTGCGCAAATTTAGTAGATTCAGACATTTTTGCATTTTTCCTGAAAGGTCGCGGCTACGAAATTTTATCTTTATTAGTTTCTTTAAGCATTCGCCCCCGCCCCTGTTTTCATTGTCGTTACGGAGTCTTAAAAATTTTTTGACACGCGTGAGAGTTTATATCAGGCATCTAGAGATTTTTAGTGTATAAATTATTAGATAGATATGTTGCCAGGGTGTAATCTCTATAAAGCGCCGTATACATAACACGATTTTGAAAATCACAATTTTTCGTGAGATGTTCGGTAACTTGGCTTGAAATTTTACCAGCATACTGTGATGTATTTTGCCTCGTTTATAGACGAACATCAATTAATTGTTCAATATTCAGGGCCGTGAAAAGAATGGCTTAAGACGGGATATACTTGGACAACGATAAAAGAATTGATTCCTATTTTGAAAGATAACTATTAAAAAAAAGTATAACGCTTTTTTAAAATGTTGTGCCACAAAAATTGCCCGAGATATGACCCGAATCCACATTCGGGCATTTGGATTTAAAATTTTAATTTTTTATTTTGGAATTTGAGTTTTGAACGTTATCCGGTCGCCCAAATATAGTATTAAATAATAAATAAACATGTTAAAAATTGTTGTTCATTGTTTACTCGAACAACGGAGTAAACAATTGTTATCCATTGTTTACTCGAACGGCTGATGTAAAGATCTTTACATCTTACATTGTCTACCATTTTTTATTTATTAATTAATACTTCATTTGGGCGACCGCATAAGGTTCAAAATTCAAATTTCAACATTCGAAATTGAAATTTTGAACTTTCATTTTCAATTCCCATTTAACAAAAATCAAAGGATTTGCACCCACTTGCGCGAACGGCGATTCGAACCCGCGACCACTCTCGCTTGGACGCCGAAACTACTGTGCTATTGTTTACTCACCGTTGGAATTTACTCGTGAATATCTCAGCCAATTTTTGTCGTATAATATTTAAAAGAAGCGTTTTGCTTGGAAAGAGACACCCTATATGCCCACAAACTCAAAACTAGTATTTAAGATACACCCCGTATATGTAGAATATTTTCCGGAAGTTTGAAAGTGAAATTCGAAAAACTTCAAACGTTACAGCCCATCACCGCTCTGATTCGGAGAGTTCATAAACTTCAAACCCGTTTTTTCCATATCTGCATTTTCGAAACTGGCGTGCAGAATTACTCAAAAACTCTTAAGCCGATTGAGTTGAAACCTGGTAGAAATATTGATAATATTGCTAACTTCTACTTGACGAGACTTGTTTTTGAAAAATTAGAAAAAAAACGACTTTTTTAATCGAAATTTGACAAAAATTTTGCATGAAACGTTGGTTTCTTTGTAAATGCGTACAATTCTCTCAAATATGCATTTTTTAAATTTTAATTATTTTTTTAAATTACGGAGCGAGAGAGTGGACGCGAAAACAGATCGATTTAAAGGCGGGGCTCCTCGGCATAACGAGCACGTGCCTTATACCCGTATTCATAGACTTTCCTTGACAGAACAAGGAGCCATATTGGCCTCCTTCTTTCAAGGCAGGTCTCGAGCTTCCTTGAGGAAACCTTCGGCACTGTGATTGGCTGTTTCATTTCATATGACTAACGCTTGCGCTTGCGCTTGGCGTCTATGTAGTTTTTACCTGTATCACAGACTAGTCTACAGGTTAACCTCAAAAACAGTTAAAAGTGTAGCACGTGAAAAGTTTCGAAAGGTATCGCAGTGAATGGAGTTTAAACAAAAAAACTGTGGGAACTCGTAAAAAGTTTCGAGGCGTATCACAATTCACGGCGTAATCGAAATAAGCAATTGGAACCGCGTAAAACGTATCGGAGTGTATCAGTGTACGGCGTAACCTCAATAAATAATTAAAACCACATGGAAATTCGTACAGAAGTTTTGCATATAATTACTCGGCTTAATGAACAACGATTTTTCACACAATTCTGATAATGAATTTGATGATGATTTTGGGGAAATTGTGAATAGATTTCGATGGCGGCTTGACAATCGAGAGCCAAGCGGTTTGAGTTAGTTTCAAATAAAGCCGAGTGGCGCTTCTATCACCGGTTTTACCAGAAATTAGTAGGGAGCAGCCCCCTGACACTGGCCTACTATTCCTATACGATAAACAAAAACGCGTTTTGTCCCGGCTTTTTAATTCTTAAAATCGCCACTGCCTAGCGTTGGCTGTTGTGTGACAGCCTTCGACTCTAAATACTCCGATCAGCTGAACGATTCGATACTTTCGTGGCTTTCGCCTGTTATGGTTATGGAGACGTTATTTATTGTGACTAGTATAGCTGTGACAGTTCTAACCCTGGTCCTCTGAGGGGGGTGCGGGGCGGGGGGTTTACGCGGGGCGGGGTATGACGTCACGCGGGGAGGGAGACTCGGCGGAGTGGCTGACGTCACGCGGGGAGGGAGACTCGGCGGAGAGGCTGACGTCACGCGGGGAGGGGGAAGTCGTTGAAGCGGTGGAGGGGGGGTATATATCGATTATCGATTAATTGATAATTGATTATTGATCTTTATATATTTAAAATTTATTGTTGATTTATTTTTGTTTTATATTGTTAATTTCACGGATTTTATTATTTAGCGACTCTCGCCAGAGAGCCAAGTTGGTTGACCCGTGTCGCTGAGACAGGCGATCGGATTACACGTATGCATGAGAGAGAGAGAGAGAGAGCGAAAATGTGAGATGGAGCGACCGCATCGCATGCATGTGAGATAGAGCGACTCATCTGCATGTATGAAGACATATACACTTTAGACATTCAACAATTAAAGCGGTTGGGTTTGTTGGGTGAAATCCCAAACAAACCCACGAATGTCCTCCAACATATGTTGCATCTCAAGGCCGAAATGCCTGGGACATTCGCAAAAGAATAAAATTATGCAAATGTATTGCAAGCGCTTTGCGGATCTCGTCAAAAAAAGTTGATGTGGGCAAAAATCTAAAAGTCTGTCGAAATATATATAATGACCAAATGCACACGGCATCAAGGATGCAGTTGTTATAGAAATGGAATATAAATCGTGATTGAGAGGTACACACTTTCAGCGTACATACGTAAAAAGCAACGTTAAAATGTCGATTCAGCATCACGTGGTATCTCGAGGTCAAAATGCCTGAGATATTCACGAAAGAATAAAATTATGCGATTGATTCTGCGAGCACTTCGTGGATATTCACGAAAGAATAAAATTATGCGATTGATTCTGCGAGCACTTCGTGGATGCTGTCGAAGAAGCAAAATCGTGAAGTCTGCAGAAAAATATATAGCGACAAAATGCACACGGCACCAAGGATGCAGTTGTTATAGAAATGGAATATAAATCGTGATTGAGAGGTACACACTTTCAGTCAATGTTTGAATTTCCGAGATCGCGGAGTGCCTCGCGCAGAGACATGACGGATAATATTGAAAAAAATCTTTGCGAGCAAGGGACGCAAATTAGTTCGGTAGAAGAGTACATTGTGTGCGAACAACGATGTGACGAGTATATCGAGTCGTTAGAAGAACAAAGTCGAATTAAACGACCGCGATTATCGATCGGAAATCGTCAATCGTTCGTAGCCCAAATTGCGCGATTTGAATGCTTCAAGAATTCGGTGCGTCAGCGTTTCATACACACGGGTGCTGGTCATAGCAATTGTGGTGTATGCGGGTGAGAGCGTTCGGAGTGGGAAGCGAGCGAGACGCGCCAGAGGGGACCCGGCCGGGAATTGTCCGGCTCGGGCAGTTCGGTGATCACCTGTAAACAATAAAGACATACGACGATACGCGTATTACTTCCTTGAACCCCGGACATCACAGAACGTGATGTCCGTGAACGTGACGAGAAAGAACCTAAACGCGGGTATTTAACTGCGGAGTGGCGAATGGTGGGTGATGAGGATAAAGGGGAAGACATTTATTGTGAAGGCCGAACCATCGCAATGGTCCAACCTGTGCTTCCTCGTCACTAGGGCATACGCTACGTGCTTCTATCTATCTTTGCATATCGAGAACCACGTCCATGGGGCCGGGCGATGGAAAAATCCTTTGACTTTCGCTGGATCGACTAGCGAAGAGAGCAGTTTGGCCACGCGGCGTCAACCCTGACAGTTCTACCAGGGCCTAGGCCCCGGCGGAGGCACCAGTGTCGACCCCACGTGCTCACGGGGAACCTCGGGAAGGCCTGCTCCCGTGTCCCGCCCGGACACAGCCCAGAAGACAAGGATCTAGGAGAGGTAAGGGTATAACGATTGTGAACCTAGTGTGGGTGTGCTGTCGGGGGAACAGCTGGGAGGGCTGTGGGCCCGCAGATTGTGTTGCGTGTTGTTCTGTGTGTGTTGTATCCTTGTTCATGTCTGTTGGTGTATTCGACGACTACCTATTTCCCTATCTTTCTAGAGGCCGTGCTCCCACAGTCGGGGCGGATCGGATGATTCGCGAGGATTACGAGTCCATCCGCCGTTCACAAGGGCTTCCGACAAAAGTCTCGGCTAGGCCGCGGGACACCCGGCCTCCTACCTACCCCCCGGATCCTGACAAGACCCGTGTGCTCTGCCCTGTTCAGGATGATGTCTCCATCCCACTAGTCTAGCTATATCCCTGGCCCCACGACTCCCCCCCCTGTGTAAGCCCCCCCCCCGTCCTTGTACTCGGTCCCCTATTCGTGCTCTACCGCCCCCTTCAGCCAAAGGGTCTCCCGGCAGAAGTCGGCGAAGACGGAGAAGGCTTCCGCAGTGGCCACCAATTGGCGTGCCGCCGCTTGCCATGTCCCACAGTAGGAGAAAAGCCCAAAAACCTGGCCAAAACCCCAAAAAATAAATTTTCGAAATAGGGTCAGTTGAGTAGTCATTCAGGTAGAGGACTAGTAACTGCATTCTATTGTGGAAGGGAACGCCCTTTAAGTGTATACCTGCGCCGCAGCGTCAGTTGGCAGTGAGTGTTCGTAAAGAGTGTACGTGTCACGCGCTGAACAGACGAAAATAACGCTGACTTCAAAAACCCATAACTTTGAAGTGACGGGTTTAATTTCAATTCTGCAACATGGATACGACTTCTGGAGGTATGTAGAACATGTTTTTACATCGGTTGAATCGAAAGTTTATGTATAAATGATTGAAATGTAGTATAGCCTTCGGCATAAATAAAATTGAATAATTTTGAAAACTTATATTTTCAACGGTCCGAAAAGTTATATATTTTGTCACATTTTGCAAAGCTCCTAGTCTCGGCCTTTAGTTTAATGTATAAGCTTTCGAAATTTACAAGAGTTACCTGCGGAAAACGTGCGTCTTGTCCGTTATGATTTTTTTCGCATCGTGCGGTAGCCGAGCGTGCACGCGGCACTATTGAGCAGCCGCTGCGCCTCTACCTGAGAATGGGTGAAGTAGCATCATAACGGACAAGACGGCTGTTATACGCTTGAAATAAATTATTTTAATATATATGTATGTGTATATATATATATATATATATATATAAATTTTCTGTGATTTAATTATGATATATACGTATGCATATATATATATACATATTAAAATCAACCACATAAAAATTTCTTAAATATGAATGAAATGTTATAACATTCGAATAAAATATTTGAATATATATATATTATATAGTAAGCAAAGCTTTCTTTTAACCGAATCCATGTCAATATTTTCTGTCTAATTTTCTTAAAATTATTTCAATTATTGCGGTTATTTATTTGGTAAAATAATGTACATTGTTCAAGTTTTTGTATTAATTGAAAATTTTATCTTTTCCTTTAACACCAATTTTCTACAATTTTATGTCTTTATTACAGGATCCGGTTACAAAGAATTGGTGCTGACAAGGAAAGAAGTATTTCTGATAATCAGCGAGCATTTATCCGATAAATTCGCTTCCTTGATCGAATTTATGGTAGAAAAAATTTCCAAGGACACCGGACGTACAGTTGTAGTGCCTGAGGACTCGAAACAGACTTTTTCGATACTCTTCAATCAAATGAGAACGAGGTGGCAACAAGCTCACAGAAAATCCTGTGTATTTTTCAAGAATAACGGTGAATGGCTTAGCAAGCAGGTATGTTTTGCCGCACCTACAGACACTGTAGTAACAAGCCCGGGTAATACGGGCGGCCGCCCGTCCCTTGAGTTTACAATGTCCAGTGAAAGATCTAAACGAAGGAAGACCCAAGATATTCGTACATCGTTCAACTCGGTCGAGTTAGCATACGCTACTCAGATGAGCCTTCGCTCTTCAGGACAATCCGACGCCGCAAAAGTTATTAAGGACGTAACAATGACGAGTCCTTTAAGAGCTTCCAAGTATCGTAAAGCTTACTCAGCAACGGATGAAATTACTTTATCCGAAGAGGCTGCACTTTCCGCTATGATTGAATATAAATTCTCCAAGAGTACTTACCAGGGAATGAGAAGATTAGGGAAGGAAAATAACTGTAAGCTATATCCGTCTTACGAAAAAGTGATGAAAGCAAAAAAGCGTTGTTATCCACCACGTGATGCAATCAGGATTACAGAGAGTAGTGCAGAAGTCCAACTACAGGCACTATTAGATCATACAGTTGAACGTATTTTACTCGTCCAAAATGTACTCATTCAAAGATTGACTCCAGATAATGTTCGTAAAATGGACTTGATTTGCAAGTGGGGTTGCGATGGAAGTTCTGGGCAAAGTGAATATAAGCAGACGTTCAGTGATTACAGCAAATCTGATGCGCATGTATTCTTTACTTCAGTCGTGCCATTACAACTCGTGTGTTATGATCAACAATCGAAGGAAGAAATAGTTGTTTGGAAGAAGCCCAGACCCTCGTCTCCACGATTTTGTAGACCGCTTAGACTACTGTTTCTACGCGAAGACACAGAGTCAACACTTAATGAAGTCCAAATTGTTGAAGAACAAATAAAGTCACTTCGTCCATTCGAAAGTGTAATAGATGGAAAAGAAATCTCCGTAATGTACAAGTTGTTGTTCACCATGATAGATGGTAAAGTTTGCAACGCTGTATCATTGACGAAATCTGCTCAACGGTGCTATTTGTGTGGAGCAACCAGCAAAGATTTTAATGCCATCGACACTGTATTGCAAAGGGAAATCAATGAAACAAATTTGAAGTTCGGATTGTCGACGCTGCATGCGTGGATACGGTGCTTCGAGTATTGCTTACACGTGTCTTACAAACTCGGCATTAAAAAATGGCAAGCTCGAAGTGCCGAAGAAAAAAAAATTACCCAGGAACGCAAGAGGGCCATTCAAGAAGGATTCAAGAAGCAATTGGGTCTAAATATCGATCGCCCAAAGCCTGGATACGGCAGCAGCAAATTCGACGGTTTCCGCTGCGATAACGGGGGTCAACGAAGAAGTTATTAAACGCTTGTACGTAATCCTACAAGTTATATCGTGTGGCCACGAGATAAACTGTGAAAGATTTGAACAGTATGCTATTGAAACGGCAAGAAAGACCGTTGCATTATACCCTTGGTACTCCATGCCTACTTCGGTGCACAAACTATTAATTCATGGTCCAGTGATAATAACTCATGCTCTATTACCAATCGGCCAATTATCCGAAGATGCTCAGGAAGCTCGAAACAAAGACATCAAACGATATCGAGAAGATTTTGCGCGAAAAAGTTCCAGGGTTAAAACTATGGAAGATGTTTTTCATCGGCTCTTAGTTACTTCTGATCCGTACATTTCAAGTGTCAGAAGACTACCACAGAAGAAGCTGAAGAGTTTGTCGCCGGAAGCTGTAGCGATGTTGATCGCTCCTAAAGTGACTGCTGCAGCAGACGAATTTTGCGCCGAGATTGAAGCCGTGCCGGGAGTTGTAATAGATACAAACTCGGATAATGATTCTGACTCCGACTCCGACTCCGATTACGATTTTGATTAAGAATAAAATTTTCTATTTTTGAAACGTTCCGTATGTATTTTGGAAATAAAAATAATAATTGCGTAGAATACATTGTTCACGTTTATTTTATTATGATGATTTTTTTAAATATATTAATTTATCTATTTAGCAGGATACTCGGCCATTTTGGTTATAACAATTTGCTGTAAGCTCTTTGTTGCAAGTTATAAACAATAGATATCGGATTGGTAATCAGCGACCTTGAAAACCCGTATATACCAATTTTTGTCAACATCTGGTAACTTTTTAACGTTCATGTCGGCCATATTGGATCGGCCATTTTTTTTACGATAATTTGGCTTGCGGATTCGTAATCAGCGACCTTGAAAACCCGTAAATACCAATTTTTGTCGACATCTGGCAACTTTTTAACATTCATGTCAGCCATATTGGATCGGCCATTTTGTTTACGATAATTTGGCTTTCAGATTCGTAATCAGCGACCTTGAAAACCCCTGTAAGCCAATTTTCATTCCCGTCAAAGGTCATTTGAGGTTTTGGCCAGGTTTTTGGGCTTTTCTCCTGCTGTGTGTCCTTTCGCCGATGAAGTCCCGCAGAGCGACTCTCTGCGGTTCGAAGTTTGGGCACTCGAGAAGAAAGTGTCGGGCCGTGTCCAGCCCCCCACGCTCACAGTCCTCCTCCTCGACAAGCCCGAGTGACGCGAGGTGCGCTCCGAAGTTGCCATGGCCGGAGAGAACCTGCGTGGTGTAGTGGTTCGGCCGGAACCAACCCGCCGCCAATCTCTCCCGGACGTTCCCGAAGAAGGCAAATGTCGTACGGCCTTTGTTGGAAGACTGCCAAGCGGCCTGCCACATGTTGATTGCCTCATCCTTGACCCTGTCTACTGCGTTGTTCGCCCCCGCTGGAATTACCACCCCGTTTATCTCGGCGTTGTGTCCCTTTCTAAGCTGGTATCTGGCCCCGGCTTGCTTCAGTAGAATGTCCACTGGAGCAGCTCCTGCAATGACGCACACAGAATCGTATGAGACGGTTCTGTATGCCCCAGTGACCGCGATCAACGCTAGTCTCTGGGCGCTTCTAAGGGCTCGAATGTCAGCCTCTATACAGAGGTCTGACCATCCCGCGGCGGCATATGTCACCGTCGGGACAAAAACCCCCCGATATATAGCCCTAACTACATCGAATCTAAGTCCTCACCCGGCCCTCGCGATTTTCCCCAAGCGCTCGAAGAGGGATGCACTCTTCTTCCTAAGGTAGGAGCAATGGAAGCCGATTCCCATCTCCTTGTCAAAGTGGACGCCGAGATATCTAACGCTATCCTTGAAAGCTATCTTAGCTGCAGCATCCCCTATCCGAAAGATTGGGTATCTATTGGCCATATCGGGCCTCCTAGCAGCGCGGCGCACGCGATCGGGTCGGTCTCCTCCTCTCTTTCCAACTGGCGCTCTGCGCCGCCATTCACTCTTAAGGAGTATGGCTTCTGTCTTTCTTTGGGACAATTGCAGCTTGGCGCTCTGGCACCAGGCTACAATTCTATCTACTATCGACTGTGCCCTAACCTCTATTTCCCGCCGCGAGTTGCCTTCCACTATGACCATGAGGTCATCGGCGTAGGCAACGAACTTGTTCGGGGCGATTTCCTCGAGGATTCTTAGGAGCCCGTCGAACATGAGGTTCCAGCAGGTTGGGCCGAGTATGGAGCCCTGCGGGCACCCCCCCATGGCCTGCTTGGAGACCTCGCTATTACCCCACGAAATTCCCACTTTCCTACCGCTAAAGTAATTGCGGATAACGTTGAAGACGTTCCGCGGGCATTCCCTAGCTTTCAGACTATCCAGAACCAGGGGCCACCACACGGTGTCGAAGGCACCCGAGATGTCGAAGAGGAGTGCGACGGCGTACGTGTCGACAGACTCGGCCACCATCCTGCGCATCTCCACAATCGCGTCCTCCGTCGACTTGCCCGGAACGAAGCCGAACTGTCGCTCGGAGGTTTTGCCCGGGCCCATCGCCGACCGCGCAATGCGCCCCTTAAGAGCTTTTTCGAAGAACTTACCTACCACGGAGAGGAGGCATATGGGCCTATACGATTTCGGGTCCTTCTCGTCCTTGTCCTCGCCCTTCAGAAGGACTTGGAGGGAGCCCCTCTTCCAGGCAGAGGGAAAGACGCCCAAACACAAACACGCGTTGAAAAGACGAACCAGCACCTCGGGAATGACCGCGAAGGCCCTTTTCAGCACGACGACCTCAATGAGGTCGGGTCCCGGGGCCTTCCCGCTCTTGAGGGTTTTGAGGTGGGCAGCAAGCTCCGCTTGCGTGAAGAGCCGGTCGTCGGGAGTAGCGGGTGCGTCGAAGGCGCCCTCCCTGACATCCCGCTGTTGGGGGGTGTCTTCCTCTTCCCGATCCTCAGGGACGTGGGCCTCCAGGAGTAAGCTGGCGGTTTCCTCCATGTCCATTGTGGAGCCATCGGCTCGCCGGAGTGTGCTGAGCACCTTCTCAACTTGAAGCTTGTCAGACTGGAGCTTATAGACGAAGCCTCAGGGTTTCTCGTTGCCGTGCGACGAGACGAAGCTCCTCCAGCTTTCGAGTTTGACCCTCTTCACCTCCCGACTGTATTCCAGCAAAGACGTGCGGTACTCGAGCCGGATTTCGAGTACGGCGAGCGTCATCCCGTTCCCCCTGAAGGGCCCTACGTTGCCGGTGTACCTCCTTTTTGAGGTTGGTCAGGTTAGCAGTCCACCACGGGTTGGACTTCATGAAGAACTTCTTCCTTGGCATCGCCCCCTCACAAGCCTCCGTGAGGACGCTCGTAAGGCCGCCAGCCATCTCCTCGACTTCTACGGGGGACGTCAGCGGGAGCACCTGCAGCCTTTGCGCTGACAAGTCAGTGAGGGTCTGGTCAAACCGCTCCCAGTCAGCTCGCCTTACGTTGAACCGACTGACAGCGGGGCGCCCGTCATTTCCCTCGGCTTTCGGCACCCTCAAACCGACGTCCAGAGCGTTATGATCGCTCGTTGTCCATTCCTGCCGCACTGTCCACTCGCCGACGAAACGGCTCATGGAAGGCGACCCCAAGGTTACGTCGATGTATGACGAACCTGTGACCGCCCAGAAGGTGGGCGGCTGGTTGACATCATTTTGGACGGTGTATCCATACTGACGGATAAGCCGCTCCAGTTGGGCACCACGCCTGAGGTGCACCTCAATCTCGTCGCTCCACTGGAAGTAGTGGGATACGACGTAGACAGAGAAGCCGGGTGCCTGCACCATCGCACAAACGCAGTGCGTGGTGCTCAGCTGCGAGACGAAGATCATCTGAAAGGAGGGGTTGCACACCGCCACCGCCGCCCAGGGATGTTCTGAGCGGACAGCGGCGACCTCCATTCCAGTGCCTAGTCCATAGAAGGTGTGGCTCGTGCCTTGGCACCGGACGTATGGTTCCTGCAAGAGCAGGACGTCCAGGCGCTTGCCGGCAACAAGCGAACGCACCTCAGCCGAAACGACAGCCGAAACGACAGCCGAACGCCTGGCGCTCAGCTGCAACACCCTGATTTTATCGAAGGCTCGGCCGCCCGGTGCGGCCACATTTACCGCGGTTTCTACAGGGGGGCGGGTTGGGAGGGCTTCGACGGTGACACAGCTAGCTACCTGAACGCGCGCAGCCACGGTTGGCTGGTTTACTTGCCTAGCTTGGTTCCCCTCGTGTCTAACAAGAACTACTCTAACGGCGCGAAGGCCAAACTCCTCGATCAGGGCCCGGTCGGCTACATGTCCGGCACCCCGGGGGTGGCACGGGCTGCCTGGGGCCGACTCTCTCGGAGGGTTAAGCCGCGCCCTTGCCTCCCGAGCCACCCTACGGGTGTCCGGACGCGCGACCAGGCCCCCCACTCGTCCGTCCCCATTCACACCAGCATTCACACCATTTTTAAAGTTTCCCATTTTTGTTCCCACGAGTATGGTGGAAAGGAGGTCTCCCCGGGCAGAGCCACCTATGCCCGGTTCGGGGGTGCATACGACAGGGTTCCCCCAGGTACCCTGAAGGGATCGTTAGAGACTGCAGCAAAACAAATAAAACAAAAATACCCTCCGTGCAGCCAGCAGACTGTCGGCACGATGCCTTCCACCATTAGTTTCGGAGGTTTTGGCCCCGCGCCTTGGGGCAGCGACGGGCCGCTGTAATTATACAAAACAAAACAAAATAAAGATAAATAAAGTTTCGGATTAGTACGTTGGGGGCACCTGGTTCCGTGCCATCACCGCGACCATGGTCACGGCGAAACCGGGCTCAGGATACCCCACCTGAAAAGAGAGAAAAGAAAGAAGGAAAGGAAAACAAAACAAAACAAAACAAGACGATAGCCACAACATCACGACAACAACAACAACAGACAAAAACAGACAAACAGACAAACACAACAACCTGAGGGAGAAAGAAAAACCCCGAGCGCCAAGGGCGCTCGGAGCAACAACAACAATAACAGTAATAATAGCAATAACAATAACAATAATAATAACAACAATAATAATAACAATAATAATAATATGGCGTGGGGAAGCTGGCGTGCCCATCGCCCGGGGGAGCACAACTCCCCCGCAATAGCCACTGACGTGCCAGGCCAACCACCTGGCACGCCGAAAACTAGGTTCGAACACGGCCTAGTCAAGCCCCCCACAACCGGTCCCTCTCGGATGGGGACCAAGGATCAGTTGGGAGGGGCACCCGGATAGGATCCACGGCAACGACCACGGCTCGAAATCGGCGCCTCGAGTGGACGGAGGAACTCAAGGAGGACATCATCCGCTGCTGGAGGGATAGCGTACCGTCGCGGCGGGGCTACATGGCGAGGTTGCAGGCCCTGTGGAGCCAAGTGCACCCAGAGCTTGCACACCTCTCGCAACTACATCTGCGAGACCAAGCTGCCCGCTTGCGACGGCAAGGCTACGATCTCTTGTTATTACCACCAGAGCTGTCCGGCAGGCGCTCTTCCGCGCGTTCCGTGCGGAGCTCTACCGGACGGCCTCAAGATCGAACCCCCCGGCAGTCGGAACCCCCCCGTTGGCGCGTCGATTTGATAGAGGACTGGGGAACAAGGAGGGAGAGAATCACTGGGAAATTTTCTCTTCTGCCTGGTTGCCTAGAAGCGGCAAATGAGTCCCTCGCGGCAGCAATCCCTGAGACCGCTGATCTCCTCAGCTTGAACTGGGCTGTGTATCACGCGGCTGTTGAGTCGAAGCCTCAGACACGCAATGATAAGGCGGCGTTTGTGGCTAAGACTCGGCGGCGCATTGCACAGCTCCAGAATAAGATCAATGAAGCGCGGAGGCAGGCATCCCGTGTTCAGTGTGTGTTAGACTTCATTACGGCGGGGAGGGCGTTTACCCCTAAAATCCGAAAAATCAGCTCGGAACTGAAATGCCGTCACCACACATTGAACAAAGCTATCCTTCTTATTGTGAAGGAACGCTACGTGGAGAAGGTGCGGAACCTGGGGGTTGCGAAGCAATCCCTAGAGAGGCGGCTGGGTCGGGCGTTAGACAACGCCCTCTTCCGTTCTGACCCAGGCCGCTGGTTCCAACCACCTACGCCTGCCCCCGACATAGCGCCAACAGCTGTTCAGGTGGAGCGGTTTTGGGGAAAGCTGTATAGCGAGGCGGGTCATTTTGATGAAGGCACTCCAGCTCTGGGACGGTTCGACACGTTTTGTCGGCAACAGCCGAGTCAGCGTGGCGACTGTTTTCCAGTCACGCGGGGTGAGGTGGAGAAGGCGGTGAGTAGCATGAGGAACCACGCCGCTCCCGGACCGGATGGGATTAACATCTTCTGGTGGAAGAAATTCAAGTGCACCCATGCCCATCTGGCCCGCATCTTCTCGTCGTTCATCGATGGGACGGTGCCCATCCCTGCGTGGCTGACAGAGGGAAGGACGGTGCTACTCTCCAAAAAAGGGGATTTGTCTCGTCCGGAAAATTACCGCCCGATAACGTGTCTGAATGCGCTCTGTAAGATCTTCACAAAGATTCTTGATGAGCGTGTTCTGCGCGAGATCGAGCCTGCATGGCGGGAGATACACGAACAAAGGGGATCCAAGAGGGGGGTTGTAAGGAGAACCTGATGGTGGACCGCTGCATCACGCAGGACGCGATCCAACACAAGCGTAACCTCTCAGTCGCTTGGATAGACTACCGTAAGGCGTTCGAAACTGTCAGTCACAAACTGATTATACACCTACTCGAACGCCTTTCGGTGAATCCTTACATAGTGAGATGCATTAGGCAACTCATGCCGCTCTGGAAGACATGCTTCACAGTTAAGACTAGTGAAGGCAACGTGTCGACCGGAGTGGTGGGGTATAGGAGGGGGATTATCCAGGGAGATTCTCTTAGCCCCCTCCTGTTTTGCATCTCACTATTACCCTTATCAATCGCCTTACGGGCTGCACGCGGGTACGAAGCGGGGGCCCCCGGGGAGCGTGGGCGAGGGATCACCCATTTATTTTATATGGATGACCTCAAGCTATACGCTCCCGGGGAGCCTTAAGCTCCTCTTGAACATCGTAGCGACGTACACGCGGGCGGCGGGAATGGAATTCGGATTGGACAAGTGCGCTGTTCTTCATCTCAGGAGAGGGAGAGCAGAGGGTGTCGCGGCTGATGTTCGGCTGGTGGACGGGAGCGTCTTCAAACACCTGGATGCCGGAGGGTCTTATCGGTACCTTGGCATCGATCAGCGCTCTGTACAGGACGCTGAGGGTGTCAAGGAGGACCTCCGCAGCCAGTATAGGCGGCGTCTCAGACGGATCTGGAAATCAGATCTGTCTGGGAAAAACAAGATCACTGCCACCAATATGCTCGCTGTCCCGGTCCTGCTCTACTCTTTTGGCGTCGTCAAATGGCGTAGAGACGAGCTTAAACAGCTGGATATCGGCACACGCAAGATAATGAACATCCAGCGGAGTCTGCACCCTCGATCTTCCACCTCGCGCCTTTATATGCTGCGTCAGAGCAGCGGGCGCGGGCTCTCGGGATTGGAATGTCTTCATGACCGCATAGTCCTCGGAATAGCAAGCGATGTAATAACGAGCTCGGACCCGCTCCTGGAGATTGTGCACCAGCATGAGCTTCATGGGGCGGGTGCTTTTCTCTATAAGGCGGCAGATCGTGCGGCACAGACCCTCGGCTTGGAGTTCCGCCGGCGCCGGCGTGGCGCCTTGCCAATAGACTCCGTCGCTCGGTTGCCCAAGTCCCGACGTCGGCGGGCAATCAGGGCTGCCGAGCAGACTATCCTGACTCGGCAGCATGTGGACTGACCCATGCACGGTGTGTTTTTTCACCACATCGAGGAACAGGGGCTGTCCACCCAGCTGACCTTTTCCTTCTTGCGGTCAGCTGGACTGATGTCCGAGACCGAAGGGTTTATGTGTGCCTGCCAAGACAGAGTCATCAACACCCTGGTCTATCGCAGTCGCGTTTTGGGTCAGCCTCTGACGACCACTTTGTGTCGTGCATGCAAACAATCGCCGGAGACACTAATGCATCTACTGTCGGCCTGCCCAGTATATGCAGTCTCCGGCTATATCTATCGCCATAACGCGGCCCTAAGAGTGTTGTACTACCATCTACGGTACTCTTATGGGATAGACCGGGAGCCCGTGCCGCCTTATTTACCAGGAGATATTGAGTCCGTTGTCGTGGGTGAAAGGTGCAAGATTTATTGGAACTTCTCATTCGCGACCATCGGGCCGCTTCAAGCGACTAAGCCTGATGTTGTCCTCTTCGATTTCGACGACAAGACGATATACGTCATTGAGTTCTCGGCTCCGGCCGAAGTGAACGTGTCGCGAAAGGAAGAGGAGAAACGGCTCAAGTATCAGCCTCTCCTGGCCGAGCTACGTCGTTTGCACCGAGGATTCAGGGTAACTCTCGTTGTCCTCATCATCGGCGCGCTAGGGGGGATGAAAGAGTCTTTTGTATCGGGCCTCGCTGGCATACCGGTTTGCAAACCCGGTGTCCGGTTGCTAGCGGGTCGGATGCAGAAGGCGGTCATACTTGGGTCCCTCTGTTTACTCAGGCAACACGATTGTGGACTGCGGTAGCCGCTAACTCTCTGGCTTGAGGGAGCGGCTATCGCAGAGCGATATATTGAACTGTTCGCGCGACTTTTTTGACTGGGCGGCAGCCGAGGTGATGTCGGAACCCTCGAATGCCGCCCAGCGTTATTGTTCCGGTCTAGGTTAAGACCGAGCCTAACCCCCGGGGGTAGGTGAATGTTACCCAGTGCAAACTGAGAAAGGGCGTTGCCCGGAGCAATAAAGTCTATTATGAAAAAAATAATAATAATAAGAATAATAAGTACAACAACAGCAATAAGTGCAACAAGTGCAATAAGTGCAACAACCTGAAGCAAACACAACAATGGGGGGAACTAGAGTACCGGGGGTACCTGGGGTAACAACAACAGAGTGTAACAACAACGTCAACAACAAACATAACAACCTGAAAGAGGAGAGAAGGGTGACAGAGTTTCGAGGGTACCTGAGATAACAAAACAACAACAACAAACTTAACAATAACAACGAACTTAACAACCTAGAAAGAAGGGAAGGGAAACCAGAGCACCGAGGGCACCTGAAGTATCCACAACAAAACAACATACATAACGAAACAACAACATGCACAACAACCTGAAAGAGAAGGAAAAAGCAGAGTACCGAGGGTACCTGAGGTAACAACAACAGCAAACACAACAACCTGAAAAGAGAAGAAACCAGAGTACCGAGGGCACCCGAAGCAACAAACAACATAGCAACAACAAAAACAAAAACAACCCAATCGCAACATAGGAGCAACAAACACAACAACAACAACAGGCAGGAGCAACAGACAGCCCAACAGACAACACAACAGGCCAGCGCAACCGACTACATAACAGACAAACATAACGAACAAACGTAACAGCCTGAAAAGGGAGGGGAAAACCAGAGCACCGGGGGCGCTCAAGTCGACAGCAACAATAACAACAATAACAGGGGCATGGAGGGGCCCTGAGGGTCCCGGGAGGGACCTGGGGGTCCCCGGAGGGACCTGGGGATCCCTGAAGGACCTGGGAGGTACCTGGGAGGGGCCTGGGACACGGGAGGGGGAGTTGGGGTGGGTGTGGGGAGCCGCAGCTCCGTTCCCCAGGGGGGGAACGGAGAAACGGGCAACAACCCGAAATAACAAAGCAACAACAACAACCTGAAAGAAAAGAAAACAAAAGAAAACAACAACCTGAAATAAGAAAACAACAGCCTGAAACAAAAGAACAACAGTAAACAACAACAACAAATCCCTGAAAAGAAAGAAAGATTATTATTACGGAAAGGGGGAGGGCTGGGATACGGGAGGGGTTGGGGGCAGGGGTAAGGGTCGTCGGGAGCCAAGCTCCGCCCCCCCCCGGGGGTCCGGGCGGGGCCATCCCGCGCATACACATGGGGAGCGGGGCGCCAGGCACAGACGACTGGGGCCAGCAGTAACTGTCTGGGCCGTTCGCGTCATTTGCACCCCCCAGGCAGTAAGTGCCTGCTCAAAGGGGTGCATCCGATTTAGCATTCCGCAGCATGTATCAGATGCACACCCCATCGCCCAGCCCAGCACCCGCCGCCGACGCGAGCGGGAGGGGCCCTTCACGACGCCGAACCCCCTTAAGGGGAACAATGGGAACCCCCATGCACCTCGCCCCGGATTGACTCCGGAGCGGGAGTGGCGGGGGCCCCGAATAGCCTGCGCAATTAGCCGCCACTGCCGAAGCAGCGCCGTTGACGGGCTCCACCACGAGGAGGTTTGCGCTAGGCACTTGTTCTCAAGAAGGGAAAGTCGAAGTCTCCCCCTTAAGAACTTGGAGCCCTAAAGGGGAAGACAGTGAACAAGGCAGGCAGGGAGATCATAAGAGGAAAGAAAAAGGTGCCGAACTCGAAGAATTGGAAGAAGGAGAGAACGCGCGCGGCCAGACGTCGTGGATGTATAAATTATCGACAGCGGAATTGCTCAACGAGCTTTCGAGATATTTTGTCACGATCGATGCGAATGCACCCTTCGCGGAGTTACGTAAGCTGCTCGTGCAAGTGGTGAAGCTGCAAATACCAAGTGGTAAAGAACCGGAAAAACGAGGAACCGACGAACAGGCAAGAGCTATGGCTACGAGTGCAGGCAGCAATAACCAGAACGTGCTGGTGAAATTCAATCTGGAGACTGACGACTGGGAAATATTTTCAGAACGTCTGGAATTCCACTTCATCGCGTGCGAGGTGCCGGAAGGAAAGAAACCAGCAGTGTTACTAACGCGATTGGATCTAAACGTATATAACTTGCTCCGGAACCTGGCAGCCCCAAGGAAACTGAGAGAGCTGACATTTGAGGAATTGGTCAAGTTAATGAAGGATCATGTATCACCGCCGCCTTCAGAAATCGCGGGAAGAGCGAAATTCGCAATGTTAACTCAAGAAGCCGGAAAAACAGTGGCTGAATTCGTAGCAGAGCTCCGTTTAGCCGCACGTTATTGTGAATTTTCAAACAGTGACGAGAGACTTCGCGACCAATTCGTCGCGGGATTAAGAGACAAGGCTACGAAAATAGAACTTTATAGGCAAAAACCCAAAACATTTGCCGACGCGGTCACCCAAGCTTCGAGTTTCGAGTCAGCAACCAATAACGCAAACACGGCGATCGGGAAGCCAGTAGCCGCGATCCAGCATGTCGAACGATGGGGAAGAGGCTGGAGGAACGCGAGAGGGGGAAGAAGCCAAGCGACCAGCTCGAGACCAAGCGAGCGACAAGGACAGCAAGCTGCAAAAGCGACGACAGAGGAAGACGATGCGGCGTTCTGTATGTGTTGCGGAAAATCGGGGCACATTACGCAGCGGTGCCGCTACAGGAGCTATCCGTGCCATAGATGTGGGGAGAAGGGGCACTTGAAGAGACGATGCAGCAAAGCACCAAAAAACCGGCTATTCGGAAAGTCGACGCAGACGAAGAAGAGGACGCGGCCGGGGTCGAAGATGATAGCGAAGAGGGATTCGACGAAGTGCATGGACTGTTCACACTCAGGTCGGTACGCGACAACAGTGCGTCGATGAGCCAGATTAGAGACTGCGTAGAACCACAGTTCGTAAACATTAAGATTAACGGTAAGGTTGTGCGTATGAAGCTAGACTCGGGAGCGGCCGTAGCTACCATGTCGAAAAAAAATAAGGAGGCTTGGTTTCCGTCGGAGATTGTAGAGAAGCCAAATAAAAAATTCCGAGTGGTACGGGGCGCGCTTACAGTACCATCGGGGGTAATGCGGGACCTGGACATCGAGTTTAACGGGGTCAAAGCGAGAGGCGATTGTTACATAGTCGAGGCGGAGACACCGCTGCTAGGCCGACCGTGGTTAAAGAAATTGGGAATGTGGCCGTGGCCAGGGTTGACACTCGGATCGCTCAAGACGAGTGATAACAACGAGGAATTGGGAGAATTGATACAAAACAGATTTCCAGAATTGTTTGATAACGTGACCGGATCCTTCAATAAAGGCAAAGTCGCGATACACGTGCGAGCGGGTACACAACCGAAGTTTTTACGGGCTCGGCCATTACCGCTGGCACTAGTCGATAGAGTAGGGAAAGGGATTGACAAGTTGGTAAGCAAAGGGATATTAAAGCCGGTCGACAACAGCGATTGGGCCACACCGATTGTGCCAGTGGTGAAAAAAAGCGACGGATCGGTTAGAATCTGCGGTGATTTAAAAATGACTGTGAATCGTCGTTAGTAACGAAACAGTATCCACTACCCAGAAAAGAGTTGTTATTTCAGCGCTTGGCCGGAGGGGTTAAATTCACGAAAATCGACCTGAAACACGCGTATCAGCAGGTATTACTGGAAGAAGAAAGTCAGAAATTTGTGACGATTAACACTCATAAAGGGTTATTTCGGTACACACGAATGCCGTTCGGAATATCGTCAGCGCCGGGGGAATTTCAAAATTTGATGGATAATTTAACCGCCGAACTTTCAGATGTACAGTTTTTCCTGGATGACGCGCTTGCGACGGGGAAGACAAAAGAGCAACATTACGACAATGTGATCAAACTTTGTCCAAAACTAAATGATTGCAAGCTAAAGGTGAATAAAGAAAAATGCCGGTTTTACCAAGAAAAGATTGAATATTTTGGGTATGTCGTAGATAAAAACGGCGTCCACCAGACGGACGAAGCGGTACGCGCGAATAGAGAAGCCCCAAGAAACTGCTTCACATCATGTGGTCCAAGACCACATGATGTGAAGCTGTTGCAATCGTTCCTCGGCGGGGTAACGGTACACGACGCGTACATTGAGAATCGAGCAGGGAAACTATTGCCACTGTATAGGTTGTTGCAAAGTAACGTGAAGTGGGTTTGGGCGGACGAATGTGAAGCAGCTTTCAGGGAAATAAAAAAAAAATGTCATCGCCAAAAGTTCTCGCGCATTACGATCCGGGCTTCGAGGTGATATTGTCATGCGACGTTTCTGCGTATGGGATAGGAGCTGCACTAACACAAAGAGGAAGAGGCAAGAAAGAGAGACCGATCGCATTCGCGTCACGAACGTTGTTGATAGCCGAGACCAAATACGCTCCAATTCACCGGGAAGCAGCAGCGATAATATTCAGGGTCACCAAGTTCTATATATACTTGTTTGGGTGAAAATTCATTCTAAGAACGGACCATAAACCGCAAACGTTAATTTTTGGTCCCAAAAAAGGAATTCCAATTATTGCCGCGAATAGATTGCAAAGATGGACTGTATTTTTATCCGCGTTCCAATACGAAATCGAGTGTATTACCTCGAAACAAAACGCAGTAGCAGACGCGCTGAGCAGGGTACCCATAGAGAACGAAACAGGAAACAAGAAAAAAACGTCCGAGTTCTCTGACCTCAAGTTCCTAGAAACCGGAGGCTTAATTGAGGCAAAAACAATTGCGAAAGCGACAAAAAAAAGATTCTACAAGCAATCTAATCATGCGCGCAATACGCGAGGGTTGGCCGCAAAAGAAATTAGTATTAGATGCTGAACTAAAAAAATATTACGATCGACGAGACGAGTTGAGCATAGAGGGGGATTGTATTTTGTGGGGTGCGAGAGTATGTATCCCGAAAGAGCTGAGAACCGCGATATTAGACGAATTACATGCCAGCCATTTTGGTATCGTTCGAATGAAGCAAATTGCGCGATCATACCTATGGTGGCCATCGCTCGACATCGACATCGAGGAAACGGTAAAAACGTGCACGGCTTGCCTCGAGAATGGCAGAGCGCCACCACGCGTTACATTGACACCGTAGAGGTGGCCGGAACAACCGTGGTTCCGGATACACGCGGATTTTCTTGGCCCCTTCGACGGTCACATGTTTCTAGCCGTGATAGACGCACACACCAAGTGGCCCGAGATAATTGACATGAAAAGCAATACGACGACGGAAAAGACAGTGGAAGTATTTAAAGCAATGTTCGTGCGTCACGGCTTACCATTCCAATTGGTCACCGATAACGGTACCGCATTTACCAGCACTACATTCCGGGAATTTACAGTAGGTCGGGGGATCAAACACACCTTCACACCACCATATCAACCGGCATCGAACGGAGCGGCCGAAAATTTAGTAGGCATTTTCAAGGACAAAGTGGAAAAAATTATACAGAGCGGTGATAATTTGCAAAACGCGGTAGTTAAATTTCTTTTCGATTATCGCGCTACGCCGCACGCAACAACTGGTCGGTCGCCCGCAGCGTTATTGTACAAAAGAGAATTACGTACACGATTTAGTTTATTGCGACCTCGCGCAGCGGAAACGGTCGAGAAACAACAAGCAGCACAGATTACGAATAGCCCAAAAAAGCGTAACGTAACATTCAAAATAGGCGAGACGGTAAGAGTACGAGATTACGGGAAAAACGGACCAGACTGGACGAGAGCGGTAATTACGGACAGGAAAAGTCCGGTAACGCACCTCGTAAGTATGAAAAGCGGAATAGGTAAACGTCATAGCAACCAGACTCGGAAATGCTCGCAAGAAGCGAAGGAAACCGAATCAGCGCGAAAAGTTGAGGATCTGGGAGAAAACCAAGTATTGCGAAAGTCACCAAGACTAATGGCGAAGGGCAGGGAAAAAAAAATAAAAAACTGGTTAAGATGGTGACCATAATTAGGATTAATGGGGTTGCCGTAGGACCACAGAGGTTACAATGGGGAGTATTATTATTTGTTATTATCATTAGTTTTTTTTTCTTCTTTGCATACCGGAACCAAATCGAAAAGTCGTTATTGTCGACAAATCTCTCGATGTGAGGGGAGAGGAGTGTGGTGTATGCGGGTGAGAGCGTTCGGAGTGGGAAGCGAGCGAGACGCGCCAGAGGAGACCTGGCCGGGAATTGTCCGGCTCGGGCAGTTCGGTGATCACCTGTGAACAATCAAGACATACGACGATACGCGTATTACTTCCTCGAACCCCGGACATCACGGCAATCATGGATTCATATGGCGAGAATTTGATACAGCGTTCGAGGGTCTATCTTGACTGGTGTAGTCATAAATCACAACCACATCGAACCTTAACAATTTCTCAAAGACGCTAGTGATGTCGTGCTTTCACGCATTCAAACCATTATCAACAATCATGGTAGTGTGAAAATTAATACCGTTTTTAACGGCGAATTTATGGCGGGTGACAAGCGTGCAAATGAAGGCATTAATACTAAAAACTATGAACTTTTCAATCCGTCTGATTTACGCGAGTGATACGAGCAAAGAGTTATTGAGCCCATTTCGACATCGCTCGAAGAGTTTCAGGAACGCGACAGCGGGTGGGCATTGTCACGAATATATAACTTGACTATGAATATTAATAAATATAACCCAATGCGTGCCGGATGCCACATAATGTTATCGCGGTCGATAATGCTGAAAAGAGCAGTTGTTAATGTGAAATCGAGTGATCAAGCATGTTTCGCATCGTCCGTAGTCACTGCTCTTTATCCAGCCCAACGTCACAGTGCGCGTGAATCTTCATACCCGCACTACTCGACAGTGCTAAATGTTCAAGACATTGAGTTTCCAGTGACTCTGAATCAAATTAAAAAATTTGAAATCCGTAATGACATTTCAATCAATGTATACACCATTGAGAACGATAGCACTCTTCCAATTCGCGTGAGTGAGCGAAAGAGAGAAAAGCATGTCAATTTGCTCTACGTGGAAGATCCGCAGCAAAACATCGTTGGACATTTCGCGTAGATCAAGAATTTATCAAGGCTCGTCAGCTCACAGTTGACTAAACACGATGGACAGAAATATATATGTGATAGGTACGTAGATTTGATATGATTTAATGTATCAAAATAATTACTTCGAAACTGATTTTTTGTTTATTTTCGAAGATGTCTACCCTATTTTCATTCGGAGCAAAAATTGCAAGGGCACACTGCTGTAAGAGGTAAAAAATGTTGAATCGTACTATTTTGTTAGTCAGGATGAAATGAGTAACTCGTTACGATTTCTTGTGTTATTTAAATGTGTATTTACGCAGCGGCACGACCGACATCTTCGCGTGATTGATCAAGACTGATCTCGAACAGTACTTTCCTATATGTCGTCATAAATAGTTCGAGAATATTCGACGGTCGTTGAGTCACAATATTCGAGACAATATAGTATCTATCTTCGAGGATACGTTCGGATCAACGTATCCTACAGTTTCGGTCATCCTGACCCATTGTACGCCTCGGACAAACAAACACAAAACGTAAATTAATTACATCTTAAAGATAAACGACAGAATTTTTCGTTTATCGTACATAATGCAAAATCAAAATATGTTTTTCTCTAACGGTACATCTTAACTAAAACCTTCATATTTTTGTTTTTCAAATCTATCCCGTTTGGTCTCTTGTTCTTATGTCGCCGTTTTTTCAAGGTCATAATCACCGAATTACAGTCTGTAACTACCTTGAATCTGAGGCCTTGAGGTAGATTCGGAATCTGCGCAAGGCATAGACAATTGCAAGAGTTTCTAACTCAAAACTATGGAACTTACTTTCTCGTTCCGAAGTCCGCTTGGAAAAATAAAAGACAGGATGCAGTTGCTTATCCTTTTTCGCTGTAACAAAATAGGTCCAAAATCCAACGAACTCGCATCCGTATGGAGTTCAGTTTCGTCCTGTGGATTATAAATTGCCACGACCGGCTTACTCACAAGCTTTTCCTTGAGTGCATAAAAGGAGGCGAGTTCTGCTTGTCCGAACTCGAACTTAGCGTTTTTTTTAAAGTGCGTACAGCGGAGCAGCAATAATCGAAAAACCTTGCACAAATTTCCGAAAATACGATGACATTCCGAGCGGTTTTCTATTCAAACGCTTGGTGAACATAGCGATTTATATTTGAAGACGGATGTCTTGTTATTAGCAGATAATTTCAAAAATTTCCGTGATACGTGTATTGAAAGTTACGGGCTCGATCCGGCGTATTATTACACTCTTCCCGGATATACTTGGGACGCCATGTTGAAATATACGCATATTACATTTGAATTATTGACCGACATCGACATGATTTTATTCATCGAGCGAGGTATACGCGGAGGTTTAAGCCAATGTTCAAACAGATATGCACATGCTAATAACAAGTACATGCAATCGTACGATCCATTGAAAGCATCATCATATCTGATGTACTTCGATGTGAACAACTTGTATGGATGGGCAATGTGTCAACCTTTGCCTTATGCTGATTTTCAATGGATCGACGACACATCGAATTTTGACGTATTATCCATAGCGCTAGATTCGCCTGTAGGCTACGTTCTCGAAGTCGATCTCGAATATCCGCAACGTTTGCATGATTCGCACAGTGACCTTCCGTTTTGTCCGACACGCGACAAACCACCTGGCAAGCGCCAAGAGAAATTTCTTGCAACCGTATGCGATACGAAGCGTTACGTGATACACTATCGCAATTTGCAGCAGTGTATGCGTCATGGACTTAAAGTAGCGAAAATACACAGAATTTTGAAATTCACTCAATCCCCCTGGTTGCGTTCATACATTGAATTGAACACGCAGTTTCGCACACGAGCTACAAATGATTTCGAGAAAAATTTGTATAAATTAATGAACAATGCAATATTTGGAAAAACGATGGAAAACGTGCGAAACCGTGTAGACGTGAAACTTGTAACAAAGTGGGAGGGACGGTATGGGGCAGAGGCAATGATCGCTAAACCAAATTTTCACAGTCGAAGTATCTTTTCGGAAAATCTTATTGCCGTCGAATTGCGAAATCTGGAGGTAAAATTTAACAAGCCGATTTATGTGGGTATGTGTATACGCGACATTTCGAAAATATGTTGATATGAGTTTCACCACGAATTCATGATTCCGCTGTATCAGCAAAACTGCAAGGTCATGTATACCGACACCGATAGTCTCATATACCACATCAAGTCTGACGACGTTTACGACGATATGAAGCGTAACATTGACAAATTTGATACGAGCGATTACCCGTTGGAAAACGTGTACGGTTTACCGTTAGTCAACAAGAAAGTGCCCGGTCTCATGAAAGATGAAAATAATGGTATGGTAATGACGGAATTTGTGGGATTAAGAGCAAAAATGTACGCTTGGCGAGTCGATGGTAAAAAAGACACGAAAAAGGTGAAAGGTGTGAAAAGTAATGTCGTCGCGCGAACAATAAATTTCAATGACTACACTCGCTGTTTACGGGAAGAAATTGAGATGACTCGTCAGCGGTCTTGCATAAGATCGAAGCTGCACGAAGTTTACACTATTTCAGAGTCAAAAATTGCTCCAAGTCCACACGATGACAAGCGGTATATCGTGCCGAAAAGTACGGAGACTCTACCCTGGGGTCATTATAAAATAGCATTGTAAATGTGTTTGCTAGGCTACATTGTATGTATTGTTATAAAATAAAAATGGATAGATATAATGGATGTAGTAATGCAAATTTGATATTGAGACGTATAGGTCCGTCTCAGGGTGATACCCCCCCACCACAAATTCAAATAAACCGACTTATTGGGGAGTAGGGGAGAGGGAATGATAAAAAGTCAAGTAGGCAGGTACGACCTTCAAGGTCACGAAACAATAAACGGAAGGAAAGACGAGCGAGAGAAGAAAAAACAGAAAATAAACAAAAAACAGTAGAGAAAGGTAACGACAGGTAAAAAGTAAGGGAAGGGGAAAAGTCGTTAATAAGAAAACAGAGAAAGTAACAAAAAAACAAAGGAAGAATAAATTTATTTAAAACATGCAAAAGTTAACAATAAAGGGAATGACAGGTAATTGGTAAGGGAAGGGGAAAAGTAAACAATAAAATGTGGGTATAAAAGAGGAGGAAGGTTGGAGGACTGGCACTTCTTCTTCCCACTTCGTGGATTGATAAGTACCGCTTAGCAAAGTACCTCTTTTTAGGGTGGAAAGCTGAGAGGGGGAAAACATTAAAAAACGAAAGAAGGAACAAGTCGTCTTGAGAAAGTCTGACTTTTTCGGTGGATAAAAAAGTACCGCTTAGCAAAGTACCTCCTTAATGGGGCGGAAAGCTGAGAGAGGGAACCTTAAGAAACCTAAAAAGGAAGAATTAAAACATTCATTTTTTTAGTCAATAAATAAGGAAACGAAAACCAGGAAAAGAATAAAAGAAAAAATATTTAAAAAAAACATCAAGATTAAACAAAGGAAGGATAAATTACGAAAGGATAGATAGAAAACTAGTATTAGGGGAATAGAAAGTGCGAGGAGGTATTCGAAGTACCAGGCGACAATACATACACACACACACATATACAACTATAAAACGCGAAATAACGGCAAGGGCTCCCGAAAATAGCAGGAGAACCTGAAGGTCAAGGAGGCATCACGAAATTCAAACACTACACCGACACAATACACGTAACAAGCGGTAATATCATCGTAAGCGGGTACGTGGCGCCATCAGACGGCGTAAGCCACAGTTAGAGTAATCGATTATCGACTCGTCGTAATCGATTACGCTCACGGGGAGTAATTACAAGAGAACGCGCCGCAGCGCGTCGATCGACAGCGCGCCGCGATCCACCGCGTCGGGAATCGATAGAGTAGGGGGACCGAGGGACGGCAAGTACCACGAGAGCGCGCTCGGCACCGCGCGCAACGAGCGACAGTAAGAAGGGAGGGGATAACGCGCCGTAAGGAGATCGAGCGCGCCGCGATCGAGACCGCTAGGGAGAGTAGACCGCGACAGACAGCGCCACGCGCAAACTAGGGAAAGGCGCCCAGCAGACTCTGCGCGCCGTAGGCGAGAGCGCGCCGTAACCCACGCACGCCGCGAGCGCCAATACACGCAGGAGAGTGGGAAGAAAATCATCGACCCACAGTAAAGCAAGCATTTACCATCCGAGCGAGTCCACCACGCGAGCATTGTACCGACCGAGACGCGATACATAAAAACACACAAGATACGCTCTAGCGACACAAACAACACACCACATATGTACACCGGAATCCTTTAATATTATATCGAGTCAAATATTGAATAAATGTCATTTTATTGCAAAATACCTCCAAAAACAAAGAGTTTAAATTAATTTTTTCCCTGGTCGAGTCCCGAACACATAAAATTTATTGTAACAAATTTCGACCCGTTACATTTGGCGCCCAACGTGGGGCTCGATCATAAGAAAGAAAAACTTGTAGGAGGTATTAATAATAAAATGGCACAATAAAACAACGAAACCTCCCTTCACTGGGAATCAACGACGGCGGATGGTTTAATAGAAGAAGCCCGTAGAAAAGATCGGCAAAATATTGGGAGACTATCGGAAATAGGACCAGCACCGATCACGAACGAAGAAACCTTTGAGATCGGTCAAAATAGAGGTGATACCGAGGTAATCGTTGAGGACAATGAAACGGAGCACAGCGCAACCACTTTGGCTCTCATAAAAGCCATGAACAGTATACGCAACGAGCAGCGTAGGGAACGCCTCACCACCCAGGCGGAAATCAAGCAACAAGATGATCAGTGCATCATAAGGACACGCCAGCTGAACGAGGAAATCAACAAAAAATCGCAAACGATATGAACAAGATCGAGGAACGCACCGAACGGAAAATCGTGATTGCCCAGAAAATGATCGAGCAGAATCACGAACAAACCCAGAAGGAAAATAACGAAAAAATCGAAGATTTTGATACGCGGATGGAATCCATCAGACGGACAATATCCCAGCTCCTTCATTCATCGAAAGACGTCGGAGAAGTTGTCACGGATCATTCCAAGCGTATCACGGAATGCGAGAAAAACATTCAAGCACAAAACTCAAATACCATGGGCAATACGACATGGGAAACGGGATTGAACGTAAGCCAGGCATATGCAGCGAAACAGAAACCACCCACATACAATGGCGACGGCAGAGAACGGCCAATGCGCTTCCTGAAGGATTTTAAGGAATTCTGGCGAATTACTGGTAACACAGACCTTCACTACCTGATCAGCCAGTCATTACGTGACACGGCTAAAGATTGGTGGAGGATCGTTGAGGATAGGATCCAGACAATTAAAGACTTCGAAGAGAAGTTCCGGGCGCGTTACTGGAGTCAAGAGATCCAGGACAAAATCCGCCGGAATCTCGAGTTCGGGGCGTACGAATGGGACGGGCACCAAATGACCCGGACCGAATACGCAACTCGAATATTTGGGAATGCGAAAGATTTAAGTGAAGGGCCAGCAGAGGAACAAATCATCCGGAAACTGGCCAATCACTTTGACGAATCCATCCGAATGGCTGTACGAGTCAGCGGCATGAAAACATTGATGCCTTCCTGGAACTTTTGGAGAGCATGGACGGAGCGGGACCTCTGAATGTAAGGAGATCCTTTCCACGGGGGCATGAGACCAGCCATTCAAACTGGCAGCCAAACAACCAGTGGAAAAATCAAAGGTTTGGCACATTCGGGGGACTCCGCCCAACGGGGTCAAACCAGCAATGGAGACCGGAATATCCCAGGTATTCAGGACCACCTCAACCGTTTCAAGCTCGCCAACCAGGGAACAACGGATTCAATAACGAAACACCCAGAACGTTTTGGCCACAAAGATCCGGGGAGGTCAGACCTCCTTTGGACGCTAACGCACCAGCTTGGAACCCAAGGCCACACGGAGGAGTGGCAAACGGCAATCTGCCACCTAATGGACAACCGGAGCAACAAACAGCGCCAACACAAATTGGGCAACCCGCCGGACAACAAACGAACCAGGGAAACTACTGAACGTTGCGCCCGAATCGATGGCAATCGCCACGGCGAATGAAGCATCACGAGGCGCAACGGACGATGAGGTAACCCAAGAAGCAATGGAAGAAGCACGGGAGAGAAGAAAAAGAAACATAAAGAAAAGGGAGCGAGAGAAGCGGAAAAGAAGCAACGTTGGGGAACAGGAGCAACCCGACAGACTAGGAATGATAAGCATTCCAGGAAAGGAGCATGGAGAAAGAACAACACAAACGATACCGGAAGAAAATACAAGTAAGCAACGCCACATCGAAGAGATCATTACGGAGAGGATTTCAACAGAGGAAGGTGCAAAAGCAAAGAGAAATAAGCCAGAAGACAGGACAAACATATACGAACACCCCAGAGAATTTCTGATGGAGAACCCAGGGCGAGGTGAAGGAGCAAAAAGGATCCACCTGAAATGCCCAACACTACCCATTAACATAGAAGGAGTCACAGTAGAAATTCTGGTCGATAGCGGGAGTGAAGTGTCATGCGTATCGGAAGACTTTTTTCTCCGACACCAGGAGAACTTTAAAAACTGTCCAAGAATACCGGTAACAAACACCGAAGCGGTAGGAACATTTGGCGGCAAGTCAGGAAGGATCAAACAACAAATCATGGTGGAAGCAAAAATGTATCAAGCAAGAGGGAGCCTACAGATGCTCATTATACCGAGAATGAGCAGAAACGCGATCCTTGGAATCGACGGACTATTCGAACTACAAGTGGAGGTCGACGCAAGCAACGGGGTAATTAGGATCATGGACGAGGTGGTCGCCGAGTTGGAAGAGGGGAGGTGGAGAGAGCAAAGAACTAACCCCAGCAAGGAACGAAGGATCAACATCTCTACGGTAGAAGAAGTGCAGAATGACGGAATTACGGAAGCTGAGATACGGGACAAAATGCATGAATGCCTGAATATAAAAGAGGAAGTGAGATATGCATTCCAGGATTTAATACGGAACTACCAACACATCTTTAGCCGGAGACCTGGCAGGATGCAAGCGTACACGCATAACTTGGTTCTAAAAAATCCGGAACCGTACATGCATCGTTCATACCCAGTACCAATTCAGTACCGGGAACAAGTACAAAAAGAAATCCAAAGGATGCTCGAACACGGCGTCATAGAACGAGCGAAAAGCCGATTTATCAACCCATTAGTAACCGTCATAAAGAAGGATGGGTCAATTCGGTTGTGTCTGGATGCACGACAGTTAAATGCATTTTTAGTCGAAGACCACGACACAGCGCCTCCAACCGAGGAGATATTCCAACGATGTGGAGGAGCACGAGTCATGTCCAGCCTGGATATGACTAGCAGCTTTTGGCAGATCCCGTTGGCAGTCGAATCCAGACAGTATACGGCTTTCCAGCACGAGGGAAAATGCTATCAGTTCACAGTAACACCCTTCGAACTAAAAACTAGCACAGCAAGTTTGATCAGGGGACTGGACATCGTCGTGCAAAATCTGGGGGACTCCGTCATCAACTTCGTCGATGACCTGCTGTGTGTATCGAAAGAGGAACAGCAGCACTTGACCCATTTGCAACAATTATTCGAACGGATTAGTCTAAACAACATGACACTAAATTTCAAGAAATCCAGATTTTTCCAGCAAGAGGTGACATTCCTGGGTCACATATTGACAACCTCTGGAATAAAACCACAACCGGAGAAAATCAAGCCAATCCAGGAATACCCACGGCCCAAAAACATTAAGCAGCTTCGGGGATTTTTGGGACTGATCAACTTTTATAGTAAATTCACAGAGAAACACGCAAAGGAAACCGTACCTCTTCTGGGCCTGCTAAAAAAGGGACAAGAATGGAAATGGGGAGAAGAGGAAGAAAAAGCGTTTATAAAAATTAAGCAGTTATTTATCGAAACAGTCATGTTAAGACACGTTGAACCAACTCAGGGATACACACTTGCCACCGACGCAAGTGACTATGCGATCGGAGCCGTTTTGAGTCAAGAAAGGAGTAACGGTGAAGTCGGTATAATTTCGTTCGCCAGCCGAACACTGAAAGGAGCCGAAATCGGGTACACCACCACGGAAAAGGAAATGCTGGCCATCGTATGGGCGCTACAGAAATTCCGGACATACTTCCTGAAAACGTGTCGATTCGTGGGTGACCGAATGCTGAGATGGGCACTGCTCATACAAGACTACGACATTGAAATCGAGCATTGGCCGGGAAAACAGAACCCAGTGGCCGATGCACTCAGCAGAACAAAAGACAACACGAGCAACACACCCGGGAAAGTTGTCCTAGCGGCCATACTCGCCAGGAAGCCAGACAACGATATCAAGCAAAGATTCAAAAGGATTGGAGAGATACAAAGGAACCAGGAAAATCTACGACTAATATGGGAAAACTGCAAGGAAGACACTATGCAAGAGGACGGGAAGAAGAAGTACCGGATCAGCGAGGAATGCCTCCAAAAATATGATAGGGCTGGCAGATGGAAGGTCGTATTGCCCGAAGAACTCCTAAGGGCATTTATAGTAGAATGTCATGAATTATATGGTCATCAGGGAGCACGAAAAACCTTCCACCTAATAAACGAAGACTTTACTTGTCCACAATTGGCAAAGCGAGTACGCCAAGTAATAGCAACTTGCGATAAATGCCAAAGGTACAAACCAACTATGCAGAGATGCAAAATATTCTCCCTGACGGCCCAAGCGATTTGATCTCCATAGACTTCTATGGACCACTGCCGAAGTCAGTAGGGGGGGTACAACACATCCTGGTGGCAATCGACGCTTTCACAAAATTCGTAAGATTGTACCCTCTAAAGAAGGCCAATACGGTGGCCACGATCAACCGGATATTCACGGATTACATCCCGAAGTACGGAAGACCAAGAAGGATCCAATTTGACCACGGAACCCAATTTACGTCAAAAATTCGGTTGAAACGACTGAAAGACGAAAACATCCAAGGAGTGTTTTCCTCGATTCGGCATCCGCAGGGGAATATCGTGGAAAGAGTTAACCGAGAACTAGGCCGATTCTTCCGAACATTCCTGGAGGAGAAGCATTCCGGATGGTATCGATGGGTACCCGTGATCCAGGACTGTATCAACGAGACACAGCATGAAACCACGGAAGTCACACCGACTGAATTACAACTACGTAAGAAACCATACCGAATATGGCGCAAATGGGTACTGGCACTAAAAAAGGACCAGAAGAACGAACTTACCTACGAACAAAAAATCGAGCTAGTACGAGAAAGAATAAAGAAAAAAGGGCTAAAACGAGCCGAAAGATTCAACACCACACACGCCACAACTACCTTCGAAGAAGGGGATATGGTCCTTGTACGGGCTTTGAACGTATCGGATCCATCGAAACAAAAAACCGCGAAATTCATGCCCCTTTATGAGGGACCGTACAGAATAAAAAAATGTGTTGGACAAGCCACTTTTTTATTGGAAGACCCAAAAACGAAAAGGGAACGAGGGAAGTTCCACTCAAGCATGTTAAAACGCTATCTGGCGGCGACTCGGGAAAAAGACGGAGAAGAAAAAGGCGATACACACGACCATCTCAAGAGTCGAACAATCAATGCCGAAAGTCTGGAAGGGATAGATAAGGAGGCCCGCGAACCAGGAAAACCACAAATTCAAAAGCAGCATGAAAGAAAACAGTAAAAACCAACCAAAGGAGGGACGGCGGCGATGGGCGAGAAGGAGAAGACAAAGGCAGAAACAAGCAGAATTTCAAAAAGGAAACGGAACGGGCCAATCAACGAACAGAGATAGAAGAAATATAAGCACCGAGGAGATAATACATAACGAGAACGAGGCACAACAAGGCGGCGTGAGCGGGATAAACAAACCCGACGAATTCGAACTTTTCAAGGTGACGGACGAAAATATTGAAGGATGGTACCCCGGGATATCACTCGAAAATTAGAAAGAGGGGGTAAAGGACGTCGCAAAATCAAGAAAATTCATCAGTCAACAGTCAACCATCTGAGAATAATAATGTACAAGAATCGCGACGTGTTAAATTTACAAGGGACGTACAAGGGGGTTACGATCTCCGGCGTAACGAGCCAAAATAAAATATTTCTGCATCTGAACACGCCAGAAAACCAAGAAGCTGCGATCATCGGTTCATGGCGGAGGACGAGCCTCCACGAACCCGGAATCCACCATATTCTGGAGGAAGAAGTATTTCCGGGTGCGGCCATGCTATACCGCCACGCCGAGGAGTTCTACCGGGCATCAGTCGTCAGGAGGAGAGAAGATGGGGAGCTCGTGGTGTGGTTGGGAGATTGGGGGAGCACGGTATACGCCAAATTGGAGGAGTGCTATACCGCCTCGGGCAGGGCCTATATCCACCCATATCAAGCCATCCCAGCAACACACGGGATCTTGGGCCCAATGGACGAAGAGTGGACAGAAGAAGATGTCTTTTACGCCCGCAAGATTGCCCGAGACACCACCTGGACAGCCCACATATGAGGTATGCCCTCAGCAATGGGCCTCGTCCTCGTCGAGCTATATCTCGAGGACGAGGGCCCAAATAAGGGTCGCTGTCTGACAGACCTATTTATCGAGTCCAGAATGGCCCGAAGGATAGAGGAGCCTAACCCACCCGACATAGTCAGCAAGGGGTGTCGACATGGCGACATCTTTTACCATCAAGAGGCGAGACGGAGATGGAGAAGCGAGACGGACGACGACACCCAATTCAACGCCCCAACCGACGCCCACACCGCTACAAACAATGAGAACAGCAATGCCGACGAAGAAGGGTGGGAGGACGACAACAGCAACGACAACGACAACGAAGACGCTGAAACCATGAGAGTCAACAGCGAGTGCGACAGCGAGGAGGAGGGATTTTGGAGGGCAATGGGCCTTAACAACGACGACAAACAAGAGACGGACAGCGACGATAATAACAGCCTGGCCTCTCTATAAAAACAATAAAACCACAAAAACATACTCGGTACATGTTTCCAATTATTTTGCGAGCGAACCCTCAAGGACAGCCGTCCACAAAAAAAAAAGCGAGCGAAAACATAAAATAAGGGAGGGGGTAATCAGAACAATAAACACGATAGTAGAAAGGAAGAAGAAGCCGTAGGGACGATAGTAAGGTAGGAAAGACTTTGTTTTTTTTCTCGCATATTATTTTTTTTTCTCTCTTTTCCAAGATTTGAATACAACAAGGATAATTCAAATCGGAAAAGAATAAAAAAAAAGGGGGACAATGAGACGTATAGGTCCGTCTCAGGGTGATACCCCCCACCACAAATTCAAATAAACCGACTTATTGGGGAGTAGGGGAGAGGGAATGATAAAAAGTCAAGTAGGCAGGTACGACCTTCAAGGTCACGAAACAATAAACGGAAGGAAAGACGAGCGAGAGAAGAAAAAACAGAAAATAAACAAAAAAAAGTAGAGAAAGGTAACGACAGGTAAAAAGTAAGGGAAGGGGAAAAGTCGTTAGTAAGAAAACAGAGAAAGTAACAAAAAAACAAAGGAAGAATAAATTTATTTAAAACATGAAAAAAGTTAACAATAAAGGGAATGACAGGTAATTGGTAAGGGAAGGGGAAAAGTAAACAATAAAATGTGGGTATAAAAGAGGAGGAAGGTTGGAGGACTGGCACTTCTTCTTCCCACTTCGTGGATTGATAAGTACCGCTTAGCAAAGTACCTCTTTTTAGGGTGGAAAGCTGAGAGGGGGAAAACATTGAAAAACGAAAGAAGGAACAAGTGGTCTTGAGAAAGTCTGACTTTTTCGGTGGATAAAAAAGTACCGCTTAGCAAAGTACCTCCTTAATGGGGCGGAAAGCTGAGAGAGGGAACCTTAAGAAACCTAAAAAGGAAGAATTAAAACATCCATTTTTTTAGTCAATAAATAAGGAAACGAGAACCAGGAAAAGAATAAAAGAAAAAAATATTTAAAAAAAACATCAAGATTAAAGAAAGGAAGGATAAATTACGAAAGGATAGATAGAAAACTAGTATTAGGGGAATAGAAAGTGCGAGGAGGTATTCGAAGTACCAGACGACAATACACACACACACACACACACACATATACAACTGTAAAACGCGAAATAACGGCAAGGGCTCCCGAAAATAGCAGGAGAACCGGAAGGTCAAGGAGGCATCACGAAATTCAAACACTACACCGACACAATACACGTAACAAGCGGTAATATCGTGGTAAGCGGGTACGTGGCGCCATCAGACGGCGTAAGCCACAGTTAGAGTAATCGATTATCGACTCGTCGTAATCGATTACGCTCATGGGGAGTAATTACAAGAGAACGCGCCGCAGCGCGTCGCTCGACAGCGCGCCGCGATCCACCGCGTCGGGAATCGATAGAGTAGGGGGACCGAGGGACGGCAAGTACCACGAGAGCGCGCTCGGCACCGCGCGCAACGAGCGACAGTAAGAAGGGAGGGGATAACGCGCCGTAAGGAGATCGAGCGCGCCGCGATCGAGACCGCTAGGGAGAGTAGACCGCGACAGACAGCGCCACGCGCAAACTAGGGAAAGGCGCCCAGCAGACTCCGCGCGCCGTAGGCGAGAGCGCGCCGTAACCCACGCCTGCCGCGAGCGCCAATACACGCAGGAGAGGGGGAAGAAAATCATCGACCCACAGTAAAGCAAGCATTTACCATCCGAGCGAGTCCACCACGCGAGCATTGTACCGACCGAGACGCGATACATAAAAACACACAAAATACGCTCTAGCGACACAAACAACACACCACATATGTACACCGGAATCCTTTAATATTATATCGAGTCAAATATTGAATAAATGTCATTTTATTGCAAAATACCTCCAAAAACAAAGAGTTTAAATTAATTTCTTCCCTGGTCGAGTCCCGAACACATAAAATTTATTGTAACAAATTTCGACCCGTTACAATATATATTAGAAAATATTCATGTTATATATAATGCGAGTATGTTGATGTTTACAGGATATAATAATTTATTTTTATAAGGAATGGTGAATGTATACATAAATAAAATGGTATGCCTATTGTAAATAAACTTTATTGAATTTTTCATATACTTTATAAAAGTTTTTACAATATGTTATTTTTGTATATCCACGAGTTTTGAGATTTATCCATTCCCAACCATTAAACATAAACATCATTGCCCTTTTTGCGTATTATCTTCTCCACGAGATATATGTTTGGATTGGCAACACGTTGCAGTTCGTATTCGTAGAATCCTCCGGCTATCGGATTTCCACTTGAGTCCTCGACTAGGTACGTTACAGGATAAGTTTGTTGCACCTTGACGATTTTGAACACTTCGGTGGTCCAATTTGCTGTGAAACCTTTTTCAAATATTGTTTTGAATTTGCTTACGCGCACAAAATCATTGACTTTGAATCTTGCAGGAGCCGCAATTTTTACATTGCTGTATACGGTGGTTAAGAGTTTCTCCGCGATCGCAGGAGTAACATCAATGGGCCTCATGCCAATCATACGATGCTTTCGAGAATTGTACTTCATAACGAATACGGTAACGCATCGATGCACCTGTAATTACCATTGAGTGTAAACATTTTCCACATATTATTTTTGAGAGTGCGATTGAATCGTTCGATGACCGAGGCCTTCATAATAGAATACGTCGAATAATGATTGATGTTGTATTTCTCCATGAGTCGTTGCACGTTTACATTGTAAAATTCTCTTCCTTTGTCGATCTGAAGATTTTTCGGATATCTGCTATTATCGTGTATGATTTTCGCGATCGTTGTACCCATTTCGTTGCTAGTTTTACTTTTCAAGGGTACGGCCCATGCATACTTGCTCAACACATCGATGACGGTGAGGATGTAATTGTAGCCTTTGTTGAAACGCGAATACGGCCGCATTTCGACTACGTCAGCCTGCCAGAAATCATCATACCCACGTACGATGACACGTCTTCGCAGAAAGTTTTTTCTTGCTGTTGCATGTAATTCCTCGACAAGCTGTTTTTCTTCAGACGTTTTTTCTTCTCCGAGCATATCGTGTGTTTGACCAGACGATCTTCACAAATCTTCCTGCGTTGTGTCAATTACAGCGTCGGTTACATACTGAATCGTTTTAGACGTATCGTTCATAGTTATTCGAAGCGTATCCTCTAGTGCGATGAATGTCTTCTCAAATTCATGCAGGCATTCTGTTAACAGCTTGATTTTCATTTCCACGTAACGTTTATTAGCAGCATCGTAATCCCCTTCAGGTAGGGCTACGCCTCGTATTTTACGTGATCTTGCATCGAAGCCACTAGAGGTTAGACAGAGAGCATTATCACCTGTATAATTTCTTATTAGCCCAGTCCACTGATAGTATGAATTATCCTGCGCTTCAAGCGATGATTCGAATTTATTGATCGACATCTCAGTATCAATAGTCACGAAGGAATGATCATTATCATCGATGCATAGGTTAATTTATAATGAGACCCGCTTCGCGAAGTTCCTCAATAATCGACATTATCTCATTGTCGTGAGCGTTGTTACCCGCGTGTCGTGGAGCTTCCAACAAGCGCAAATGATCAACCAACTCGTTGGGATCATTCCAATGCACGTAATCGATTTTGTTGTGATTTAACGTCATGGCGAGCGGTATTTCTATACCTCTTCTACTTTTTCGGTCGAAAGTTAATGGTCCAATTATATATTTATACTTGAAGCCTTTGTTACCCAATACAGGATTGAGTATATTGCTACCACGTCGATGTGAATTTGTTGCTAACAATATACTTTTATATTAGTTTTTGTCTTCCTCGGTGTATATTGCATCGTCAGGAATTCTCTTGAAGATTAGCTCATAGAGCCCAGGGGTTCCCAAGTATTTTATGCCATCGATGAATATATTATCATCATTATCCACATCGAAACGCTGATCGCCTAACACCATTCCTTCATTGGTAAATTTGACGCCATACACGTAAGCCATGCTGGAATTTCTGTCTTGTGAAAGAATACATGAAATATATTGTTGACCGAATGGACTGAAATGTTCGCGCAATATATTTTGACCTTGAACCGTTTGTAATTGACGTTGGACTGTAGACACGAATGATTCGGGCGTAGTCTTAAAAACGTCTTCTTCAACAATGGTGGCTGGTTGCAAGGGTACAGCAGCCATCGTCGTATCATCCAGAGATTCCTTTCGTCGCTTGCGTTTCAACTGATTCGTTGTAGAAGTTACGAGCGAATCTTGAAATAATGAACGCGTGCGCTTTGTTCCTTGTTTCACATCCTTCTCTAGGTCCTTTGCTTCTGACATGCTTATCGATTCAATTTCCGGCCCAAGAGATTCAACAGCAGCTGATTGCTCAACAATCTGTTTGAGAGGTTCGGTGATTAGCTTGAACTGTCTCTCCAATGCAAGATCTTCTTCCATTTTTCCAGTCTTCAAAGCTTGATATTTTTTGCGTATTGAGTCGCTTGTTTTCGCAATTTCCCTCGCAATCTTTTCATCAGTATCAATTGTCGTCATGATGCCCACATGAAATTTTTTGTAGGTCGTTGCACAGCTGATGGCTCGATGCCAACTGACTACATCACGGTATTTCAAACTCGTTAAATCCATTTCTATAGCGACCACCGGATAATGAGCTATCTTTGTCAATGACCATGAAGCCATATTTGTGTTGCCAACATTTTTGACATAACACCAGAAAATCTTCATACGGCACGTCCGTATTTACATGTTCATTGTATACATGTTTCAAGTTTGTACGATCTTGTTTAAATAAAATCAGCAGATTCACATTGTCGCGTATAAGATGCTTGGGAACCTTGGCATATGTTTGGCAAAGGTAGAAACAATCAACGCTCGAGTGTCTGCCCATCGCAAAGTACTCTCGTACTGTATCTTGCTTGTCACATGCTAGGTCATCGAAAATAAAAATGTCGGACCTGTCGGACGACTGCAGTATTCTCCGCTTAACGGCTCATCAATTACAGTTTATTCCAAAAATTGTTTTGTTACAAAATTTTCGTCACTTCGTTGACATTTTGTGGGAGAGGCTTCCCGAACACATAAAGGCAGATTCGGAAGTACAGCAATATCGCCGATGCACGCGCCATTGGAATTTACCGGGACAGCTAATACACATTGACGGTCCAGCACCGTTTATAAATAATTGTGCTGAATGTCAAAGAGAAAAGGCAACGGTTCGTTAAATCGTGCAATAAAAGCACTTCCGATCGAGTTACATATACCCGGTTACCAATTTTGTGAACCAGGCACTCAGTTAGAGCAGAGATTGGAACGGGGTGATCGTGGTATAAATCCATTGGATGCCGCTTGTCGCGACCACGATATAGCCTATTCTCGAAGCAATCGTTTAGGTGAAAGACACGTTGCGGATAATATACTTGCAACAACGGCACGAAAACGTATGACTGCGAGAGATTCGACTTTTGGCGAGAAACCAGCAGCGACCGCTGTTTGAGCGGCTATGAAAGCAAAAACGAAATTCGGCATGGGAATGAAGACAAAGAACTCATCGACAAAGAAAAAAAAAACTCGTTAAGAAGAGAATACCGCCGATAGCAAAGCGTGGCGGAATTTTGCCAATGTTACCATTGCTGGGAGTTCTTGGTTCACTGGCTGGTGGGGCAGCTGGGATAGCAAAGGCTGTGAATGATAGCAAAGCGGCGCAACGTCAACTTGAAGAAATACAACGTCATAATCGAGCTATAGAAGGCTATGGGCTCTATCTCGCTCCCTACAAGCGTGGACGAGGATGTTCAACTAAGAAAAAAAAAACACGGTGAAAATGCCCATGTCTGAAACAACTAATGTACAATTTGAATGCTTAGCCAGGCGCATGCGCATACCATTCTTTAGAGGGGTCTTCATGCGCAATAATTTACCCGTTTATGGTGGCGTGCAACTAGATGAGAGCGGTATAGTAAATTTGGATGATGCCGATGGGCCCGGTACGCATCAGGTAGTCTATGCCAAGAGGGGGAGTCATATAATATATTTTGATACTTTTGGAAATCTTCGACCGCCCAAGGAGTTGGTGCGATATTTTGGACCAAATACCACAAAAATACAATACAATCGAGAATCTTATCAGAATTATAATCAGAGTATTTGCGGGCAATTGTGCTTGCAATTTCTTCAAAACGTCGATGATCAATTTGTATTTAAGCCGTGGCAATGTGTCAATCAACTCAGTATTCGAGGGAAATATGTCACTGACGCTGACGTTGACCGGCAAGAGTAGCCTTCTCACCGCAAATTATTTTCCCGCTATAGATTTCAATGATGGTTGACGGTTTGACGGATTTCGAAACTTTTTACACAATACCAAATGTGAATTCATCAAACAACAAATTTTACTTTGACCATGATGACAAGGAAATTATAATCCCCGAAGGATCCTATGAACTGAGAGCCATAAATGCGTATCTGAATCGTGCCATTTTACTCAAAGGGGTTGATAGCGGTGATGATGCTGAAAATGAAATTGTTGCTCGAAAGGTTGATAACGATGCCCTCGATGAAAATGGCGAATACCCAATCGTGCTACGCGCTAATCATAATACACTAAAGAGCGAAATCAAATGTGCGTACAGAATAAATTTCAGTAAACCCGACAACGTAGGATCCCTGTTGGGATTTTCATCAAATCGAATACTGCACCCCTGGAAATGGCAGGAATCTGATGTACCGACAAACATAATGAATGTCAACATTATCCGCATAGAATGTAGTGTTACCACTGGTGCGTACTGCAATGGCGAGCGTGTACACACGATACATGAATTTTCGCAGAGCGTACCACCAGGATATAAGATATCGGAAACGCCTGCGCAAATCATTGATCTTCTGATCGTTGTGCGGAGGGGGGAAGGGAAAACTACTCGATTTTCGAGGAGAAGAAATTACGGTGAGATTGCACATTCGAAAGCGACGCTTGTGATGCTCGTTCTGTACGACATGGAATACGCCAGAGACAATATTTCTACGCGAGATAATACGATCGCACACGATAATACTCTTCCGAGAAGACAAGCGGCGTTGAGTGTTAAATTACCCGCAAAGAAGAAACTCAGTGCAGCGAATCGTGAATTTTTAAAATCTCTGGGATTTATTGTACGTCATACTTGAGGCAAAAGAATGACTGACGTTTTGAATATCAGTGGGGAGCCAATCTTTGACGATTGTATCATCAAAATTGAGACTCATACGTACAATCCGTATGCCAACTCAACGTTTGGACACAGCGATGAAATACGAATTCCTATACAACACCAAGACTTGTACACCCTACCATCTGAAAGTTTTCTCTACGTTGGGGGGAAGTTCACGGTGCTTAAAAAACCTGATGATCAAGCAATAGTAGTATTGGGAAACAATTGCGTTGCATTCATGTTTAATGAAGTTCGTTATGAGCTCGATGGTGTGGAGATTGATCGCAATCGAAACGTTGGAATAACAACCACCATCAAAAACTAGATCTCTCTAAGTCCTGAGAGAAGTCATACTTTGAAAAATGCTGCGTGAGATGTAACACATAATAATGGGGGAACATACTTCAATTGTTGTGTACCTCTCAACATATTGCTAGGATTCTGTGAAGATTACAAGCGCGTTGTTATCAATGCTCGTCATGAGCTAATTCTGATACGTTCGCGCAATGATTACAATTGCGTATTCGGTGAGCATCCATAAGTAGAGGCAGAAGTTGAATTGCTCAAGATACAATGGCGTCTGCCTCACGTAATATGAAACGAGATATCTAAATTGTCATTACTTCGAACATTGGAAAGTGGGCGATACTTGAATATGAGCTTTCGCTCTTGGGATCTATAGGAGTATCCACGGCTTCAAAGCACAACAAAATATTCATGGACTGTAAAAGCGTCCTTAGAGAAACCAAGATATGTAATATTTACGCTGCAGACTGGTAAAAAAAATTCTATAGCAAAGGACATTACATTATTCGACGACTGCAAACTCGCCAATGTTAAACTTTATCTCAACTCGGAATACTATCCTTACCATGATTTTAAATTGGACTTGGACAAAAACAGATTCGCCATTTTGTTCAATATGTAAGTAGTAGAGCTAGGCCGATTCTAACTCTGGGATCTCAGGGGGGAGCGGGGCGGGGGAGTCGAGCGCGGGGAAGCCGGGGTATGCATGGCGGTGGGGGGGGGGGGGGATCCTGCATGCGGTAGCCGAGTGCGGGGTTCTGGCGGAGGGAAAGGGGAGGGGACGGTGCTAGAGAGTGGGGAGGCTAGTTTTTGGTGACGATGTTTTCCTGGCGATAGCTGGACCCGTGGGCGAGAGGGGGAAGCCGCTGTCGACTCTGTGGGGGAGGGGGCATCATAGAGTCGCGGGTCCTTGAAAACCCATAAAATCTGATAATTTATCATCAACATTATAGATGTGAGCGGATCATTTTTGTCTAGACTATTCACAGGAGTTGATATCTATTAAAAAAAAACAACTTAGACAAATGTGTGAATGTGTGTGTGTGTGTGTGTGTGTGTGTGTGTGTGTGTGTGTGTGTGCGTGCGTGCGTGCGTGCGTGCGTGCGTGCGTGCGTGTGTGTGTGTGTGTGTGTGCGTGTGTGTGTGGGAAACTTCCATTTATGGCTAGGAACATTTTCGAGAGTGAGATAACGATAGTTTCCATATGAATGGTGGCCCTTTAAAGCCCATAAAATGCTTTATTTATTGCATGCAGCTGCAGCGTTATTCTACACCAAGTTTCAACCCATCGAGATTTCATTCCACAAGATTACGTCAAGATGTTCACATGTGCAAGTATGTACGCAGTGCATCCGGCCAAGCACCCTCTGGACTTGACCAAAAACGAGCTCGAACAGGTTCCAAAGGTCTTGCTCCTAAAGTATTGGGGTAACTTTATTGGTTTACTGTGGGATCGTTTGCCGGAGCATCATCGGAACGATAGTGAAGTGATATCGTATCTTCCATGCATGGAGCATTATAATACGCCACAGATGAAGGATCACATTGATGGTCCCCCACCCCAACGTCGGGGCTGTGAAAAGTGTTGCGAGGGGGGAAATTCTCTACGTGCGGGGTTCTTCGAACGTGTTTGAACTTGTTACACATGCCTATGATTGGATAAGCGGGGAGAAGTTTTTAAAATCTGAGTGGAGGGGTTACGAGGGAGCTTATGATTTCGTGGACCAAGCTCAGACTGCACTATTCCACCGCACCATCAACTTCTCCGGAAAGAACTTTAAAAAAGAGTGAAAATGGATCTCTCGAATATAAACGAAGTCAGCCTGATGGCGGAATTCCTCCCAACGAAGAAGCTGTCAGAACTCCACGTCCATTCGGATCATCAAATCACGGACATGAAAGATGTACAGACCAAGTTTGGAGAACGCTACATCGTGGACGTCGCAAATGAGTTTGCCGTCTTCTTGCCAGCGCGGTAAAGGCCTTCGATCAAGATCTGAAAATGCTCGAGAGTATGCTGCAACTGGCGCGCAATGGTCAACTCTACATGAAGTACATTGGTGGAAAATACAACAGCGTCGAGTTCCATGGAGTCTGAGTATGGTGGAAAAGAACGCTCGTGAAGGCCCGGTGGAAACAACGAGTTTAACAGCAGCCAGCATCATCACCATCGTAGAGTGCAAGGACTGTTTGCATCACAGTCATCATCATCGTAGAGTTTTCGACGCTCGCGTCTGAGTATGGTGGAAAAGAACGCTCGTGAAGGCCCGGTGGGAACAACGAGTTCAGCGGCAGCTGGCATCGTCACCATCGTAGAGTGCAACGACTGTTTGCATTACAGTCATCATCGTACAGTTTTCAACGCTTGGTGCTATCTAAAAATGTACGAAAAAACTTTTTCATCGAATATAATGTAAAAAAAAAATTGTCGTCCAACTGTATTCGCCGTAGATATAGGAAATAAATGGAGAACGATATTTGTTCAAAATGTTTTTATTTATCTAAAAAAAATCCCCCGCTCACACAACGCTTCGTACATAGCCAGCTTTTCAACGACTTTACATTCGCTTTGGCGCAATTGTATTTTGTATTGAAGGAATGATGGGGACATTTAACGTTTGCGATTTTCGGCAACTTCTGCAGCGATGGACAGTCCAGAGTCTCCAGATCGATGACTTTTGTTGCTGAATCCGTGAATCTCGATAGCCATGAGCACTTCTCGAATCCCTTGGCATAGATCGTAGGAGCTCCTTCCAAGATTCGTCGAATTGTCGTTCTAGCTGCCTCGTATCGTATGCCGCTGTGTTCCCATCGTATTCCATGATAATTGCGTTCCAGCCACTTGTTTGTCATTTTGTACTTGGCCGGTAAAGCGTCCCAGGCGAATGGTGCATCGAAGAAGAATGTCAGCGGTTCAGCGTTCTTCTCATGAAGTTTGACGATGGGCATCTCCTTTAGGACAAATTCGTTGACGGGTCTCTTGAACCCTTGCACGTCGACGATAAGCTCCATGTTGACTGAAGTGGGCGCGGATCATTGGCATGATTTTCTACCAATTTTTTAACCCCACCACTGATTGGATTGTACTCGACAATACGATCATGGAGGATCATGCAGTACGCTGAAGTTTGCGGTGGAATATTGTTTTTCAATTCAAACTCAAGGCGCACATCAACAGGACCGGACTTGAGCGAATCGTTTTGTTTTGAGCAGTCAAGGACAACGAGGGGGGCTTTTTCTAAAAATTCCATCCTACTCACCCATGGTTCAGCCTCTTTGTTGTAATAGGTCGGTTGAAAGTTTGCATACATCTCGTAGAGAAGAGCATATTGATTTTGATCAATGTTCAAATTCAAATTTCCATATGGATAACATTGCGAGTTGAGGTATAGTTTGACGTCGCTCAGGTTACAATGATCAAAGTGGCTCGCATTGTGTTGTTTCTTATTTTTCCGTTCCGTTTGCAACACGAGTATGACATATCGTGGCTTCTCCAGCTGATTCGAAGTTTTCACAGACCACACGTGCTTGGAGGTGGCAGGCAGCAATGGATATTCATACAGTTCCCATATTAGGAAACTCATGGAGATTGGTGCGTCTTCGGCAAGAAACTTTAACAGTTGAATTTTTCGCTGATCCGAGACTGTCACATACGGCACGAGCCATTCTATTTTGTGCAATACGAGTTTGTAATCTTCGGGCGCTGTTTGTACAATGGCATTGTCGTCGGTCTTTGATCTCATGAGAATCAACTCGTGCTTGGCATTTACGACAATTTTCCGAATATCTTCGGCAAATCCGAGGAGCATGCTGAGCGGAATGCACACATCAAAGTTTCACGATACATCTACAGTCTGCTTGGTCTCTTCGACATCGAGCCATCCAGTGTTCTCGAGCATAGAACTTTTCGCCGGTGAGAGAGATGAATATCCCTTAATTACACTCGTAATGCCGACATTCTTATTACGATCGATTTCTATGGCATTCAATTCATATCGCACTTCCTCAAACAAATGACAAATGGCATTGTTGACGAGACTTGTAGCAGTGGTTAGCGCCCCATCACGCTTGGATAATTTTCCACATATGTGTAGCGAACTCTTGCTTGGCAGGATGGAGAGGTCTTGATGTTGGATGGCAATATGGATTTCATCGCTGTTATTGAAGGTTGAAGATGCATATGGCTGATGAGCGTGAATCTCACAATGGATGATGGATTCATCAAAGACCACGGGTGTCTGAATGTTTACGATTTCTTCTTCCATTTCACGCAACAGATGCACAGAGCACAGACTAAATAATTTTTTACACGCTTTCGCCACACACTTTGAGTCCCAAACTCTTCAAGAGTAGCATGTTTTGAGGTGTTAGCACTTTGGGCGCTGGCCGACGACTGATTGTTTTTATCCATGACCGTTTATTGTTATTGGAAGATCTGTTGAGAACAATGCCCATCACGACTTTATATGCAGGCGTATGGTAATTACTTCACCGCGGAAATTTACCAAATCACCGTCTTGATCCATTATGCGAAGCTGTATCGTGTCAATCGTTTGGCTCGTGATTGGCAGATAAATTACGTGGGAGGGAACTTCAATGATCTTATAGCCCGGTGGCACAGATGGAAAAAATTCGTGAATAGTGTGTACTTTTTGTCGGTTAATATAGGCGCCAGCGGTAATGTTGCACTCAACGCGTAGGGCGTTCACTTTGAGAATGGCTACTGGAAGATCGGATTCGTGTCTTTTATTGGCTTCCAATTTGCGTGCCGTGAAGCCTAGTAGATGCCCAATAGAATCTTTTGGCTCAAAATTTACATCACGATCACACTCGATCTCACTGCGTAACGTATTATTATTATTGGGTTTAATGCTGATTTTGATGTTTTTACGCGCCAGCTCTGCTTGTACGAACGTCTCAATATTCTCTATTTCATAACTGCCCGTAGGTATCGTCAACACCTCATCTCCCACGTAAAGTTTATCGTGGTCAACGTCGATATTGGGAATAGAGTTGAAAGTTAACAATTCCACGAGACCGAGGGTATAATTTTTGTGTGGCGAGAGTTCGATGGCGGGAAAGTATTGCGCCTCAAGTATGGACGATGAGCCAGATATGGTCAATGTTAAACTTTCGTCCATGATGCTGGTAAATTGACAACTGAATTCTCCACGTCATTTCCCTCCTATATATAGTGTATATTTGTCTTTGTGCTGCAGCTGCCGACAAAGAAACTTGAGGCACAAATGTCCACATTCAATCGTATCATATTCCTGATATCTAGTATAATTATAATGAACGCTACCGACACGGAAATATCTCATGAGCACGGATGGTGGTGGAAGATTGCCGAAACTATCAAAGTACATGACTTTCGATTCGGTCTTTTTATAAGCGACCCAGTGTGTTCCAGGACCGTCATTTTCATCCAAATTTACAATTGCTGCTTCACATTTGAGAGGTCCACTCGCTGGCAATGTATCGCGCATGTAAACTCCACGAAAATGTGGAATCTTTAGGATTTTTGCATATTTAAGTAGGTCGCGGTCGGTGAGGGGTTGGTGTGGTAGCGTTACTTCTAGTTTTAATGGCTTAATATGAAGGCCCAATCCCTGCTTATATGGTTTCAGATGTAGACCCCGACCTAATGCAATTGCTTCAATTGTTCGATTATGACGCTTACTTTCATCCAATTCACGCTTAGCTGCTTGAGCAGCATTTACAGCTTTAACTATACTAGCCGCACCACCCGACAAAGCACCCGCAGCGCTAAGACCCGCAAAAATGGGCACGAGGAAGGGTAATAAACCACCAATTTTATGGGGTACAGGTAGAACGCGAGGTGTGCGCACTTTACCACCTTGCAACTTTACCGCTGCACGAGCACCCTTTAGAGCTGATTTGATAATCTTATGCGCATCATTACTTTGAATCATTGTCTTCTTAGCAGCGCCAATTATCTTTTTCAAACAAACGCCACCCTTGCGGGCCTTCATACCCATGCCAAATTTTCTCTTTGTCTTCATAATATTTGCCACACCCCAAGTACTGGCTTTTTCACCGATACTAGCGTCTCTCGCGGTAACACGTTGCCTAGCCTGTTCAGCCAACACTTTATCCGCCAAATGTCTCGCCTCAAGATTATCCGGATTTTTCGAATACGCAATATCGTGTTGTTTGCAAGCCGTATCCAATGGATTAATGCCCGGATCACCACGAGCAAGGCGCTTGGCCAACTTTGTGCCTGGTCCACAATACTGATATCCAGGCAAATGTAGTTCAACGGGAAGTTTGTTGATTAGGCGGTTGACCAAACCTTTACCACTCTTCCCATGCACAATCATGTGTAAAGACGATACGAGACTGACGGATAATCCCTACAAGAAGCCTATTTATATGATTTCGCCGTTAGTCGTGTGTGAGATGACGTCCAGGAAGCAAACTATCGGAGGCGGACTTCTCGTGATAAATTTCGACGAGTTTGTCGAAGATCGAGGGGGGAAAAAGAAACAAAAACGTCATGGGAATTTATTGCCGGATAGCATACGTGCGCTGTTTTGCGGTCCATCAAATTGTGGGAAAACCAACGCTTTGCTCACTCTCATCATCCGTCCGAATGGTTTGAGATTTGAGAACATTTACTTGTATTCCAAATCGCTCAAGCAGCCAAAGTATAAGTTACTTTCCAACTCTATATTCATCTTTGATGACATAGCATGCGAAAAGCAGGATAATGTTCGGGCCTTCTTTTCCTTGGGACGCCATGAGATTGTTGACAGTTTTTATCTTTGTCAGACGTACACTCGTATCCCCAAACATCTCGTGAGAGATAATGCAAATTTCATGGTGCTTTTCAAGCAGTATGATATGAATCTCAAACACGTCTACCATGACCATGTTAATACGGATATGACTTATACATGCTTTAAAAACATATGCGTAAAATGCTGGAATTCCGACAAGTATGCATTTATCAAAATTGATAAGGATAGTGTAGTGTTATGAATCGACGCGTTCGTCATTTGAATTTGCCGCGCGAAAAGTCGTGGAGAGCCGTGAGAATTTGCCACGTGAACGACGGAGCCACCGATCGGGCGCCGAATTGTTGAAGAGGGCGTTGACTGCAATATCCGAAACATGCAAGATCTGGATCGAAGAAGAACGTAGTACAGATCTCCCGTGACTCGTAGAGAGAGAGGACGCGTGGTCGGAGCACGCAAAGACAGTACCGGTGGACTCGGCGAATTCGAGCGGGCATCTTGGCTACGAGCATCGAGCCATCGAACGGCCATCTTGGCTACGAGCATCGAGCCATCGAACGTCCCGAGGATGCAGTGAATTGCTGCATTCGAGCATCAGAGCCATCGAACGTCACAAAGACCTTCAACGGTACGAGCCTGCCTGCCGCAGCGATCTCGCGACGGCCATCATTCTTCACCTGTGCGAAGCATCGGAACGCATCGGGCGACGACCGCGGTCAATTGAAGACCGGTAACGCGCACCGGATACGACGAGAGTGAGTACCTCGAATGCATCAAATATTACGTGACCGCGTGTGCATCGCGAAAGGAATCGGACTCATAACAATCCTAAAAAGAACTTTCATAAAATTGTGCGCGTATACCGGTCAACCAAGTGGTGTCGAGCGGCCATCATGGCGTGTGATCTCGCCTGATCGAATCAAAAACTTTCAAATTTAACGGTCGGCGTCGTTTGATCGGCCATCTTGGCCACGTTTTGCCGATCCTCCACGAACGTTTTAGTCGGTACAAATTCAGATGACGAGAGAAAGACTATTTACTGTGAATTTTACAATTGCTCATGAAGTGTAACGAGATGGGAGAAAGACGATGAATGTTATAATTTATATCTAAAGAAATCGAGAGACGGGAGAATGAATGAAGGTTAAGGAGAAAGGAGGGAGAGAATTATCGTTATAATTTATTATATTTATATGAGGGATGGGAGAAAGAATGCGAATCTAATAATTTATTATATTTATGTGAGAGATGGGAGAAAGACTACGTACACGAGATGGGAGGAAAACTGTGAATTTTACAATTTCTTATGAAGTAAAACGAGATGGGTGAAACGACTATTTATGTTATAATTTATGTTGAAAACGAGATGGGAGTAAGACTATTTATATTGAAATTGAGAGACGAGAGAAAGACTATTTACTGTGAATTGTTATTGCGAATTTTATGAATAAACGCATGTGAATTTATTTAGCCCACAGAAAACGAAGTTCTAAACTGTTTACTTGTCGACTCGGTAGTGGAGCGAAGGAAGGCATTCACTGCCTACGTGGTGAGCGAAAGGAAAGAGTTCATTACAATAGCGATATTAACGAAGGTCGATATAGACAAGGTTTCGATTATTTTCTCACCATTGATAAATGACTCATCGCTGGTGGTTGGAGAGACAGTATTGCACATGCCGTGGTAGTGACAACATGAAGAGCGAACAATTGTTGCGTGAAAAGGATGTGTTGCATGAAATTGCCAAGGCGAGCGAGGCAATCAGACAAAAGCATCGAATGATGAAACTTAGGAAAGATAGCGATCAGCAGAGAATGCAGGATGTCTTTAAGCCTATAGGGGGAAATTCGAGCCATTGGAGAAATTGGTGTCGTATAAAAACGGTGAGGTGGTGGCGGTGAAGGAGGAAATTAAGGATGAAAAAGTGGGTGATAATGTTGAAGAAGAAAAAGAAGATGCGTTAAATAGTGTAAAACATCAAAATGCGGCACATGATTCCTTGAAGACTGAAACACAAGATTTGTTTAAATTGATATATGAGGATGATGATGACTCGCAAAATGTCGATGAGCTGATCAGCGAATATCTCCTGTTGTTACAAAAAAATGGAAAGGCGGGCTTGGATGTATTATATGGTGTACGAACTCTCGCTAACAACAAATTAATGATTGGCAATTCTCCGATAATTTTCGACTCTCAACATATTCGTGTGGGAGATGCGAGTTATGTGAAAATTGTTGGATTAACGGAGCTGTTGTTTAAAAAAGTGCTTAATGTCGAAACTCTCACACCGGACGATTTGAAAAACTATGAAAAAATTGTCATTGCGACGAATGCGCACAAAAAATTGTATAAGCCTAGTGAGGCTATACGACGTAACACCAGTCACAAATTTAACACATATATTGCAAATATAGTCGATCATCATGTGGGACAGGGTATGCCAAATTATAAGCTAGCTAGAAAAAACACCCAATTGGACTATATTTATTGAGACAATCCAAACGAGCTAGTGGATCGTCTTCGCTTGCTTCTGGCATCCCAAGCAGCCGGAAATTCATCACATGCGAATGAAATTATATCGATTATCGAGGAATTGCGTGAAGCTGAAATCATTTATTAACTCAACATCGGAGAATTTACGCATTCTCATCATGAGTGTCGATGTGTTTGGACGTCATTCAAGTAGGAGTGTACTCCACAGTAAGCAAGGTCCTCCAGGTCGATCCGGGATTGGCTTTAGAATTACCACAGATGGTCATTATGACTTGGGGCAGAAACGATTGTGTAACATTGCAAATCCGGAAGGAGAAGATGACGTCATCACTCTAAGTGCGTTACAAAAGAAATCTCGAACTATCATTAAGAACATACGCAAAGAAATGAATGAGAGTAGTCAGCTGTTGGTTAATGGACTTGAAGCTACGATACGAGACATTGCGAGGACACTGGAGGCCGCTGTCAAAGCTCTACAAGATTTGGTGATTCGTAATTCAAACGTCATTGCTGAATTGGACGCACGACTGAGTGGACTGGAAAATGAACGAAAAAAGGGGCGCTCTCGTGCTGGAGCTACATAAACCTGCTCGACGAAACTATCCGCGTCGACATGTAGACATCCGTGGCTTGGACGAGACCTGGCAAGCTGATCTCGTCGATATGTCATCATACGCGCGTTGCAACTCCAAACACAGATTTCTCCTCACCGTCATCGATACCTTCTCAAAATTCGCCTGGGCCGTACCAATGCTAAGTAAGAGTGGTAAAGATGTAGCGGCAGCAATGAAGTCGATCCTCGTTAAGGGACGCATACCGCAGAACTTACACGTTGATCGGGGAAAATAATTCTACAATTGTGACTTTACGGCCATCATGAAAAAGTACAATATTCACATGTATTCAACATATAGCAACTTGAAGGCATCCATTTGCGAGCGTTTCAATCGTACATTGAAGAACAAGGTGTGGATGCAATTTAGTCTTCGTGGTAATTATAAGTGAATTGATATTCTTGATAATCTAATTGCCGAGTACAACGATTCTGTACACCGCACCATTAAAATGAAGCCGAGAAATGTCAACGCGGAAAATGAGAAGCAATTGCAGCAGATTTTCAATAAGCCTCCAATGAAAAGATCGCCGAAATTCGCCGTTGGTGATAAAGTGAGAATCAGCAAATTTAAGACTGCTTTCGAAAAGGGTTACACCCCAAACTGGACAACGGAAATATTTACAATCTATCGTGTGAAAAAACTCATCCCGTGACGTACCACTTGAAGGACCATAAAGATGAACCGATCGCCGGTGGTTTCTACGAACAAGAGCTTCTCAAGGTCAAGCACCCCGATATCTATCTCATTGAAGCGGTATTGAAGAAGCACCGTAATCGAATGTTTGTAAAGTGGTTAGGTTTCGACAGTAGCCACAATAGTTGGATAAGTAAATCCGATTTGTAGTCGATAATAAAGAAAATGGAAAAATATGTATGTTTTATGACTCTTGACCTGCTGGTCGTCCCCGCATCCCTCCAAGGCCTCCGACCGACACCACAGCAGGCTTACTTCCCCCCTTCTTGCCGTCGCCCTTTTTCGTGGAACGTGAGGAGATGGATGAGTGAATAAACACATGTGATTATAAAAAGTCCGCTTCTTTATTTACGGAAAATAATAAATCCATTCTTGCACAATATATACAACAAACATAATTTTAACATCGAGTGAAAAAAATATATACATAATTTTTACGAGTTTTATGCATCAATATTCACAAAAATATACACAATTTTACATGAAGGTTGTGGAAAAAAAATTACAAAACTTTTCACGACGGTATTCTGTAATGCCCCCATGGTAGGGTATCAGAGGTCCCAGGTATGATATACCGCTTATCATCATGAGGACTTAGAGCGATTTTCGTCTCACGAATAGTGTAGACTTTGTGCAACTTTGATCGAATACACGTTTGACTACGCTCCATTTCAATATTTTCCGTCAAGCATTGAGCATAATCATCAAACGTGATTGTCCTCGCCACCACACTGCTCTTGACACCTTTAACTTTTTTCGTGTCCTTCTTACCCTCGACACGTGTCGCGTACATTTTCGATCGAAGTCCAATGAACTCGGTCATAATTGCACCATTGCATTCGTCTTTCATGAGGCCGGGTACCTTCTTGTTGACAAGCAGCATATCATACCTATTGTCCGCTGAATAGTCGCTCGTATCAAATTTTTCAATGTCTGCATATACATCTTCGCTCTCAATGGCATATATGAGGCTATCTGTATCGGTATACAACACTTTACATTTATTCCGATACAATGGTACCATATACTCGCGATGAAATCCATACCAGCACGTTTTGGATATGTCGAGTATGCACATACCCACATATATCGGCTTGTTGAACTTCACCTCGAGATTGCGCAATTCCACGGCAACGAGGTTTTCGGAAAAAACGCTTCGGCTGTGGAAGTTTGGCTTCGCAATCATAGCCTCCGCGCCATACCTGCCCTCCCATTTTGTCAAAAGCTTTACATCTACATGATTGCGCACATTCTCCATCGTTTTGCCAAACACAGCATTATTTATCAATTTGAATAAATTCTTTTCAAAATCGTTTTTGGCCAGCGTTCGAAACTGAGCATTTAACTCGATATATGAACGTAGCCATGGGGATTGTGTGAATTGTAATACCCTATGGATTTTCGTGAGGCCATGACGTAAACATTGTTGTAAATTTCTGTTGTGTATGATGTAGCGTTTTTTTATCGCAGACGGTTGCTAGCAGCTTTTCCTGCTTCTTACCCGGTGGTTTTTCGTGTATTGGGCAAAACGGTAGGTCTTTGTGCGCATCATGTAGAGATTGGGGATATTCCAAGTCGACCTCAAGGATGTAGCCTATAGGTGAGTCTAGCGCGATGGATAATGGATCAAACTTGGACACGTCGTTGACCCATCGAAAATCTGCATATGGCAAGGGTTGACACATTGCCCATCCATACAAATTGTTGACGTCAAAATACATCAAGTATGATGATGCTTTCGATGGATCAAACGACTCCATGTATTTATTATTAGCGTGTGCATATCGGTTAGAGCATTGACTGAGACCACCGCGTATACCGCGCTCGACGAATAAAACCATGTCGATGTCAGTTAGTAATTCAAACTTGACATTCGAGTGTTTTAACATTGCATCCCAGGTATACCCCGGCAATGTGTAGTAATACGCGGGATCTAGGCCATAGCTCTCAATGCACGTATTCCGAAAGTTTTCGAAAATATCAGCTAATAACAAGACATCTGTCTTCAAGTACAAATCGCTATAGTCACCCAGTGTTCGAATGGAGAACCGCTCCCAAACGTTCTCCGCATGTGCGTACTCGCTCTCGGATACTGTAGCATCTGTCAGGGAACTATAAAATGCGTCACGTGGTAGTAAGCAAGTGTCGTCCAACCTGCTCACGTTGTCAATATACTCATAAGGGAAGACCCCTTTTCGCGTCAGCAAATTGAAATTGTCCGTCGATAGAGTTGAAAATAGCATGCGCAAAATTTTGAGTTTGTCCTCGGTCAAAAATGAGGCTAATTTGTCGAGACTGGTATCGAGGAATTTGTATGAATCGATGAAGCGCAATTGGATTTTCTGTTTAGAATCGTCTGTGATTTGAATGTGCTTCGTGAAGGAGATGTATTTCTCTTTTGTGATTGGAAGCACATCGGTCTTTTCTTCGAACGCTGTGGCTACTTCCTTGATGATAAAATGTGCATCGTAACCCGATAAATTGTGAAAAACTACTGGAATGAAGAATGACTGTTTGTAGTTTAAATTGCAATTAGAATGGGCAGGGCCTCTATAGCGTCCAGTCAGATGGCAATGATCTCGAACGCGTATATCGTCTTGCGCGAATGGTTTCCTGCATATATGACATTGGGTCGCTGTGCGAAAACTTGTCCACTCGCTCGGTGTCAGATAAATCATTGGGACATTGTCGCAGAAAATTTCTTTTATGCGCAATGCTAGATTTTTCAGTTGTTCGACAAACCACGATACACAATCAGCACTGCGACGCGAGTGATATGAAGACAATGAATCGTCATACGAACAACGCACGTAATATCCAATACTAAACACTTCATGGTGTTGATACATATCTTTCGCTTGAGTCTTCTCATCGGTCTTTGCCAGCACACACTCCAAATCAGCATACACGATGAAATGATGTCGCTCTTTCCGGTTAAAGTTGGTGAACTGGAGCCACTTGTTGGTGTCATTCGGTAGTCGGATCGCGCAGTCGTTTATTGCTCCACAATCGACCTCGTGCGATTGCAATTTATCCTCGGATCCGAAGTGATGCAAACACCTGCAAAAAAAAAGATTGTTTTTGTTTTATTCGTCTAGCATATATAATTACCTATATATATATATATATATATATATATATATATATATATATATATATATATATATATATAGGTAATTATATATGCTAGACGAATTAAACAAAAACAATCTTTATATATATATATATATATATATATAATGGTAACTACATACCGATCACAGATATATTTTTTTATGTCCCTTTTTGCTCAGTTGCTTCGACACAAGTCTCGACAGATTCTTGATCCATACGAAGTGCCCCACATTGTTGTCCTTAGTATCTTGCATGTACAGCAAATTAATGTGCTTTTCCTTCTTATTTTGAGTCACGCGTATTGGAACGATGTCCTTTTTGGCGGTGGTGGTGGTGTACACGTTGATGGATAAATTGTTTTGCAGCTCAAATTTTTTTATTTGGTGTATGGTTACCGGGAATTGAATGTCCTGCAGATTCAGTACGCTTGAGTAATGTGGGTAAGATGGCGGACGGTCACTGTTTCGTTCGGCTGGGTATAAAACAGCGACAACTGCCCACGCGAAACATGCGTTATCGTTGGATTTGACGTTGATCACAGCTCTCTTCATCATTATTTCCCGCAGTAATGATATGGAGCACCCAGCACGCATTGGATTATACTTATTCACATTTATCGTGAGGTTAAGTATTTTCCGTAGAGCCCAGCCACTATCTCGTTCTTGAAATTCGTCCAGTAAGGTTAAAGTGGGCTCCATAACGCGTTGCTGGTACCATCCATTCAAATCGCTTGTGTTAAAGAGTTCACAGTTTCGCGTGTTGACACTTTTATTAGCATGTTCGTCTCCACTCGCGAATTCACCATTGAACACTGCATTAACTTTGACACTGTTGTGTTTGCAGATAGTATTTTGCACATGTTGAAGCACTAGGTCGCGAGCATCGATGAGAAATTGCCGTGGTTCGATGTGGTTGCGATTGATTACGGAACCGGTCAATATTCGACTATTGAAGGATGTGTCAATCTCTCGCCAGATTAGCCCATGATGACCGTGTCCTGCACCCGTGTGTATGAAATGATTACGCACAGAATTCCTCAACCCTTCCAGCCGCGCTATTAGGGCTATCAATGACTGTTGAAGTCCAATTGATAGTCGCGGGCGCTTAATCCGGCTTTGCGTTTCCAATTCTTCGATAAACTCAACGCACCGTTGTTCCCACACAGCAAAATCTTCATATGAACTTGGAAGCGCGGCTTGGTCGTACAAGATTTGTTCTGACTTCTTCGCGTTGCCCTCCATATTTGATGAAACGAGGCTTCCCAAAAGAGATGATGTTCACTAACTGACTGCTCGATCCAAACGAGCACAAGACTGCTCGATGCGAACACTTTTGAGCGCGGCAGATCATTAAAAATGGTTTTCACCTTTAGACATTTTTCGTCTTTCCCTACCATCTCGGAAAAAATCACCAACCCACGAGAATTTTCTAATATCGCATTGGATTGCCGGGAAAAATAAAAGAGCATCGCAGTCGAGATGCGTGTAGTGAAAAAAATTCATGGGCTCTCTATCGGCGCTCAAGTGGTCCACGGTCGAAGCCTAAAAAAGGTCTTTATCCATAGATCTCCGAAAGTTTATAGTTTTTTAAAATAAACACCGTGTTATCATTTATGTTCTGAATAGCGGAGCAATAAAAAAAAATCTAATAGCTTGGAGAGTGGTGTTAACGAAGAAAAAAATCCGTAACCATATGGCTAACTTGTCCAGACCTGCATGATCTCAAGTGTCGACATCAAAGTTTGACGTTGCACGCTCTGTATATATTATCATTCAGAGATAAAAAACTAAAGCCCTGTAAAATGGAAATGCATTTTTTTCCCCCGGATCACTGTCCTCGTCGCATGCTGTCGTAAAATTTTATGGGTTTTCAAGTGTGGACCTATGGAATGATGAGGCTCGAGTTGCACATGCGAAGCGATAGGGTATGACGGTCCCTGGCGCTCGACGTAAGAAAAAAAAAAAGAGTCGTAAAATTTGAGGCTTTCGGACGAGGTGGTTGAAACGTTGCAGTGTCTCGGACATGAGCCTCCGTCGAGATAGTTGAAAAAAAGAACATCTGGATAAATTCATGAACCTTTTCTTAGCCCTCTACGTAACTTCTTAAGAGACAACGTCACACACACACACACACACACACACACACACACACACACACACACACACGCACACACGCACGCACGCACGCACGCACGCACGCACGCACGCACGCACACACACACAGACACGCACGCACGCACGCACGCACGCACGCACGCACGCACGCACGCACGCACACACACACACACACACACACACACACACACACACACACACACACACACACACACACACACACACACACACACACACACACACACACACACACAACGTAGGGTCCTAACCACTAGACGATCACGGCCAGCTGAACCTCAACATCCAGCTGAACCTCAACATCCAGCTGAACCTCAACCATTGTGAAGCAGCACAGGACCTGCTCATGCAGACTGTGCGCGAGCTAAAGCCTGACTTGGCGATACTCTCGGAACCATATAGGCATCTAGACACGCAACCTTGGGAATCTGACGCAAGTGGGAAGGCCGCAATTTGGTCCTGCGGAAAACTTCCATTTCAGGATCTTGCGAGTCGGACGGAAACTGGTTTTGTGAGAATAAAAGTCAAAGGAGTTCATTTCTACAGTTGTTACGCACCGCCTAGTCTGACGACTTATGAGTTTGAGAATTTTCTCGACAACTTAGTCGCAGACGCTAAACAAGGCTTCCCGGTAGCCATAGCCGGAGATTACAACGCGTGGGCTGTGGAATGGGGTAGTAAAGTGACGAACAGGAAGGGCCAAGCTCTGCTTGAGGCTATGTCCTTATTGGATGTAGTACTACTTAATGCAGGTACAAAGCCCACTTTTGTTAAAGGTGAAGCCTCCTCTATAGTGGACCTCACTTTTGTGAGTAGTAGCCTGCCAAGAGGAAACCAGTGCCACTGGGTAGTCAGTGATATCTACACTCACAGTGATCATCAAGCGATTCTCTGGGAGATTCGCGGTGACTTCAGCAGAACAGCGAAGGCACCGAAGACAAACGGGAAGGGCTGGAAAGCGAAAATGTTTGACGCGGACTTGTTTCGTGAAACTTTTGACACCAGCCCCCTCGCAGCGGAACGTGCAACCGAGAAGGTCGAGGTGGTCATGCAGAGGGTCACCGAAGCATGCGATGCCACAATGCCACGGAAACGTAATGTCGACTTCCGACCGGCGGTACACTGGTGGAGCGAACAAATTGCCGGCCTCCGAAGGGAGTGTCATCGAACTCGCCGCCTAGCGCAACGAGCTCGAGGCAAACGCTCGTTCCCCGATTTGGAAGAACAGCACAGGATGGCGCGCTTGAAACTTAAAAAGGCTATCAAGCAGAGTAAAGCTGAAAGCTGGGGCGAACTGCTCAGCGAGGTGGAAGATGCTCCCTGGGGCAGGCCGTACAAAGTAGTAATGACTCGGCTGAAAAGCCAGCCAATGCTATCGCCTGTGGACGCAGCTCTGCTGGAAAAGATTGTTTCACATCTGTTCCCTGAGCAACCCGAGGAGGATTATCAGCTCGAAGAGGACGTCGATGAAGACATCCCAGCCATTACTGAAGAAGAGCTTCTTACGGCGATTGCCAGGGTGGACAACAATAAAGCCCCCGGCATGGATGGGATACCCAACATCGCACTCAAGGCAGCGATCAAGTTGGCACCGGCAATATTCCTGGGCATGTACAATGCGTGTCTCAAGGAAGGAATCTTCCCGGACAAGTGGAAGTGGCAGAAGCTAGTGCTCCTCCCGAAAGGGAAAAAGCCACCTGACGAACCTTCATCCTATCGTCCGCTCTGTATGCTGGATACCGCGGGAAAGATCTTCGAGCGCATCATCCATAAGAGAATTGAGAAGGTCGTGGACCCTCTACTGGTGGAGGGCCAGTTTGGCTTCAGAAAGGAGCGCTCTACTCTGGATGCCATTAATACAGTGGTGAAGCAGGCGCAGGAGTCGACTGCGGGGAAACGATGGGCAAGAGGGTCCAAGAAGTACTGCGCAGTTGTCGCTCTCGACGTCAAAAACGCTTTCAACTCGGCGATATGGAAGTGTATCATGGATGCCCTAAAAACATTAGGTGTACCATGGTACCTACGGACAATAGTGGCGAGTTACCTATGTAATAGGTGGCTCATGTACGACACAGAGGATGGACCAAAGACGTATAGGGTGACTGGAGGAGTTCCTCAGGGCTCTGTACTTGGACCGCTTCTGTGGATCATCATGTACAATGATCTGCTGCTATTAAAATTGCCGAAAGGAGTGTCCATCGTAGCGTTCGCAGATGACGCGGCGCTGATTGTCATCGCCAAATTCCTGGAGCAAATCACCGCACTCTTCGGCGAAGCTTTCGCCAAAATAAAGGAATGGATGTCTTCTGTTGGACTGCATCTTGCAGCCCACAAAACAGAAGTACTCCTCGTATCCAGCAGGAAGGTGATGGAAACGGTGACGCTCAGGGTTGGAAACTCCGAAATCACATCCCAACCGTTCATTCGGTACCTGGGTGTGATTCTCGACGCGAGGCTGAACTTCAAAGAGCAAACCGAGCAGATCAGCAGAAAGGCCGCTGGGGTGGCTACCACACTGGCGCGACTCATGCCTAATATTGGTGGCCCCAGACAGAAGAGGAGGAAACTGCTGTCATCAGTGACGACCTCAGTGCTCACCTATGGCATACCCATATGGGCTGATGCACTGAAAATCCAGGAGTACCGCAGGAAGGCTGCAGCAACGTATCGCGTCAGTGCCTTGAGGGTAGCCTGTGCGTTTCGCACTGTCTCCGAGGACGCTATCAACGTTATCGCGGGAATGCTGCCCATTGAGGTGCTTGCCGAGGAGCGTAGATCGATGTACCAGCAGAAGGGAGCTAGAAACCCCAGTTATGCAAGGACAGAAGCGAGAGCAACCAGTCTCAACCAGTGGCAGACGATGTGGGATGCAAGGGAAGGGGACCCAAGGGAAGGTGGACACATCGACTAATCCCGAAGGTCGAGATATGGGTGAACCGTCTACACGGGGAGCTCAACTATTATCTCACTCAAGTGATCTCAGGACACGGCTGTTTTCGGGCTTATCTCTATAAGTTTAATTATGAAGATTCCCCGGACTGCCCAGCATGTGTAGCAGCTGAGGAGAACGCTGAACATGCAATGTTCCAATGCCCACGTTTTAGTGCCTCCCGCGCGATAGTCGAGGATCAGCTGGAGACACGCATCACCCCGGACAACCTGGTTGAGTTGATGCTGAAGTCAGCAGACACATGGATAGCGGTATCGGCTTATGCTGCCGCAGTGATGAAGGAGTTGCGACGTCCAGAACGTGCGAGGAAGAAGACGACGCCGGAAGACCAGGCAGTCATAGATTAAATCAGCGACACGAAACCCTAAACCACTCATAACATCTAGAGTGGAACGAGGGATGTAAGGTCGTCTGACAACACTGCAGAAAGAGCTACGGCTAAGGCCTCTCCCGCGATGTAATACCTAGCGGTCGTCCCGCGGGAGAATTTGTAAGGCCACAGAGGAATGGGAGTTTTTAGTCGGTGCAAGCCCGACACACGGCAATTATTTGCTACGGTGCGGAGGCATTTTCCCGCTAAACCTCTTAAAAAAAAAAACACACACACACACACACACACGCACGCACGCACGCACGCACACACGCCCGCACGCACGCACGCACGCACGCACGCACGCACGCACGCACACACACACACACACACACACACACACACACACACACACACACACACACACACACACACACGCACGCACACGCGCAAGTAACCCCCGCTCGATGAGTAAATAATTTAAAGACGAGTTTCTTAAATATTGACGTCAGTCATCAATTGATCTTGCTATCGACTTGATCGAGCCAATACATCTTCGTTATGTCTGTACCTACATTTGTCGATCTACAAGGGTTCATTGTTGGGAAAAACTTTGTCGTGAAGGAAGTAGCGATTCTGAGAGCGGAATGTGTGCTCTCTCATTACATTTTCGCGAGCATCATACCATGGAGACTTCTCACAGAATCTGACAGATACGAAGCGTCATGGCTGATTCGGAATCATCATGGTCTAAAGTGGGCCTATGGAAACGTTCCATATAGTATGGCTCAAGGTTTAATAACGGCTGCAGTTGTAGGCCCAACGGAAGACGATATGTACCCTATCGTATATGTTGACGGCCATGAAAAACGAGAATGGTTAGCTGATATATTAAATATGAAAAATGATCTAGTAATTGAAACGTTGGACGTGGACTTTGGCGACATGGATACCTTAAGTAAATTAAGTGTAAGCTATACTCTACGATGCGAAAAGCATGAAAAAATTGTGCATTACAAAATGTATTTAAAATGTTTAATTGGTGGTTGAATCATAAAGATTCATGCAAATAAACGAAATGTGACATTATGTGATTTCTCATTCTCCTCGCCTCTTTCTTTGTTACATTATCTGTTATGAGATTACACAGTTGTATAAAATATTGCTTTCGAACGTTCAAGAGACGTTCGTGAGACGTTCGGAGACGTTCGAGAGACGTTCGTGAGACGTTCATGAGACGTTCGAAGACGTTCAAGAGACGTTCGTGACACGTTCGGAGACGTTCGGAGACGTTCAAGAGACGTTCGGATACGTTCAAGAAACGTTCAAGAGACGTTCGTGAGACGTTCGGAGACGTTCGGAGACGTTCGTGAGATGTTCAAGAGACGTTCGCGAGACGTTCGAAGACGTTCGTGAGCCGGTACGAGACGGTCATGAGATGTTCGGAGACGTTCGTGAAACGTTTGTGAGACGTTCGGAGACGTTCGGAGACGTTCGAAAGCGTTCAATAGATGTTCGAAGACGTTCGTGGGTTTGTTTGGGATTTTACCCAACAAACCCAACCGCTTTAGTCGTTGAATGTCTAAAGTTAAATGTATATCTCGCTCTATCTCACATGCGTGCGATGCGGTCGCTCCATCTCACATTCTCGCTCTCCCTCTCTCTCTCATGCATACGTGTAATCCGATCGCTTCTCTCAGCGACACGGGTCAACCAACTTGGCTCTCTGGCGGGAGTCGCTAAATAATAAAATCCGTGAAATTAACAATAGAAGACAAAAATAAATCAACAATAAATTTTAAATATATAAAGATCAATAATCAATTATCAATTAATCGATAATCGATATATACCCCCCTCCGCCGCTCCAACGACTTCCCCCTCCCCGTGCGACGTCAGCCACTCCGCCGAGCCACCCTCCCCGCGTGACGTCATACCATGCCGCGCGTAAACCCGCGCCCCGCACCCCTCAGAGGACCGGGGTTAGAACTGTCACAGCTACACTACTATTGTGTTCAGATGGAAAATCATTAGAACGAAAAATCATTCCAAATATATCAATAGTTTTTTATTCATGTAAGATATTCGAAACACCGGCGCAACGTACATATATATGCATGCCTGTCACACGACCACTAGAGCCACAGTGCGGCAAGGACATTTTGCGAACAGCATCTATCTACCAGTGTCAGGCGGCTGGTAGGGAGATGTACAACGCTCCTCTGTTTTCGGCGTGCCTCGGAGATAGCGCTAAATCGCGGCGGCGAGTTCGGGAATATGATTTAGTGTGCATCGCCTCTGTCGAGGTTGCAGATTCCCTTATAGCCGCGCGAGTCGTGATCACCGCTGACGTCGATATCGCAGTCAGCGTGCACACGACTGGGTAGCTCGGTGGGGGAAAAGTCTTCGCTCCTCGCTCGCTCGACAGGCGAACGGAGCGAGGTTTTTCGTCCGATCGAGCTCGACATATATGTGTGGCCATACTGCGGATTGGAATATGCATTAAATGAATTTCAAAGAGAAAAGCATGTATCGAGGAAATTGTTTTCTCTCGATTGGCCGTTTATGCCGAGAATGCGGGTTAAAAAAATTAACGACGAACCGCGTTCAAAATTGGAACGCCGAAACGACAGTGGAAGGTTCAAAAAGAAATCTTGAGCCTTTGCGGCGGTCGTTACGGCGTTTTTTTTTCAACAGTAAACATTATGGATAAGCGTGTATCATAAATGTTTCTCTATCCTTAATGAGCGTCGTGGCTGAGTTGGCAGCATGACGGATTAACGATGCTTGCGGTCCGGGTTCGATCCCTGGTGAATCGACTTTTTTTAATGTATTTTTTTTCTTCATTTTATATTCAAAAAATTTCGAACTTACTCTCGCTTTAGCTATTCTCGCCTGTCCAGGCATTATTCATAATATTTAATTCATATATGTTTAATTTTAAAAAAGGCATTGGCTACCGGAGATCGAACCCGCGTCGTCTGCACTAGAGCCCGCACGCTGACATATCAACCGCGATGCTCTTGTGACTGCAAACCTGCCTTACGTATACACACTTATCCAACCTTGGAAAAAAAAAATTCGCTGCAGGACCAATTGCATATTGTTTTTATGACCCCAAAGTATTATTGAAGACAAAAGAAAACGATTTTTCCAAATTCCTAGAGTGGTGTTATCCCTTAAAGAAAAAAAATTGATTTTTTTATCGTGGTAAATGTATATCCCCTCTCAAAGACTTCAAGGCGTCTGGCCACCTTGGCCGATCGAAAAATGGGTATATTCAAAAAAAAATAATAAACTCGAAAGAATGGGCCGGAATATTTTTATTTTTTACACAACGTCAGAAAGGACTTTAAGAATAACGTTAATAAATTTCCGTTCAAAATATTACATAATGGCGCCGTTATGCACTGCGACCGAATATTTTGCCACGGGATCTCGTCTGGTTCCAGCCCGTCATCTTTTTTTTTTCCCACAAATTCACCGATTTCTGCGAGTGAGCTGGGCGCCAGCCACGAGTTTTCTCGTGGCGCAATTTATAATTCACAAGCAGAACGGCTCTCGTGTCCCGGCTGTCTCCGACTCGTTCTACACGGTAGAGAGCGGACGTAGGTGACGCGGCAATTTAATCCGGATTACATCGCGATCTCTGTCGTTCACATTCGCGTAAAATCACTTTTATTGACGGGGCTTCACAATTGCACGAGGTGCGTGTGACGGTTTTCGCGACAATTTTTCTTCCTTTCTTTGTCTTTGTGGCTTAAGGACGTTCGCTACCTCGCTCTTACTCATCCGACACTCTAGGACCAATTTTCCCTCGTAATATATTTAAAAGTTCAACCACCCGTTCGAGCATGCAACATTCACAACAAACAAAAAAAAAGAATCGGGGCTCTGTCTCAAGTATATATACGATAAACCCCTCGCGGCGGTTACTATTAATTTTCCGGACAATCGAAAGGAACCCCGCGCGATCTTCTGGCGTGATTATTTTTATTATTGTTATCTCTTTTTTTTCTAACTCACTCCACTACGATTTCCGCCGCAACGATATCGCTCTACTCGCACAAGTTTCGAATAATCACAATAGTTCGCTAGTCCAATATTCCCCACAAACTCTTGAAACGAAACGAGCGACGCGACCGTCCTACCAGTTTTCTCTGCGAGACGACGTTCGGGATTCCCTCGGGTTCGTCCGTTGAAGTGGGTAGCGTCGATTTCTCGTCAGGCTTTGGCGTGGCAGGGCAGATGACACCTTCCCTCGATGACGGGTGAGAACAGAGTCTCTCTCCAGTTTTTGGATCGCCTTCACGGACGCGGGCTCCGGCCCCCACCCCTCACCGACTCGCAGGTGTCCCTAGGTCTTCTCGATCGCGGTTAACGCCGATTAATTTGAAATCGTGACGCTAACGGAGGCGGTACAGGTGGCGCTCGCCAGGTGGTAACGCTATCTCGCGTGGCTTTTCAATTGCCTTTGTTGTACCTCCAAGACGATACACGGGGTCGTTACCGTAAGTATGACGGTTTGGAGTGAGGCTTCGAGCCGGCAACCCGTCGCCGGAAGGTCGATCTGGAGGATGGATCTCTACATGTCCGACGCTCGATCTGCCTCGCCATTTACTCGCCATGACTTTTCCCGCTCTTTTCCCTCGATAAGTCTTCAGACGTCTTCGTTCGCTCACGGTCGTACATGAAAAGTTTTGGGGTCGAAATAACATAAATTAAGACAGAATGACACCTCATCGCGGTCGGTATGGTAGAACAATTGTAGATACCCAAAAATCTCTGGAACGGCTCTTCAGATCCCGTCGAAACTTTGCCAAATGACGTCAAATAGATAGACGAACAGCTGTCTGCCCCTCAAATGTTCTGAATTTGAGAAAAAAACGCAGATTGGCTTATCATAAGCGAATCTACTTTTTTTCTCTCAAATTCAGAAAATTTGAGGGGCAGACAGCTGTTCGTCTATCTATTTGACGTCGTTTGGCAAAGTTTCGACGGGATCTGAAGAGCCGTTTCAGATATTTTTGGGTATCTATAATTGTTCTACCATACCGACCGCGATGAGGTGTCAATCTGTCTTCATATATAGAAGAGTAGCGCGATTAATGGAGCGTGCTGTTGGACCGCAGAGAGGGGTTTTCACCGGCGGAAAATGCCATCTCACCCTGCCCAGCCTCACTTTGTGACGAGCGCAGATTTGCCACGTCACAGCACATTGCCGCGGAGGCCCTCCGCATGATACGCGGGGTCGTTGTCCCAGCTGTTACCCGGTCATGGCACATCTGCAAAACGAATCAGCTCATTCATGAGTAGTGTCGCTACAAAGTAGCGTAGCGGTTTTGTTCGACAATTAAAAAAATTATGGTGAGCCGAAGAAAAAAAATCGTGTTTTTCACCGAAATTATGGCTCACCATAATTTGTTTAATGGTGGAAAAAAACCGCTACCCTACATTGTAGCGACACTACTCACGAATGAGCTGATTTCTTTTTTCAGATGTGACATGACCGGGTAACAGCTGGGACAACGACCGCGCGTATCGTGCGGAGGGCCTCCGCGGCAATGTGCATAACGGCGCCATTTTTTAATATTTTGAACGGAAATTTATTAACGTTATTCTTAAAGCCCTTTCTGACGTTATGTAAAAAAATAAAAATATTCCAGCCCATACTTTCGAGTTTAGTAATTTTTTTAATATACCCATTTTTCGATCGGCCAAGGTGGCCAGACGCTTTAAAAGAATCTCGTACGTGTTAGCGAAAACGGCAGAAAATTAAGAAGCAACTCGTCCACTTCTTTAATGTTCGCTATTTTGGACCATCGCTTGTTTGCCTATCTGAGATCTACACCTTCGAAGTTTGTATCCTCGATACATATGTCTTTTTGCTATAGATGGTATTACCAATATTAGATACTCACTTCTTTCTATTTCGGAGATATGGATGTTCTAGATTGTTTGAATCTGTATTTGTATGACTCAAACTACAGACAATCTGAATACACGTTCTCGAATAAATGAGCTCTTAAATAAATAATCCTTGGGTGTAATAGTTATTCAATTTCGTCATCGGTCGAAGGATAAAATTTTGAATAATTTAAAGTTCGTTACTTTGAGTTTATAATTCTGTCATTTCGAAATTTTTCGGGTTCTATATTTCAAAGTTTTGAACCCCATCCCAGTGTGAAATGTGTTGAGAAAAATGCCGAAACACAATTATCCAATGTGAAACGTGTTTTGAAGAAAATGCCGATCGAGAAAGACTCAAAGTTCTCTTCGAGCCTTTCTCGATCGTTTCGGCACTTTTCTTCAATAATTTTTTAAATTAATTTTCTAAGGGGAAAAGTAAAAACTTATTTACGTACTACGAGAAACATTAATTTTTTTGGTCATATTTTCCAATACTGTTTGCACAAAGATTTCGAACGCCCGCTCGTTTTGAGCAACTTCAACATGCGTCCGGCGGGGCGAGCGACTGCGTGTTCGGTCGCGTCGACGATACCCGCGGTGTCCTTGCTGCGGCCGCTCCCCTCACTCATACCGCTGTTCTTTCGATGGCCTGCCCTTCTCGCGCCCTTGGGCTCCTACGGGTGCCTCTTGCCGCTGTGGCTGCTGCTGACGACCACTTTTCTTTTTGTTGCGGTGCCAACATTTCTTTGTAACTGTAAAAAATAAATAATAAAATGTACAAATAAAATGAACTACTCACACAAATTAAGGGATATTTAAAAAATTCCAAATTGAATTGATTCCAAGATGAAAAAATAAATAAAAATAAAAAAATTTCTTGTTACGGTAATTTTTGACAGAAACGATAAATTTAAACCTTCGGGGCACTAAGGAAAAAAATCGCAGCGCTTTGCAACTTTGAGAGTTTTTTGGGGACACTTCGAGGTTACAACATTACGGACGATATCCTGCGTTCATGCATTATTTCCAAAGTTATACCAAATTTTCCAAAGATTCTTAAATTGGCAAATTTTCAACTTTTTTTCAGTCAACATTAGGGGGCGTCCATTAATTACGTGAGGCGTTTAGGGGGGGGAGGGGGTCGAGCGAAATCTCACCCAATCTCACGTGGGGGAGAGGGGGGCTTCGGCGAATATCACGTAATTTTAGTAATTTTAGTAATTTTAGTAATTTTAGTAATTTTAGTAATCACGTAATTTTTATCACGTAGGGAGAATCTCCCTACTACTTTACATGGTGGAGTAAATGGTACTACAACCGCAGTTACTTCTACTACAATTTATTTTCCGTGAACGTATGCATTTTAAAAAATCTCACGTGAGATTAGGAGCGGGGGGAGGGGTTCGAGCAACATCTCACGATATCTCACCAGGGGGAGAGGGGGGGTCGAAAAATTGCCAAAATCACCTCACGTAATTAATGGATGCCCCCTTATCACTCCGAAAAAAATATTATATCAACAGCCCCTAATTGCATGTCATAGAGAATGTTGTGCAGTTTCCAAAACCCCTACTTGTATTTTCTGTACGATCATTAGTTCTCGAGTAATTGATTGTCAAAGTTAAAATGGACTTTTTCGCTTTGATCGACGATTACTCGGCGCCAAATCATCGTACGGAGGTCGTTGAAAGGTCAAATTACAACTGATTAAATTGTCCAGAAGACTTTCATAGTCGTACGATAAAAAAACTCTTTGAAGTCCACAGACTATTTTGAAGATGAGCAAAAATTTGGAAAAAAATTCCGTTGGTTTTCGGATGATTACAAGAAAACCGCCCACGCTAAAAAATTTTACAGTCCAGATCTGAAAACTAGATACTTGAAGCTATAATTTCCTTTTTTTATTTTCTGTACGACCATTTTTCTCCAAGTTATCCCTCGTTGAACATCAGCCAAAAATTTGGAATTTTAAAAATATCCCTGAATTTGTGTGAGTAGGGTATTTTATTTGTACATTTTCTTGTTTATTTTTTACAGTTACAAAAAAGAAATATTGGCGCCGCAACAAAACGAAAAGTGGTCGTCAGCAGCAGCCGCAGCGGCAAGAGGCACCCGTGGGAGCCCAAGGGCGCGAGAAGGGCAGGCCATCGAAAGAACAGCGATACGAGCGAGGAGAGTGGCCGCAGCAAGGACGCCGCGGGTATCGTTGACGCGACTGAACACGCAGTCGTTCGCCCCGCCGGACGCGTGTTGAAGTTGCTCAAAACGAGCGGGCGTTCGAAATTTTGGTGCAAACAGTATTGGAAAATATGACGAAAAAATAAATGTTTCCCCCAATACGTAAATAAGTTTTTACTTTTCTCCTTAGAAAATTAATTAAAAAAATTGTTGAAGAAAAGTGCCGAAACGATCGAGAAAGGCTCGGAGAGAACTTTGAGTCCTTCTCGATCGGAATTTTTTTCAACACATTTCACATTGGGATGGGGGTCAAAACTTTGAAAGGCCAAATATAGAACGACAAAGATTACGAAATGACATAATTATAAACTCAAAGTAACGAACTGTAAATTATTCGAAATTTTATCCTTCGACCGATGTCGAAATTGAATAACTATTACACCAAAGGATTATTTATTGAAGAGCTCATTTATTCGAGAACGTGTATTCAGATTGTCTGCAGTTTGAGTCATACAAATACAGATTCAAACAATCTGGAACATCCATATCTCCGAAATAGAAAGAAGTGAGTATCTAATATTGGTAATACCATCTATAGCACAAAGACATATATGATGAGGATACAAACTTCGAAAGTATAGATCTCAGATAGACAAACGAGCGATGGTCCAAAATAGCGAACATCACAGAAGTGGACGACTTGCTTCATAAGTTTCTGCCGGTTTTCGCTAACACGTATGAGATTCTTTTAAGGCGTCTGCCCTCCTTGGCCGATCGAAAAATGGGTATATAAAAAAAAAAAAACTCGAAAGTATAAGCCGGAAATTTTTTATTTTTTTACATAACGTCAGAAAGGGCTTTAAGAATAACGTTAATAAATTTCCGTTCAGAATGTTAAAAAATGGCGCCGTTATGCACATTGCGCGGAGGCCCTCCCTACCCGGTCATGTCACATCTGAAAATAAATCAGCTCATTCGTGAGTACTGTCGGTACAATGTAGCGTAGCGGTTTTTTTTCGACCATTAAAAAAATTATGGTGAGCCATAATTTCGGTAAAAAATACAAATTTTTTTCTTCGGCTCACCATAATTTTTTTAATGGTCGAAAAAAAAACCGCTACGCTACGTTGTAGCGACACTACTCACGAATGAGCTGATTTTTTTTTGCAGATGTGACATGACCGGGTAACAGCTGGGACAACGACCGCGCGTATCGTGCGGAGGGCCTCCGCGGCAATGTGCATAACGGCGCCATTTTTAAATATTTTGAACAGAAATGTATTAACGTAAAGCCCTGTCTGACGTTGTGTAGAAAAATAATAATATTCCGGCCCATACTTTCGAGTTTTTTAAAAAATATTACCCATTTTTCGATCGGCCAAGGTGGCCAGACGCCTTAAAGTCTTTAAGAGGGGATATACATTTACAACGATCAAAGAATAAATTTCTTTTCTTTAAGGGATAACACCACTCTAGGAATTTGGAAAAATCGTTTTCTTTTGTCTTCAATAATATTTTGGAATCATATAAACAATATGCAATTGGTCCTACAGCGATTTTTTTTTAAATGTTGGATAAGTGTGTATACGTAAGGCAGGTTTGCAGTCACAAGAGCCTCTCGGTTGATATATCAGCGTGCGGGCTCTGAGTGCAGACGACACGGATTCGATCCCCGGTACCCAATGTGTTTTTGAAAATTAAACATATATGAATTACATATCATAAATCATGCCTGGACAGGCGAGAATAGCTAAATCGAGAGTAAGTTTGAAATTTTTTAAATATAAAATGAAGAAAAAAAATAGATTACAAAAGTCGATTCACCAGGGACCGAACCCGGACCGCAAGCATCGTTAATCCGTCACGCTGCCAACTCAGCCACGACGCTCATTGAGGATAGAGAAACATTTATGATACACGCTTATCCATAATGTTCACTGTTGAAAGAATACGCCGTAACGACGTATTCCACGGTCGTTTCGGCGTTTTATTTTCCAACGCGGTTCGTCGTTAGTTTTTTTTCAACCCGCATTCTCGGCATGAACCGCCAACCGAGAGAAGACAATTTTCTCGATACATGTTTTTCTCTTTGAAATTCATTTATCGCATATTCTAATCCGCAGTACGGCCACACAAATATATCGAGCTCGATCGGACGGAAAACCTCTCTCCCAGGGAGGCTAGAGTGGGAGGAGTCGGATCTCTTACGGAGAGACTTGAAAAAAGTGGCTACAAAAATGTGGTCAAACTGGGATGGCGCCACTATTGCAAGACCTCGAGAAGTGAGCTGCGTGTGACAGAGACGGAACAAGTAAATAATGAGAAGTGAGCTGTGCATAAGGCAGCATGATACTTGTGAAGTAGGCTGCGTGCGAGAGAGATGCAAAGTCATATATAGCCAGATCGCGCGCAAAAGTTACCCCCACTCTAGCCTCTTACGCGCCCATCACACAATCATAGTAGCGCGTGTCGGTGAGCGAGCGGCGCTCGGACATTTTCGGAGCGAAGCCTTCGTTTCGGCTTGGCCGCACATGAACGAGCTCAGCGTCCATGTGTTGGTGTAGCTGCCGAAGGCGCGGTCGGGAAACTTCGGCGCGCTCGGCTCTTTCCGAAGATGTCCGAGCGTCGCTCGCTCACGGACACGCGCTACTGTGATTGTGTGATGGGCGCGTAAGAGACTAGAGAGGGGGTAACTTTTGCGCGCGATCTCGCTGCACTGCTTGCTGGGATGCGTATTCGATCCTCTTCCATCCCTCTTACACGACATCGATACTCAGCTTACTTCTCGAGGTCTTAGCAATAGTGGCGCCATCCCTTTTTGACCACATGTTTGTAGCCACTTTGAAATGCACAGATCGGCCTCCTCCCACTCTAGCCTCCATGCTCTCTCCGTTCGCCTGTCGAGTGAGCGAGGGGCAGAGACTTTTCCCCCACCGAGCTACCCATTCGTGTGCACGCTGCTGCGATATCGACTCGCGCGGCTACAAGGGAATCTGCAACCTCGACAGAGGCGATGCACACAAAATCATATTCCCGAGCTCACCGCCGTGATTTAGCGCCATTTCCGAGGCACGCCGAAAACCACGGTCTTACATACAGGTCTTGAAACTCGTTCAAAATTTCAGTGGTAGGTTCAGTGCCTCTTATTGAAGCACCGACTATTTCAACTCGTGACCACGAGGATCGCTGATATAGAGTGATGCAGGCTGTGTGAGAGAGACGGAAATAGATTTCAAAAGTAAAGAAAACCCAAACATAACCGCTGATTCACGCGACGCGCTCTACTTGTAAACTTGTAGAAACGGTGATATTGAAAAATGACTAAGTGGTGTATTGTGCCAACGTGTAAAACCGGCTCTCGGAGTGAAAAATCAAAACGCTTAGTGTTTCGGGTGCCGAGAGACTTGGCGCAATGAAAAAATGGGAGGACGCGATACCGGGAGTTGGGAAATCAGAGCCGAGACACGTTGTGTGCGAAAATCATTCCGAACCGAAGTATATTCATCGAGAATATGCGAAACAGGCGTTGGAGCCGGGAACCTGAAAAAAATGGAAAATTATTGGGATCATTACAATAAATACTTTCCCGGCTGGAAAACATAAAACAAAGTTAGTAAATCATTTTCATTTCTTTCACGGCTCTTTATGTAATGAGAAGAGTATGTGGCTTTCGGATGGAGGCCGTGTTGAGGATCAGCGTTGTGCCGACGTTTCGCAAACGTTACAGTCTGCATCATCAGGGCTGAGAGCTCCGATACTGAAGCTCTCGTATCTCAGGCATCCCTTATATAGTTGCAGTCATCGTTCCAGATCGCTGTACCAGCCAATCAGCTGTTTTAATTGATCAGCTGGTCAATTAAAAAACCGGGAGGACGGTGTGCCAAATAGGATTGACGTGATATCCTCCATCTCTGTTTAGATTGTCCGGATGTTTTCGGATTTCCAAGCCTTCTCGGTGTTTCCTGGAAAAATAGCTGTTTGATGGGGCCAGACTTTGGGCTTTGTCGAACTGGATGGCATGACCAGTCTCTATCCAATGTTCGGCCAGCGCTGATTGTGTAATATGGCCATATTTGATACACCGTTGGTGTTCTTTGATCCGTGTACTGATCTTCCTCCCGGATTCTTCTATGTACACTTTACCGCATGAGCAGGGTATCTTGTATACTTCTGGTGCACTTAATGGTGGTCTTTGGTCTTTTGCACTCGGAATCACTTGTGCTAGTTTCTTCTGAGGTTTGAAGATGACTCGCACGTTATGTTTTCCAAGGACCCTGCCTATGCGATCGGTTATGCCCTGAAGGTGTGGAAGGGAAGTTGTTGCGGTTATTTGTCCTTCATTCTCCCCATCAGGTGCTGTAACGGTTTTCGGATCAGCTATTTTTCTTTTTAGATTTCTGATCGTTCTTTCGATGTTGCCTGGCTTGTAGCCATTGTCTCCTAAAACTTTTCGTAGGTGTTCTAGTTCAACCTCCAGGGAGTCTGGTTCGGAGATTGCTAGAGCTCTGTAGACCAGAGAGCTTATGACCGACTGTTTTTGGGAAGGGTAGTGATGGGACGTAGCGTGGAGGTATCTATCCGTGTGCGTTGGCTTCCGGTAAAATTTATGGACCAAAGTGCCATCGCTTTTCCGTTGAACCAGTACATCCAGAAAAGGGATTTGATTTTCCTGTTCTCTCTCCATGGTGAATTGAATACTTGGGTGCTGGGAGTTGAGGAAGGTTAAGAAATGATTGCGGTTTTCTTTGCCGTGACTCCAAATGACGAAGGTGTCATCGACATATCGGAACCAGGTGGAGGGTTTGAGGGAAGCGTCTTGCAGAATTCTGTTCTCGAAGTTCTCCATAAAGATGTTGGCGATGATGGGGGAAATAGGGGAACCCATGGCTGCTCCTGAAGTTTGTTCATAAAACTGGGATTGAAATTGGAAGTATGTAGAGTTTAGGCAATGTTCTATGAGAGGCAGTAGGTTAGGGGCAACTTTTTTGGAATTTTTAACTATGCTTAGGGTTTCATTTGTTGGGACGTTTGTAAACAGGGATACATCATCGAAAATCACTAAAATGTCTTCTGGTTGTACCTCGATAGACTGGATCTTGTTCACAAAGTCCCGGGAGTTTTGGATATGGGAGTTGTTGAGGCCTACGAAATCCTGCAAAGGTTTGCAAAGGAAACGTACCAAATGATACGTAGGACTGCCTATGTTACTAACAATGGGCCTTAGTGGGATGTTGTTTTTGTGTATTTTTGGCAGACCGTAAAGCCTGGGTGGTAGGGATTCCTTAGGTGTAAGGGCTTTGGTTAGGTTTTCCGATAGACCAGCCTTCTTTAGAAGTGTTGTTGTTTTCTTTTCTATACTCGACGTGGGGTCACGTGATAATTTCTTGTAGGTGTTGGTGTCCTCGAGCAGGTTCATAATTTTACTGCAGTTGTCCGTTTTCTCCATGATGAGAAAGTAGAGATTATTGAAAATGTTTCTTGGGACATGTATTACAATTTTTTCAAAGAGGAAATAAAGAATTGCAAAAGAAGCACTGTTTCTTAAGTATTTGTTTCATTTTCAAGAAATACATCCTGCAAGTGTTTCGGTCTGGATTCCACTTCGGTCTGGAATAGTTGCTACTAATTTTCCGGTCAATAAAAACAACGCGGAAAGCCTATTTTTTTTATAAAAGCTAAAACATGTTTTAGCTTGCACCGAAGCCCTCGACCGATACGAGCTCACATTGACACCTATATAAAAAACATTCATATTCATTGTACCCACTTGGATAACTATAGTTTTTTGTTTTTTTTTCAGGTTTACGATAAAGTTACTTTCAATTGTATTTAGGTCCATCATGCATTTTTGACATTGAATACCTTAATTTGCCTACACCAGACAATTGTACAGCTAGGTTAGGTTCCTATGCGTCAACAATCTATTTCCATCTCTCTCGCACAGCCTGCATCAGTCTATCGCAGCGACACTCGTGGACACAACGGCCGGTGCTTCAATCCGAGGACATACCCCCACCACCAGAGTTTCAAGACCTGTATGTAAGACCGTGCCGAAAACAGAGATTAGTAGGGCGTTGTACAACGCTCCCCTTTTCGGCGTGCCTCGGAAATGGCGCTAAATCGCGGCGGCGAGTTCGGGAATATGATTTTGTGTGAATCGCCTCTGTCGAGGTTGCAGATTCCCTTGTAGCCGCGCGAGTCGTAATTACCGCTCCAGTCGATATCGCAGTCAGCGTGCACACGAATGGGTAGCTCGGTGGGGGAAAAGTCTCTGCCCCTCGCTCACTCGACAGGCGAACGGACCGAGGTTTTCCGTCCGATCGAGCTCGACATATGCATATGTGTGGCCGTACTGCGGATTGGAATATGCATTAAATGAATTTCAAAGAGAAAAACATTTATCGGGATCATTGTTTTCTCTCGGTTGGCCGTTTATGCCGAGAATGCGGGTTAAAAAAACTAACGACGAACCGCGTTGAAAAATGAAACGTCGAAACAACCGTGGAAGGTTCAAAAGGAAATCTTGAGCATTTGCCGCGGTCGTTATGGCTTTTTTTCAACAGTAAACATTATGGATAAGCGTGTATCATAAATGTTACTCTATCCTCAATGAGCATCGTGGTTGAATTGGCAGCGTGACGGATTAACGATGCTTGCAGTCCGGGTTCGATACCTGGTGAGTCGACTTTTTTTTCCATTTCTTTTCTTCATTTTATATTTAAAAAATCTCGAACTTACTCTCGCTTCAACTATTCTCGCCGGTCCGGGCATTATTTATGATATTTAATTTATATATATTTAATTTTTAAAAAGACATTGGCTACCGAGGATCGAACCCGCGTCGTCTGCACTCAGAGCCCGCAAGCTGATATATCATCCGCGAGGCTCTTGTGACTGCGAATCTGCCTTACGTATAGATACTTCTCCAACCTTAAAAAAAAATTCGCTGCATGACCATTTGCATATTATTTTTATGACCCCAAAGTATTATTAAAGACAAAAAGAAACGATTTTTCCAAATTCCTAGAGTGGTGTTATCCCTTAAAGAAAAGAAATTGATGTTTTGATCGTTGCAAATGTATATCCCCTCTTAAAGACTTTAAAAGAATCTCATACGTCTTAGCGAAAACCGGCAGAAAATTATGAAGCAACTCGTCCACTTTTTTGATGTTCGCTATTTCGGTGTTCGCTATTTTGGACCATCGCTCGTTTGCCTATCTGAGATCTACACTTTCGAAGTTTGTATGGTATGATATCGATGTTCTAGATTGTTTGAATCTGTATTTGTATGACTCAAACTGCAGACAATCTGAATACACGTTCTCGAATAAATGAGGTCTCCAATAAATAATCCTTTGGTGTAATAGTTATTCATTTTCGTCATCGGTCGAAGGATAAAATTTTGAATAATTTACAGTTCGTTACTCTGAGTTTATAATTCTGTCATTTGGAAATCTTTGTCGTTCTGTATTTGCCCTTTCAAATTTTTGACACCGATCCCAATGTGAAATGTGTTGAAAAAAATTCCGATCGAGGAAGACTCACAGTTCTCTTCGAGCCTTTCTCGATCGATGCGGCAGTTTTCTTCAACGATTTTTTAAATTAATTTTCTAAGGGGAAAAGTAAAAACTCATTTACGTATTGGGGGAAACCTTTATTTTTTTTGTCATATTTTCTAATACTGTTTGCACCAAACTTTGGAACGCCCGCTCGTTTTGAGCAACTTCAACATGCGTCCGGCGGAGCGAACGACTGCGGGTTCGATCGCATCGACGATACCGGCGGCGTCCTTGCTGCGGCCGCTCCCCTCGCTCGTGCCGCTGTTTTTTCGACGGTCAGCCCTTCTCGCGCCTACGGGCTCCCTGGGTGCCTCTTGCCGCTGCGGCTGCTGCTGCACGGAAAAAAAATCCTGTAAATTTTGATGGAAATCCCATCAAAATGTACTGTGTCTCACATCAATAGCGCCTCTCGGTACAAAAACCTCGATATTTGCTACGTAAAACTCTAAAAAGTGCACGCCACGTTTCACACAAAGAACTGTAGGACTATTGAGTTTATGCTAAGCGATTGATAAATTTTCGCAGTGTGAAACTGTGAACAGTAGATGAACCGACTCACGACTTTTTACAATGTGGATCTGTGAACAGTAGATGAAGCGCCTCACGAATTTTTGCATTGTGAAACTGTAAACAGTAGATGAACCAACTCACAAATTTTCATAATGTGAAACTGTAAACAGTAGATGGACCGACTTGCGAATTTTTACTATGTGAAACTGTTAAAAGTAAACGAGCGGACCCACGAATTTTTACATTTAGAAATGTTTTAAAATGAACGACTTCATTGACAAATTTTTACACTGTGAAATAGCAAATAATGCAGATAGTGGATAGCTTTATGTAAATCAAGCATCATTATACGTGAAAGCGGGATAGAAAAGTACAAATACAATACTCACTTCGTTTTTTCGTCTTCTTTTCAGCAGCAACAAATCTTTCACGGCACTTTTTCTTCACTAACAGCTTGTCCTTGTTCACTGTGTGTGTGTCCGTTTTCACATTGATTATAAATAATTGTCGTTTCTCGAAGACACTGCGCAAAACTGTACGCCACGAGATCCAAAAGAGCACTGAGTAGATGTCGAGACTGAGGGCGACCACGCAATAGAATTTTTCTTTGTTGATTTAGGTGTGCAGGTCTGAACGCCTTAACCCCCGACTTGACGCGGTCACGCGTTTACAGTGCACATTGTAAAAGTTCGAGGTACACGCGGTGTACCGCGCAATGTCGGCTGTAACTTCTACTGAGCGCTGTGAAATTTTTTTCATGTATCACACTAATAAATTCAACAAGACAATTGACTCTGTAAAAATTAAATCTGTACGTATTGATTAATACCGAGCTACGATACAATTTGCAAGGTGTACACTGCAGTTTTTAATTTAAACTCACACCACATTTTTCAGAAGACAATACCAAATTTCAATAGAATTTAATCTCATTTTTAACATTTGCTTGTTGAAGAATTTTATGGTTCAAATCAGTGATTACCAGTCTATTTTCACTTTTTTTTAAGGTACTCCGTATATTTTACGCATTGAGTACCACGATATCTTATATTTAGTTTGTAAATTCGATAGTTGCTTTATCGCGGTGATCATTATGATTTTTTTACAGTTTGAATCTCCATTTCCATCGGTTCGAATAGTAAAAAAGCACGTCTGATCCATTATTTTTTCCTGAAAGTGCTGTAACATGATTGGTTTACAGTGTTGAACAGCATTATGTTCATCTTTCCTCAGTAATTTATGAACACCAACTATTAATTTTGACGAATCATTTTTTTCCTTGTGACAACCACTTTTCTTTTTGTTTCGGCGCCAAAATTTCTTCTTTGTAACTGTAAAAAATAAATAATAAAATGTACAAATAAAAAACACTACTCACACAAATTAAGGGATATAAAAAAAATTCCAAATTTTTGGCTGATTTTCAACAAAGGATAACTCGAAGAAAAATGGTCGTACAGAAAAAAAAAAAAAGAAATTGTAGCTTCAAGTGTCTAGTTTTCAGATCTGGACGGTAAAATTTTTTAGCGTGGACGGTTTTTAAGTACTCATCCGAAAACCAACGAAAATTTTTTTTTCCAAATTTCTGTTCGTCTTTAAAATGGTCTGTGGTCTTCAGATTTTTTTTTAATCATGCGACCATAAAACACTTTTAGACAATTTAATCAGCTTCAATTTGACCTTTTAACGAGCTTTGTTCGACTATTTGGCGCGGAGCAATCATCGATCACAGCAAAAAAGTCCATTTAATTTCGACAGTCAATTACTCGGGAACTTAGTAACTATTAGATCCCGAGTAAATGACTGTCGAAATGAAAAAGGACTTTTTTGCTTTGATCGATGATTACTCCGCGCCAGATCGTACAGAAAATGAAAGTAGGGTTTTGTAAATTGCAAAACCTTATCTAATATATGCAATTAGTGGCTGTCAATAAAAAAAATTTCGAAGTGTTGACGAAGACGTTGACTGAAAAAAAGTTGAAAATTAGCGAGTTTAAGGATATTTGGAAAATTTGGTATACGTTTGGATATAATGCATGAACGAAGGATATCGGCGGTAATTTTTTAACCTCCAAGTGTCCCTAAAAAACCCTCAGAGTTGCAAAACGCTGCGATTTTTTCCCTAGTGCCCTGAAGGTTATCGTTTCTGTCAAAAATCACCGTAACAAGCAATTTTTCGATTTTTATTCATTTTTTCAATTTCAAAATGGTTTTTTACCAATAATGCGTAATTTTTCTATTCAAAGACATCAATTACCAAGAAAAGATGATAAAAACTTTTTTTTCGAAACTTAAAAAAATAAAAATTTTCACGTGTTAACGATAAACTCCTCGTCAGAAAAAAAATGGTCGATTTTTTTTACCAGTCTAACCACCTTTGTTGTTGATATACCCCCCTACGGTCGACTGATTCTCTTCACACAGATCTCGAACTTTTAATTTTTTTGCAGCTTCAATCGTAGAAATACACTTTCTTAACAAAAACAAAAAACCGTTTTTTTTTTCAAAACTACCCTAAAAATTTGATTTTTTTTCGAAATTTTCTTATTTTTATTTTTTCTTGGTAATTGATGTCTTTGAATAAATAAATTACGCATTATCGCTAAAAAAAAAGACATTTTGAAGATGAAAAAATGAATAAAAATCGAAAAATTGCTTGTTACGGTGATTTTTGACAGAAACGATAAATTTAAATCTTCGGGGCACTAAGAAAAAAAAATCGCAGCGCTTTGCAACGTTAAGGGTTTTTTGAGGACACTTCAAGGTTAAAACATTACCGACGATATCTTTTGTTCATGCATTATATCTAAAGTTATTCCAAATTTTCCAAATATCTTTAAATTCGCAAATTTTCAACTTTATTTCAGTCCACATTTTCGTCAACACTTCGAAATTATTTTTTTTATCAACAGCCACTAATTCCATATCATAGATAATGATTTGCAGTTTCCAAAACCCTACATTCTTTTTCTGTACGATCATTAGTTCTCGAGTAATTGATTGTCAAAGTTAAAATGGACTTTTTTGCTTTGATCGACGATTACTCCGCGCCAAATCATCGTACGAAGCTCGTTAAAAGGTCAAATTGAAATTGATTAAATTGTCTAAAAGTGTTTTATGGTCGCATGATAACAAAAAATTTTTGAAGTCCACTGACCATTTTATTTAAGAGCAAAAATTTGGAAGAAAAAATTTTTGTTGGTTTTCGGATGATTACTTGAAAACCGTACCCGTTAAAAAAATTTACCGTCCAGATCTGAAAACTAGACACTTTAAACTACAATTTTCTTTTTTCTTTATTTTCTGTACGACCATTTTTCTCCAACTTATCCCTTGTTGAAAATCAGCCGAAAATTTGGAATTTTTTTAATATCCCTTAATTTGTTTGAGTAGTGTATTTTATTTGTACATTTTATTCTTTATTTTTGACAGTTACAAAGAAGAAATTTTGGCGCCCCAACAAAAAAGAAAAGTGGTCGTCAGCAGCAGCTGCAGCGGCGAGTGGCACTCGAGGGAGCCCAAGGGCGCTAGAAGGGCAGGTCATCGAAAGAACAGCGGCACGAGCGAGGGGAGCGGCCGCAGCAAGGACGCCGCGGGTATCGTCGACGCGACCGAACCCGCAGTCGTTTGCCCCGCCGGACGCAAGTTGAAATTGCTCAAAACGAGCGGGCGTTCCAAACTTTGGTGCAAATAGTCGTGGAAATATGACAAAAAAATAAATGTTTCCCCAAATACATAAATGAGTTTTTACTTTTTCCCTTAGAAAATTAATTTAAAAAATTGTTGAAGAAAAGTGCCGAAACGATCGAAAAAGGCTCGAAGAGAACTTTGAGTCTTTCTCGATCGGCATTTTTTTCAAAACACATTTTACATTGGATAAGTGAGTCTTGGCATTTTTTTCAACACATTTCACATTGGGATGGGGGTCAAAACTTTGAAAGTACAAATATGGAACGACAAAGATTTCGAAATAACAGAATTATAAACTCAAAGTAACGAACTGTAAATTATTCAAAATTTTATCCTTCGACCGATGACGAAATTGAATAACTATCACACCAGAGGGTTATTTATTCGAGAGCTCATTTATTCGAGAACGTGTATTTAAATTGTCTGCAGTTTGAGTCATACAAATACAGATTCGAACAATCTAAAACATCCATATCTCCGAAATAGAAAGAAGTGAGTTTCTAATATTGTGTAATACCATCTATAGCAAAAAGACATACAGTAGAACCTCGATCATCCGAACCCTCAATTATCCGAACGATGACTTAGTTTATCCGAACGCTCAATTATCCGAACATTGGTGCGAAAGATACATTGTTTCTCGCTGCGCCCGCCGTAAGCAACAATGAGCAACCCAACGCAACTTCTCCTTCTCATACGGCTGCGAGACTTAGCCGCTCAAAAACGCCTTACAGCCGTTCGTCAATTAAAAATGGACGATTGTACAAAAAAATATAAAAAAGCCATTCGACGTTTTTTAGGTCAAATTTTTTTTAATGTCAAATTTTAATATTGAGACGTACAGGTCCGTCTCATCAACGAATAACCCCACCACAATTTCAAAGAGTTAACCGATTTCGGGAGACAAGAGAAGGGGAAAGAAAAACCGGTAAAATCAGGATAAGCACACTAATTGAATTAGAGGAATACAGAAGAGATGGGGAAAGAAAAACCGGTCAAAACCGGATAAGCCTACTAATTGAATTAAGGAAGAAGAAACGGTAAAATCAGGATAACCCACTAATCTAATTAAGGGAAGACGGAGCAGAAGGGGAAAGAAAAAGCGGTCAAATCAGAGTATAAAAGGACGGGAATTTTGGAGGAATGACACTCTTTGAATCCCTCGTGGATCGACTAGTACTGCTTGGCAAAGTACATCCCTAGTGGAAGGAAACGCTGAGAACACGGAACGTTGAGAAACAAGAGAAACAAGGAGTCGCGCCTAAAAAGCATTAGAAAGATCACTCTTTGAATCCCTCGTGGGTCGACTCGTACTGCTTGGCAAAGTACATCTCTAGTGGAAGGAAACGCTGAGAACACGGAACGTTGAGAAACAAGAGAAACAAGGAGTCGCGCCTAAAAAGCATTAGAAAGATCACTTCTTTCATTCCTCGTGGATCGACTAGTACTGCTTGGCAAAGTACATCCCTAGTGGAAGGAAACGATGAGAACACGGAACGTTGAGACACACGGAAAAAACGGAGTTGCGCCTAAAAGGCATTAGAAAGCTCTATTCATTTTGTTAAAGTTAACTAGTACTGCTGGACCACGTACATCCCTCGTGGATCGGAAACGTCTGGAACACGGAACGTTGAGGAACAAAAAAGAAGAAGAATTGAAATAATCTTTTTTTAGTCTTAAGTGAGAAAATCTTGGAAAATGAAATAAAAATAAAAAGACAGATACGGAAAGTCGATAAATAAAGCGCGGAAATCAGTTATCGCAAACTAAGTAGAAAAATTATATTAGGAGAGCATAAAGGGCGAAGAGGTATTTTAAATCTGCGAGCGTCACGATACTCATGCAAAAACACAACAAACATACGTACACCTCCACCGATACAACGTAAACATTGAGCGAGCCACCGCGTCACGATTCACCGCGCCGCGATCGATAGGGCGAGTAAGGGAGGGGGAAAAATTATCGGCCCATGATAATCAATGTGGGTCGCGCCCGGAAGGGTTTACCATCCGAGTAATTACGCGAACTGAACACTTACCGACGGAGAAAAACATTGCGGAAAAGTACAAAAACAACACGCCCAACACACTACACTTATACATAGCCTTATTTTTAGATTATATCGAGTCATAAAAAACTGAATAAATCGTTTTTGTTAAAAAATACCTAAAACACCTGAGTTTATATTAATTCCTTCCCTGTTCGAGTCCCGAACCTATAAATTTATTTGTAACGAATTACGACCCGTTACAATATATATGTATGTACTGTTTTTATGTAAAACGTTGTTGTTTATGATCTCGTCCCAAAAAACCCACGTTTCGATTATCCGAACTTTTGATTATCCGAACTAGTCTCGGTTCCAATTGGTTCGGATAATCGAGGTTCTACTGTATATCGAGGATACAAACTTCGAAAGTGTAGATCACAGATAGGCAAACGAGCGATGGTCCAAAATAGCGGACATCATAGAAGTGGACGAGTTGCTTCATAATTTTCTGCCGGTTTTCGCTAACACGTACGACATTCTTTTAAAGTCTTTAAGAAGGGATATGGATTTACAACGATCAAAAAATCAATTTCTTTTCTTTAAGGGATAACACCACTCTAGGAATTTGGAAAAATCGTTTTCTTTTGTCTTCAATAATACTTTGGGCTCATAAAAACAATATGCAATTGGTCCTGCAGCGATTTTTTTTAAAGTTTGGACAAGTATGTATACGTAAGGCAGGTTTGCAGTCACAAGAGCCTCGCGGTTGATATATCAGCGTGCGGGCTCTGAGTGCAGACGACGCGGGTTCGATCTCCGGTAGCCAATGTCTTTTTTTAAATTAAACATATATGAAGTAAATATCATAAATAATGCCTGGACAGGTGAGAATAGTTAAAGCGAGAGTAAGCCCGAAATGTTTTGAATATAAAATGATGAAAAAAAAATAGATAAAAAAAAAGTCGATTCACCAGGGACCGAACCCGGACCACAAGCATCGTTAATCCGTCACGCTGCCAACGCAACCACGACGCTCATTGAGGATAGATAAACATTTACGATACACGCTTATCCATAATGTTCACTGTTGGAAAAAAAGCCGTAACAAGCGCGGCAAAGGCTCAAGACTTCTTTTTGAAGCTTCCACGGTCGTTTCGGCGTTTCATTTTTCAACGCGGTTCGTTGTTAATTTTTTTAACCCGCATTCCCGCCATAAACGGCCAACCGAGAAAAAACGATGATCCTGATACATTTTTTTCTTTTTGAAATTCATTTAATGCATATTCCTATCCGCAGTACGGCCACACATATATGTCGAGCTCGATCGGATGGAAAACCTCGCTCCGTTTGCCTGTCGAGTGAACGAGGGGCAGAGACTTTTCTCCCACCGAGCTACGCATTCGTGTTCGCGCTGACTGCGATATCGACTTGAGCGGTGATCATGCCTCGCGCGGCTACAAGGGAATCTGCAACCTTGACAGAGGCGATGCATACAAAATCATATTCTCGAACTTGCCACCCCGATTAGGCGCCATTTCTGAGGCACGCCGAAAAGGGGAGCGTTGTACATCTCCCTACTAATCTCTGCCGAAAAGGGGAGCGTTGTACATCTCCCTACTAATCTCTGCCGAAAAGGGGAGCGTTGTACATCTCCCTCCTAATCTCTGGTTTTACCACTATAAGCAATCACATATCCCTAAATATGTCTTCCTTCTGGAAGGGAGAACCGAGTTGTGACTATGAAACAAGGACGCCTCTGAGATTCAAGGAAGCCTTCATTAAGGCGTCCTTCAACCTTGAGATAAGGAGAGACTATGAATACGGATATTTGTCCGCTCGACCGTCGGTGCTGTTAACATTGGAATCTGCAAGAGAGCGAGCGAGACTCCTCTAGCATAGGAAGAGGTGGAGCTGGGAATGCGTGCGTGCACATCGATACAGGCAGCGCTTTAGGTGGAAGGGGGGATAATTACGAAATCCCCCCAAGAGATCTTGCCAAATCGCCCCATAAGACTTGTTGTTCGCCCAATGGCCGGTGCGGTAACCACCAGTAGCCAGGCTGGCAACTAGCCGGCCAAAATGGACGAAGAAGAAAGAAGAAGACCTGTTGTTCCATGTAATATCTGTTCTTTGCTGTTGTTTTTTCTGCGTTTTGGACACAGTACGTTTTCCAAGGAGACTCTAGTTTTCCACGTCCGTCCACAACAAAATTGGGTTCCGCATAAGCGGCGGTGGGAACGTTAGTCATTGTGTACTCTATCTACATGTATGTATTGCGCATGCATTATTATCAGCTGTCTGTGTTGTTACTAGCTGTCACATGAGCTGAACATTTTAATTTTCTTAACCTTCATTCATTTTATAAGTAAATTTCGTGTAGCTGTAGTAGTGCCTTAAGATGTTTCTACATTTAAGTCGTAGTGCAATTACCCACCTAATTATGAAGACAACACCTAAAAAATGTCATAACGATTTATATCCGACGTAAATATAAATTCCATTCAAATGTGGTTAGGTGGCCGAGATTATAGTGTGCAAAGTACGTAGATAATGTCAGCGGCAGGAACATCCGAGTGTAAATTGCAAGCTCACATACCACTGCGTCAAGTGTAGTGCTTCACACGAAAACGGAAAATGCACTTTGAATAACTCATCAGATAAACAGCTCCTCTGCTGTGCAAATTGCAATAACCGGGATCACCCAGTGAACTGTAAGTGATGCCTATACTACAAGGTTATATACACACACTCATAAAGCGAGAAACATGAGACAACGACAACTCATAGAAAAAATTGATGCGATACACCCGAAAGTCACATCGGAAATTTCCTTTGCAAAAGCTATAGCACTACCCACAGCGACAGTAGCAAGACAGAGGTTCGCTACGCAGTAGCGAGCATCATCCGCAGTGACAGTAGCAAGACAGGTTCGCTACGCAGTAGTGAGCATCACACCCAGCATCACAAGACTCGCGCGTGTTCTCGCTGTGCATATTGCAATAACCTAGATCACCCAGTGAATTATAGCTGATGCCTATACTACAAGTTCATATACATACGCTCATAAAGTGACAGACATTAGACAACGACAACTCATCGAAAGAATTAAAGCGATACACCCGAAAGTCACATCGGAAATATCTTTTGCAAAGGCTATGGCACCACCCGCAGCGACAGTATCAACACAGAGATTCGTTACGCAGTAGCGAGCATCATCCACAGCATCACGAGACTCACCGCTACAATGAGCTATCATTTGACATGTTACATTTATTAAAATAATACTAAGACGTAAAGATGCTGATAACAAGAGTCCAAACTCTACAGTCTAACTATTACTGAGATGCGTTTGTTTGTTAAGTTTAATTTTACGCACAATATCAAAAAACTTAATGGCACCGCACTACTTTCGATTCTCTCCTCGTAAAGCTTTTTTATAACTGAAATTATTTTTTTTCAATCGAAATCATTTGTTATGCCTTTTATTGGTAAATTGGTTTGATTATTGATTACATCTGTTATAAGAATCACAATAACGCAAATAAAAATAGTAATAATTCCTAAAAGCTATCAACGCCAATGTGTTTATTGATGGTTGATGTTTTTTGTAAATATCTAAAAATGCATTATAAAAATTATTTACAAACTCATAATACATTTTACGTAATTAAACAAAAATTTAAGAACTTTGTAAAAATTGTCATACCAATTATTACATTAAACTTATTAGATGAAATCATACATAAAATATTGTGCGTCTGAAATAGAATTTCGACAATCAACACTTGTCATTGCAAAAATATATTTTCAATGTAATTATTAATTTGTTTGTCTTTAATAAAATTACGTCAACAAAAATAAACCATCGTGTGAAAAAATGATTTATGGTGGAACCTTTCTAATCAGCAGGAAAAAATGAAATGAAAACATTTTAAGAACATTCAAAAAATGTCCATTTTTCTTCTCTCGTTGTATGCAATTGGCCTCTGGCCTCCACGCATCTGGCCTCCACGGTCAAGTTGACTATGCACAGGTTGTGTTTGTTTGGGTAGGCCTCGCATGCTGAAAGTAAAAAGAATATGTTTAAATATCTCACAATTATCACAGATATGTATACAGATAATAAAAAAAGTAATGTGCAAAATACTATGCCTGATGCAAAGTGTTGCGAAGAACATCGTTGTTTTCAGCGCCAGACATCTTCGTTAAGGCCTTAGGCCACAGTACCTGGTATAAAATCACGTGCATTGCATTTTTTTTAACATCTGTGTCATACATAGTGTTTGATTATTATCAGCATTCACACACTACAAGAGATGAAAAACAACAGCAATATGTGTTACAAGTCGTACGTGGGCTTCTGTTACCTTCGAAATGGAAAACATACAAACTCGATATGAAAACAAATGCACGTACAGAAATAAAAAATATCAGACAATTTTCTGAATTTGTATTTATATTAAATTGCATAAAAAATCACGGGAATGAGGGATGGAAGAAAAAAATTGAGGCAAGTGGCTTTGAACCTACAACAACGCGAGTATGAGGCGAGTACGGAACCACTCCGTCGAAGTTCACATGCAATGTGACAACTTCAAAATCGTATGTATATGCTTATCACGCTCGCTTGGCTTTAGAAAGTTTGTTTATTTGATTACGATTGGGATCATATATTTTTTATAGTATTAATCGAAACTAACAGGACTAACGCCTTTTCCCAGCTCTTTTAACAGCGTTTCGAACTCATAAAAAGATCCGTGTAACGAACATGAAGGTGGGACAGAGATAGAGGGATAGAAGCATGGCCGACTAGTGCTGTCTCTGTCTGACCCTCGGCTGCGCCCCAGCGGGTATTCTGATCGCAACGAACCTAGGGGCGACTAGTAAACGACCAACTCTCTTCCATACGCTACCTACCCCTTCCACTGAAGTTTCTAGACCTGTAAGTAAGATCGGGCCCGATAGGCATACGCCAGAGAGAGACAACTGCGAGAGGCGTGCCTTGAGCTTCTGTCAATACGTGTGGCACACCGATACATCGCCGCGCAGTCTACCGGCGGAAATACTAACTACATTTTTTGTGCCAAATATTAACACGGGACCTGTTGTCCCATGTAATATCTGTTCTTTGATCCGGCCCAGCCCCCTGACACTTGGTACTATTCCTATGGCAATAAATTACTCGCGTGTTGTCCGGGATGTTTGATTGCGCTACAGTCCACTTCGTGGCACCAGTAGTCACCTGCTCGATTTCTTTTACGCTTGCGCGGTCCATGCTCGATATAATAATAACATTTTCGGAATATTTGGAGTTTTTCGCGTTTTACGGTTGTGTTGTGACTTGTGGCTTGTGAGTACACTACAATTTTCAGAACATTTTAAATGTCAAAAAAATAATCCGCGATCTGTGAAGTGTATTTTTTGTTTACCATGACATACCTTCTGTTTTATGTGTAGGTTATAATTATCAAACGACGAAGAGCGGCAATTGTTTTGAGATAAATCATACCGATATGCATCGTCCCTGGTTGTACCTCAGGGTACAAATCAAACCCAGAAAAGGTGATTCTTTTCACAATTCCCAAGAACCCGCAAAGTGAGAATTTGTGGGAAATAGCTGTGCGGCGAAAGAGCAGCTATGTGAAACGTGGAAAAGCAGTTTGCGAGAAGCATTACCAGAAAACCGAAATAATTTGGGTACGCCACTTTCTAAGTCCCGATGGAAAAGTGCGTGGAATAGTGAGTTCGATCATTTTTTTTGTCGCAACCCGAATTTTTATATTTTTCCTCTTACATTCGAATTATGACAAATATTTCAGGGGAATTACAAAATCCCTCACTTGAAACAAGGAAGTGTCCCATCGCGATTTCCGTAGACCAAGACAGAACAGTTACAGTCAGAAAATGTGGTGACAGAAAATGAAACGGCAAAAAAAAATTCGAAATTTTGTACCACGTGAAAAATATTCAGGGGCCATTTATGTATTGTAAAGAAAAAACTGGTCATTTTTTATTAAAATGTACATTAAATGTTGATATTTCGAATTTAAAAATTATTCAAGGGAAAAATATATATTTTTCCTCATATTTATATGTATCGATTTATTTCTTGAAATTGTCCTGCTTGTTGAGAAACCGACACGCACGCATACACTTGCTTCCCGGTCTCTAACTGCCAAAAAACAAATACATTTCGAGTTATATCATTTTAAACGATTGGAATAATCATATTATAATAATGATTATAATAAACATTTTCTCCATTGTTTGGTGGGTTCGGCTGGTTTACAGGTTATATGTCACAAATAAAGTTATCGGGCAGGTGACTACTAGCCCCACACGCGGCAGCGATTGAAAATAAAAACGACGGACATTACCCGAGCCACCCAGGTAGCGATTTTCAAAAAGTTGTCCAAAAGTCGGCTAAAAGGGTGCCAAATGTCCGCCCGGAAGTTATCTCAAAGTCAACAACCATCCAAAAAGATAACTGTTGGACGCATGATAACTTATAGGTAACTTCCAAGCGGACATTTGGTACCCATTTGGACAACTAATAGACAACCATTTTGAAATTGCTACCTGGGCATGTATGACTGATGGTGACAGGGGGCTGCTCCGGCCTAAGAGCTTATGCACCAATCAGAATCACGCTGAGCGTACTAAAGTGTCGACAAAACGTTAACTTTTTTCGGTTGTCGGTACGTTAGCGTAAAGTGATCAAATCGATATATCTAAAAGATATTTTTTTAAAGGCATAAAAATGCCAAGATACCACTGCCATCTAAAAGTCGTCAAATAGGCATGCGAATAAGGTTGACAAAACACAATCTAAACGGCATCGAAGAGTACTATCGAGAGGATATCTATTTATTGGCGATATATATATATATACATATATATACGTGTGTGTGTGTGTGTGTGTGTGTGTGTGTGTGTGTGTGTGCGTGCGTGCGTGCGTGCGTGCGTGTGTGTGTGTGTGTGTGTGTGTGTGTGTGCATCATTGAAATGTGGTTTTGTTTCCAGACCTGTATGTAAGACCGTGGGTCAGGAAAGTCCCGCAGCGGCGAACAGTGTTGCCAACTTAGTGCATTTTTCACGTAAATTGGTGGTTTAGACATCCTTGTTAGTGGATAATTTTTTTTTAAGTAGTTGGTGGTTTTTGTTAGTGGTGAGCAACATATTCAATCACTAACGTGTAAACAAATTTATAATACATCATATTTTGCTATGACAAGACCCTTTGACATAAAGTGTGTCAACTTTTATGGTGTAGGCAACACTACGATTTTGTAAATACCTACCAGTGCCATGGGCATTTTTTGAATAATGTTATAGCTACAATATAGATTTGAATGAATATAGACCGCAGGGTAATTGAATCGAGTTCAATTTGCTTGGAGAAGTATGTTTTGAAATACTTAATAATTTTTTTATGTAAGTGCATCTACACTTGTATTGTAACTTGCAAGTGTACGTACTAGTACTTACACTTGCAAGTGTACTTACTAGACAGTAAGCGGCAACACCAGGCGGTATTGAGGTTTTCTGATGGTTTGAAGCACCGCTTGTGATGGTTATAACAAAACAAGTTGGCAACAGCGGCGGATACTAGCTTTATTTTGGCTTCTAAGAAGTTACAACTTATAATGTAATTTTAGGGAAGTAAGGTTCAGATTGGTTGATTTCCCCTGTTGTTATTCTTTAGTACGTCTGTATGTAATATTTTTCACGAACTTTCTCTATTGTTCGGATCTAGTATTTATGTATCGCGCCAAAGCCACTATAGTGAGCGGGGCCCACCGCGCGGGGCGCACCATTTTTATGGCGCTGGCTATAAGTAGGTAGAGCTTTATTCTATATTGACAATTGCTATCACGACCTGATTACAGGTGAATTACCTACCTATCTATGTTTATATTTTGCATACGTACGGGGCCTCTAACCCCAAACTGCGCCTTACTGAACATATTTCGGCTTTGGTTGGAATTTAACTAAAAATGACTGCTCGAGGTCTGGCGGCCCCCCAGGAGCAGAGGCTCGGGCGGACCGCCCCCTCCCCCCCCCCCCCCCTTAGTCGGCCGCTGCGTCCCGTATGATGCTGCCGTAAAATTACATTTTTTATATCTTTCGGCAATGAAAATGGAGGTCTAAAAGGTATCCCAAAATAGTATCCAATTGATGACTTTTTTAAGTTATCAAAAAGTTATCTATTTACAGTTATCTATTGTATCTAGTTCAACGTTGTCCAAAGGATATCATAAAGACGTATTACATAAGACGTCTTTTTCATTACATTTTTCAGATATCGGTAATATGCTGTCTTTTAAGATAGTTGGTAGCGGCGGGAAATAGTAAAAAGTCATCCACATGTTGTCCTAAAGATGACATCCAACGGTTCACTTTTATCGTAGTGCAAATGTAGCGTGTCATATTTCACTTCACCGGTAAAATATTGTGTGTAACAATACAAGTAGTCGAAAAAAATTGAATGAAATATATATACGTGAGTTCTTTTTAACCTATTATTCTTTTCGCCTCTGTGAGTACATGCATGTATTTAATCTACTGTGTTCTAAAAGCGTACGTCTGCTTTTGAGGTTATTCAAGGGATCGTTCGGAGCATGACAACCACCACAAGGCGTGACCGTAACGGGAAAGAAGTTCAATAACGGCTGTACCGTTATTATAATATTAAATTATATTTCACTTGTAATGAATTAATTGATGTTTTATTGATAATGACCTTACCCACTTCGAAACCGACATAACAATGTCTTATCAATTTCTTTATTATAAAAATTAACTTATTAACAGTTTCAAATAATTAATATAGCTTAATATTACCTATTTTTTTATCATTATATGGTAAGTATAGTTGATGAAAGTTTTTGTTGCAATACGCGTATATAAACACACACGTTCGTATTGAAAGTAACAAAAAAATGGTATCATATGATAATTAAAAATACCGACAGAGATGGGCTCGCGGTCGGTGTGCGGGCTCGGCGGTCACTGAAGTTAAGCAGCATTGGAGGCTGCCAATACTTGGAGCGGTGACCGCTTGCCCGTGCACTGGTTTGCGCGTCAACCTCTGAGTGGGACGCAGTATGTCTGAGTTTCTGATGGTAATAAAACTGAAACTCAGCCAAATATAGCCGCCTATGTCGGCCCAGGTTTTCCGCAGTTTCCCTGGGCCCTTGTGCAAATTCGATACAGTAGTGCATTAGGAAAGAGTGGCCGCGGTCAACACTCTGGGGAGAAAATCTGGAAGGAATGTGAAAATTCTGGAAGGATTGTGAATGTCGGAAGGAATGGGAGGAATAAAGGAGGGGATGGTAAAAAGGGAAGGACCCCGTACCTCTGAGGAATAGAATAAAAAATAAAAATTAATGATTAAAAATGGGTAATATTGAGCTATATTAAATATTCTAGACTATTAATAAGTTAATTTTTATAAATAAATGGATAGGATATTGTTACATATATATTTTTTTATATTTTTTTATATATTTATATTTTTTTATATATTTTTTTATTATACGCATTCCTCAGAGGTACGGGTACTCAGTGGTAAAACCCCTGTTATTCCTTCCATTCCTTCCGACCTTCACAATCCTTTCAGAGCCCCCCCGCCCCAGAGTGCTGACCGCAGCCACGCTTTCTTCATGCACCACTGTACCGCATTTGCACGAGGGCCCAGGGAAACTGCGGAAAACCTGGGCCAATACAGGCGGCTATATTTGATTGAGTTTCAGTTGGATTACCATCAGAAATTCAGACAAACTGCCACCCACTCAGAGGTTGACGCTCAAACCAGTGCACGGGCAAACGGTCACCGCTCCACGTATTGGCAGCCTCCAATGCTGCTTAACTTCACTGACCGCCGAGCCCGCACACCAACCGCGCGCCCATCTCTGTCGGTCACACACACACACACACACACACACACACACACACACACACACACACACACACACACACACACACACACACACACACACACACACACACACACACACACACACACACACACACACACACACACACACACACACACACACACACACACACAGAAAGTTTTTGTTGCAATACGCGTATATAAACACACACGTTCGTATTGAAAGTAACAAAAAAATGGTATCATATGATAATTAAAAATACCGACAGAGATGGGCTCGCGGTCGGTGTGCGGGCTCGGCGGTCACTGAAGTTAAGCAGCATTGGAGGCTGCCAATACTTGGAGCGGTGACCGCTTGCCCGTGCACTGGTTTGCGCGTCACCCTCTGAGTGGGACGCAGTATGTCTGAGTTTCTGATGGTAATAAAACTGAAACTCAGCCAAATATAGCCGCCTGTTTCGGCCCAGGTTTTCCGCAGTTTCCCTGGGCCCTCGTGCAAATGCGGTACAGTGGTGCATGAAGAAAGCGTGGCTGCGGTCAGCACTCTGGGGCGGGGGGGGGGGGGGGCTCTGAAAGGATTGTGAAGGTCGGAAGGAATGGAAGGAATAAAAGGGGTTTTACCTCTGAGTACCCGTACCTCTGAGGAATACGTAAAATAAAAAAATATATAAAAAAAATATAAATATATAAAAAAATATAAAAAAATACATATGTAACAATATCCTATCCATTTATTTATAAAAATTAACTTATTAATAGTCTAGAATATTTAATATAGCTCAATATTACCCATTTTTAATCATTAATTTTTATTTTTTATTTTATTCCTCAGAGGTACGGGGTCCTTCTCTTTTTACCATCCCCTCCTTTATTCCTTCCATTCCTTCCGACATTCACAATCCTTCCAGAATTTTCACATTCCTTCCAGATTTTCTCCCCAGAGTGTTGACCGCAGCCACTCTTTCCTAATGCACTACTGTATCGAATTTGCACAAGGGCCCAGGGAAATTGCGGAAAACCTGGGCCGACATAGGCGGCTATATTTGGCTGAGTTTCAGTTTTATTACCATCAGAAACTCAGACATACTGCGTCCCACTCAGAGGGTGACGCGCAAACCAGTGCACGGGCAAGCGGTCACCGCTCCAAGTATTGGCAGCCTCCAATGCTGCTTAACTTCAGTGACCGCCGAGCCCGCACACCGACCGCGAGCCCATCTCTGTCGGTATTTTTAATTATCATATGATACCATTTTTTTGTTACTTTCAATACGAACGTGTGTGTTTATATACGCGTATTGCAACAAAAACTTTCATCAACTATACTTACCATATAATGATAAAAAAAATAGGTAATATTAAGCTATATTAATTATTTGAAACTGTTAATAAGTTAATTTTTATAATAAAGAAATTGATACGACATTGTTATGTCGGTTTCGAAGTGGGTAAGGTCATTATCAATAAAACATCAATTAATTCATTACAAGTGAAATATAATTTAATATTATAATAACGGTACAGTCGTTATTAAACTTCTTTCCCGTTACGGTCACGCCTTGTGGTGGTTGTCATGCTCCGAACGATCCCTTGAATAACCTCAAAAGCAGACGTACGCTTTTAGAACACAGTAGATTAAATACATGCATGTACTCACAGAGGCGAAAAGAATAATAGGTTAAAAAGAACTCACGTATATATATTTCATTCAATTTTTTTCGACTACTTGTATTGTTACACACAATATTTTACCGGTGAAGTGAAATATGACACGCTACATTTGCACTACGATAAAAGTGATCCGTTGGATGTCATCTTTAGGACAACATGTGGATGACTTTTTACTATTTCCCGCCGCTACCAACTATCTTAAAAGACAGCATATTACCGATATCTGAAAAATGTAATGAAAAAGACGTCTTATGTAATACGTCTTTATGATATCCTTTGGACAACGTTGAACTAGATACAATAGATAACTGTAAATAGATAACTTTTTGATAACTTAAAAAAGTCATCAATTGGATACTATTTTGGGATACCTTTTAGACCTCCATTTTCATTGCCGAAAGATATAAAAAATGTAATTTTACGGCAGCATCATACGGGACGCAGCGGCCGACTAAGGGGGGGGGGGGGGAGGGGGCGGTCCGCCCGAGCCTCTGCTCCTGGGGGGCCGCCAGAACTCGAGCAGTCATTTTTAGTTAAATTCCAACCAAAGCCGAAATATGTTCAGTAAGGCGCAGTTTGGGGTTAGAGGCCCCGTACGTATGCAAAATATAAACATAGATAGGTAGGTAATTCACCTGTAATCAGGTCGTGATAGCAATTGTCAATATAGAATAAAGCTCTACCTACTTATAGCCAGCGCCATAAAAATGGTGCGCCCCGCGCGGTGGGCCCCGCTCACTATAGTGGCTTTGGCGCGATACATAAATACTAGATCCGAACAATAGAGAAAGTTCGTGAAAAATATTACATACAGACGTACTAAAGAATAACAACAGGGGAAATCAACCAATCTGAACCTTACTTCCCTAAAATTACATTATAAGTTGTAACTTCTTAGAAGCCAAAATAAAGCTAGTATCCGCCGCTGTTGCCAACTTGTTTTGTTATAACCATCATAAGCGGTGCTTCAAACCATCAGAAAACCTCAATACCGCCTGGTGTTGCCGCTTACTGTCTAGTAAGTACACTTGCAAGTGTAAGTACTAGTACGTACACTTGCAAGTTATAATACAAGTGTAGATGCACTTACATAAAAAAATTATTAAGTATTTCAAAACATACTTTTCCAAGCAAATTGAACTCGATTCAATTACCCTGCGGTCTATATTCATTCAAATCTATATTGTAGCTATAACATTATTCAGGAAATCCCCATGGCACTGGTAGGTATTTACAAAATCGTAGTGTTGCCTACACCATAAAAGTTGACACACTTTATGTCAAAGGGTCTTGTCATAGCAAAATATGATGTATTATAAATTTGTTTACACGTTAGTGATTGAATATGTTGCTCACCACTAACAAAAACCACCAACTACTAAAAAAAAAAATTATCCACTAACAAGGATGTCTAAACCACCAATTTACGTGGAAAATGCACTAAGTTGGCAACACTGTTCGCCGCTGCGGGACTTTCCTGACCCACGGTCTTACATACTGGTCTGGAAACAAAACCACATTTCAATGATGCCATGAGGCACCGTTACAAGATCCACTTTTTATTCCGCTCGCTGCCACATGCGTCGCTTCTATCGGAGCATATCCCCCACCCACGGTCCTCTGTGACCTCACCCTACGCCCCCACTTATAATTTCCGTGTTGTCATGTGAACGATAACCTCGGTCCTTGTGTCATCTCATGCTCGTAAGGCATTTCTTTCACGAACTCCAATATTCATCAATTAATTGATTTTCGTTTATAATCAATTAAAAATACTGGTAAAATTGCGATCCAAATTACCGAACTTTTAACAAAAAATGACGACTCTAAGGAAGGTCTCACTTATACGGCGCTTCATGGAGATAACGCCCTGGCCACATCTCTATGCAATAATATAAACACTTAATAACTCTAGATGCCAGATATAAACTGCTCACACGTGTAAAATATTGTAAAAGTTACGTAACGACAATAAAAACAGCTGGTCACCGAATGTTTAGAGAAAATATTCAGGATTAAACTTAGAAAAATGTGACGAGCAGAAGAGTTTTCGTAGCTGCGACTTTTCAGAGAATGGGTGTATCAATCAGTTTCGTCTTCAGTAAGCGTATTATTTGTTCATTTGGTTTTTTATTCATATCCTCATCAAACATTCGGGGGCAAGGTCGACGGCGCATGCGCCTCGATCTGAAGAGTGGGAGAGACAGACAAAAGATATTGGTCGTGTTCGTTGGGTCTCATCATTTTTATACGAAAAAGTGCGCATGCGCATAATTATGCGCAACGCGCAACTGCGCAATGAAACGAGTCATGCGCAAAGACCACGGTCTTACATACAGGTCTGACAACGGCGGTAGTGGGGGTAGGCATCCTTAGCGGTTCTGTTTTTTATTCCGATTTCTGCCGCTTGGTGCGTGACGGCAAGAGGAAGTAGTGGTGCGACGAAGAGAGAAATAGCTCTTCTGTCCTTTTCCCTCCTGAACGCAACGCATGCGCCGTTTGCCCTAACTTAATTTACCGTACTGTCGTGTAAACTGCATAATATACGATACCAATAAAAAAATGTGTTGATTAAAAAAAAAAAGATGACTACTTTTATATAAAAAGAACTGAAAACTTTTTGAATACATTAATTCATACCAGCACATATTACGACCATTTACATCCTTTTTTCTCCAATGTCTCACAATACATCGTTCTTCGAAATGTTTTTCGCACACGTACTGAGACTCTTTCAGTCCCGGAATAGCATCGAGCCATTTTTTGTATCGTTCGACGTTTCTCGGCACGCGAAATACGGAGCATTTCTGCTTACAATTTTTGTACCCCGTTTTACAATTGAGAACCGCGCAACTCTTAGCCATTTCGCATTTTTTTCGCAAACACTACCAAAAAAAAATCACACTTATGCGTAAAAACACGATAAAAAATGTATCACGGTAAATCGCGTAGAACCTTCTGGTATATGGTCGCAAATAAAGGTTATTTCGACAATCGCGCCACAAAAACATACGTAAACACGTTGGCCCCAATCGCCGGTAAGAGGTAAAGGAGAAAATACTTCCCCTTGCTAGTAGCGACGCGTAGCGGCGCCTAGTGAATCGAAAAGTGAAGCCGATAAGCGTGCCTACCCCCACCACGAAAATTTAGCTTCGTTGCAAGACCTGTATATAAGACCGTGGATGAGATCCAACGAACACGACCATTCTGTCCGTCACACACCTACCCGTCAACAGCAATGCCACGTAGTGGCGAAAAATGTAAAGAAAAGTGGATCGGCTTACAATTAGCGCGCCTAACATATCGTGGTCGTTTCCAAACCTGTATAAAACCTGTATTATTATTAAATGGGACTTCAGTGAATCTTTGCCCTGTTTACCACTTATAATCCAATACTCCTTGACCATTTGTGTGTCGGTTGCATCATGCGAGAGAAGTTTTTCTAAAGAGAAATTTATTTTAAAAAATCGTCGATCTACAATAAACCGAAAACGCTTAGTCAATCTGTCCATTCTATCAATTGAAAGGAAAGTTTCAAGGGGGACAGATTTCAACGATGTTATTGAGAAATTCATTTAAATAAAAGCACGAAAACATGTAAATTAGTTACACAGCAATAGCTTTGTTTTTAAGGCCTTAGGTCAAAGTAACGGGTATTAAATCATGTGCGAATGTAACAATTTTTCTCGTATGAAAAAGTGATTCAGTCATAAAAATAATTACCCATCTATTTAGTATGAAGAGCTGTTAGCATTTTTTTTCGATGTTCAAAATGGCCGACTACCAATGTTTTCTTTTGTTATCTTTTTTTGAGGCGCTCCGCGACGTGACGTTGAGCATCCACAATTTTTTACCTAGAACAAAAAACAAATATTCTCGTTAATCTACATTAGAATACCTAGAGAAGTATGTACGGAATTCAAAAAATATTGTTTTATTCAAAAGTTGTAGGTATTTGGACTTAAGGCGTTACCCCCACTTGTAGCGCAAAAAAGGCCTTTTTCATGAATTTTTTTGAAGAATACTACAAAACTTTTTAAATCGATCAATATACCATCTTAAAGAATACATCTTGAAGAACTTTCAGTAATTTTTTTATTGAAAAATATTACATTATTTAGTGGCAAATGGCCGTCAATGAAATACTGTTTTTATATACACGGTTTGCGGTGACCAACATTGCGGCGAAGTGGATCATCTGAAAAAAAAAATGCGGATGGATTTAGTCAAATATAAGTATAAACTAGTCTTTAATCGAAGGATTTTAAAAAATATTCATTTTTCACAAAATGGTGGACAGTCAAAGTTAATGGTTCGATTTTAACGAAAAAAACGGCCGTTTTTTGGCTATAAAACGGCCATTCTTTTTCGAAAAAAAACGAACCATTAAAAACTGCATTTTTATGTATTAAATAAGCCTGCAAAATTTCAAGAAGATCGGTTCATTAATGTTCGAGTAATCTTGGTCACCGACTTCAGAAATGCCATTTTGAGAAAAACGCGTTTAAAGTTTCTCTTTCAACGCTCTTTCAACGCGGATTCTTCTCTTTCAACGCTTATGTCTCAGTCAATTTTGTTCGGATCGACTTGAAATTTTCAGGACATATTCTCAGATACTTATACTTAAAAAATGCAATAAAAAAATCGATTTCTTCAAAATCGCAAGTGGGGGTAACCCCTTAAGAAATGAATTTTCAGTGAAAAAATTCGTTATAACTGCTCATAAAATGATAAGTTGTCGATTAATCAGAAATTCCGTACGTACTTCTCTGCGAAATGCAATTGGGAACATAACTTTTAAATTCGAAGTAAATCGAGTGAAAATTGTTGCAGTTATTTGTCACGCCAATTGGAAAAAAGCTGTTTCGAGAAGTTTCGAGTAGTCGGCCATTTTGTATATCAAAAAAATTTCTAATATGTGTAATACTAAATCTATTTAGTATTACACATACTAAATAGATGTGTAATTAAATTTATGAGTGAATCACTTTTTTCATGCGAAAAGATTGTTAAATTGGCACATAATTTTATACCCGTTACTGTGGCCTAAGGCCTTAAACATGCAAGTACAATAAAAGTTACTTTCTTATTATAGTCTTCATTATTTCTTTGCACTCTACCTGCTAGGTGCTGTGCTGAATGCTGATCCGTATTCTAACTTTTTACCCATATCATAAGTAGGGCGTATAGTAAAATTACATATAATCAATAATACATTTATTTTTTAGCATCCCGGGAGCCTCATTTATATGCCGCTCCGGGCCTCCGACGGGTTTAGTCCGCCACTGACGGGATGCCATTTGATGATTGAAACGTGCTGTGAAAATTCACATGTCTGCATTATAGCGGCAAGAGGACAGCATACGGCGGCACACCGTGACACCAATATGTCTTCTGCTTGCGCATTAAGCTGTAAATTTGCGCCACAGTGCGTGGTTTGGCGAAATAAGTGTGTGATGCCAAGACGGAAAGTTTGCAGCAAGTATACCCAACAATTACCTGCTGCCATCGCGTTTCAGTCATAAATGCACCACGCTGTGACGTTCCGTTGCCGGTAAAAACGAGGCAAGTTATCGTGGCTTTAGACGGAAAATTTGGAATACGTTATTCCGGCAAGATCAGGGCACATTGGCGGCACGCTGTGACGTTCCATTGCCGGCGAAAACAAGGTATATGGTTATAACCATAGGCAGATTCGCTACGACAAATGTCATGGTCCTAAAATTAGTTATATAGTTTGAACCAGTTGGATGGTCGAGTGGTTAGCGTGCTTGCCTTCTAAACCAGCTCATTGTGAAGTCGCGGGTTGGAATCTCTGCCTCGTACTTTCGGAAAAAAATAATTACGGGCATGACGCGTAGCCCTCAGTCATACGCGGGCGTCGCACACACGAACCGGTACGTGTGTGCGATTGTTTCAATACAATTATTTTTTTTGCCCTCTTTTTATTCCCGTCTGCCCAGCTACCGGTAATGCAGAACTCCATTTAGCCGGTCACAACACCGCAATAGCGGGTCTCGTTTATGCCGGCGAAGGAGCGTCACGCAGTGTTCTAAATATGCCGGCAACGGAACGTCACAGCATGCCACTAATGTGCCCTCTCCTTGCCGAATAGCGTTTTCCAAATTTTCCGTCTCAACGCCGCGATAACGTGCCTCATTTCTACCGGCAATGGAGCGTCACAGCGTACCTCCAATGTGCCCTCAGCTTGCCGGAATAACGCATTCCAAATTTTTTGTCGCAATGCTCCAATAACCTAGCAATGACCGTGCTCCAAATTTACCGCAAATATTCTGTACTTTCATGCTGCAATATAAACACCAGTATTCATGCAAGGATGCGCAATGCTGTGCTGCAAGAACACAGCTTAATGCGGCGGCAAAGGATGCCATTTTTTCGTCACAACTTGCACTCTCTTGGCGTGGTGTTGCCAATGTGTTGTCGCCAAATTTCTTACTGGGGACATTTATGCTGCCTGGGTTGAACCAATATTTCCGAATGACTTAACAAATTATTTGAATCGTTACTCCGGATAACTGTATTACAATTACGTCTTTCAAATGACAACCATCTCCTGGATGCTCTGCAAGAATCCGTTCTAATGTGTTCTTCGGACAATTAATTTGAGTTTTCCTTCGAAAATCTACTACCACATGCCGTAAAGATAATTTAAAAATGTTAATCGTTTGCACAGTAAAAATTTGTAAATAACCCTTCAAGGGTTGGTGCAAAAAAACCATGATTTTCTATTGAAACAATTTGTACAGCCAGTGTAGTTTGTAGTCTTTGCGTTTTCGTTGCGCCATCTAGCACCGAGTCATATTTTGTTCTTGCGATCTTGTGCACTATTCTTTTTCACATAAATAGCGGTATTGTATAGCTCCTTTATAATGAAGGTACGAATCCACAAATGTATCAGAAATCCTTCATCTACTGCCAAAACTGCATCGTTTAATTTGTAAATTGGGAATTTTCGAACGAATTGGTACCGATATTACTGCACGAGTTATTTATTTTGCACTTAACAAGCGTTCTCAAAAATTGAGGTTAGCTCGCTGGTTGATGCGCGATTTTCAGTTCATCTATAATGTTTTAAATGCTGGGAAATCTGCGCTATCGACCCACTAATTCTCCGGATATTAAAAATTTGAGTTCAATATTTCCGTGCTATCGAAAAATACGAGTCTGTTTAGCTAACCTATATATTGGGTGTTATCTCGCTGTTACAGCTCAACGTCTCCTTTCCGGCAACAGGATGCCAGAAATTGTTAGAAATAACGGACGAGCACAAGCTCAGAATGTTCTACGAAAAGCGCATGGGTGCGGAGGTCGAAGCTGATCCCCTTGGAGACGAATGGAAAGGATACGTTGTTCGTGTAGCTGGAGGCAATGACAAACAAGGCTTTCCCATGAAACAGGGTGTACTTACTAATAGTAAGTCGATTGGGTTTCTTTGTGATATATTTATAAATATATGAGAGTTTTACATAAATGCTACCATAGTGATAAAAATTTGATGCATTAATGCTTTGCTTGTTCTAAGCCAGTATATAAAACTTAGAATTGATCTGTTAAGGTAGTACATGCAAGGCAGTCCTATTCAAAAGCAAAGGTACGCTCAAGTTTTATAGGGATTAGATTACTGTGACAACCCGAAAATCAGTGTTATGTAAAGAAAATAATGCTAAAGGAATAAGATGATCGGAAAATCGTTTTAACATTTATTTATATGTACATTTACAAAGTTTTGCATCAAATTTCATGGTATTTCAAATTTCAAATCAATGTATCTCAAACTTGACCATCTTTTACATGTACTACCTTAACTCATTGGAAAAGTATCATACTTTTCATTCAAAGTAGTTATGTTTGCGTTCTTTTAGGAGAATGTTTTACTACCAGATATGATCAACAAAAGCATAGTGAAAAGTAGTGCAGAATGATCTGGATTTTGTGTGGGATAATTTATGTATGGAAGAAAGTTTTTGGAAAGTTGTACAATAGTACACTGTACATATATATTTTTTTTCGTAAGGAACACTTACTGACTGATTTCACTTTATATCTTAATATAAACAGTAAACCCTTGCTTATCTGATCTCGATGAGGCGATGTTCCGTATTATGCAAGTCACCCAAGTCATTAGAATCCTCTGCATTATCCGAGGTGTATTTTTGAATAACACAGAGAATCTCGTATGAAACGGAAGAATCTGCTATGTCTATGCGTAGAGTAGTCCTATATGTGTGTGTTTTCCGTGTTATCAGAGATTTCACTTATCCGAGGTACACTTTCCCCATATTACCACGGATAAGCAAGGTTCTACTGTATATGAGAATTAATGAATTTAGCAAAATATTGGATGGGTTTTGTCTTCTATACATCCTTAAGCACGCATTCAATTTATACTCATTTAGTTTCATACAATAGATACATCCATGCGTGTGGTAAATTATATTAATAGAAAGAACCGAAAATCCTTGTGCACTGATAGAGTAAAACAATATCTATAAAGAATTCTCGATACTGTTTATTGACATTTTATATACATTGTCTCACAGGCCGAGTGCGTCTGCTCTTGTCCAAGGGACACTCCTGCTACCGACCACGTCGTACCGGAGAACGCAAGCGTAAATCAGTGCGCGGTTGTATCGTCGATGCGAATCTCTCCGTCCTCGCCCTTGTCATAACAAAGAAGGGAGAGCAGGTTCGTGAATATTTTTGTATATGTTATTCGACATGTCACATTAATTCACGATAAAATTGTGACTCTGCAAAGTAGCTATTCATGAAAATAGCAATTCCGATAAATGGAAACTTGTTTTCTCAATTCCAAAGGGAAGACGCATCTGTTTGTCTTTGTTTTAGTTGTACGTATTGGTATGAATTATTTGGGGTTAATAACCCACTTTAAGAAACAGCCCTTCGGGTTGTGTGAGGTTAATAACACAAATTTCAAAAACCCAAAATTTGTTGTCCCTTTTTATATCATGAACAGTTATACAGTTGTTTAGTGATTAAAATAGGAAGAAAAAAATTCCAGCCATTTTATCGGAAAAGCGCGTCCTGTAAATATTCACCCAGATCTCTTCCTCACAATGAATTAATCAGGGTGCGCCTTACTCTTGTCATAAAACCGCACGCCCATGTACGATTCAACCTTCTCACACGGGCAGTGTATTGATTTTATCTTGGAGACGATCGTGTTAATGCGATCCAAAAGGAATTTAACGATTTTAGGCTTTTGCGTCCACAGGCTCGCGCTCAGTGTATGAGTTTTACGCAAGTAACAAACCAATGAACATCCTTCACGTGTTTTCTTTGTTCACCTAGACGGTTCAACATCTTTTAAAGTTTGTGAATTATTTTAACAGGAGATTCCTGGGCTTACAGATAAGAATCTTCCGCGTCGCTTAGGGCCCAAGAGAGCCGGAAGAATACGCAAATTGTTCAATCTGACGAAAAACGACGATCCCAGGGCATTTGTCGTCAAGCGGCCTGTTCAAAAAGAGGGCAAAAAGGAGAAACTAAAAGCACCGAAGATTCAGCGTCTTATAACGCCCCTCACTCTGCAACGCAAAAGGCACAGGGCTGCCCTTAAGAAACGTCTATGCCTTGCGAGAAAAGAGCAAGCTGCTGAATACGCGAAACTTCTCGCCCAAAGACAGAAGGAAGCTAAGGCCAGGCGTCAGGAAGCGTTGAAACGCAAACGCAGCGCTTCCATAAGGGATTCGAAATCGTCGAGCCACTCGAATTCAGTCGCGAAAAAGTGAAAACTACTACCCAACATGAACTATGTACTTTTGAGCTGTTCGACAATATCCGTGTACTCTTAAAACGTAAGGGAGTCGTTCGTTGTGCGAATGTCGAGGATATTGCAAAATACATTTCGTAGCAACGATCAATCTCTTGTTGTTTTCAATCCAGACTAATGTCGAGCATTCATTTATCAGGCTCTTCGATAACGTTGAACGTTATCTACTATTACGATCATCTGCTCCAAAAGGACCAGAACGATGGATTGCAGTAGTCACCAAATAATTTTCAGTCGTTATTGTCACAGTGCATGGATTATTGCAAGATCGTAGGGGAAAATTTCATGTAACGCGGTTAGGACGTCCGATGATTGTCGTCGAAGATACAAATTCGAAAAACAAAAAATGTTCCTTCTAAATAACACTTCAATTTAATAACAATAATATTCAACGTAAACTCAAAACTAAATCTTGTTACAACATTGTCTAAGAAATTCTACTACTAAATGCAGCAAGATTTCCTTACTACGAGTATAGGACAATATATTTATCTCGTCTCTTAATGACGTCGATGTGTAACAATGAAACGTCGATAGAAAGTATGCGGGTCGATCATGCTTTTTCGTCAACGGTCCAGCGTGGATCAGTGTAGCCAGATCGCGCGCAAAAGTTACCCCCTCTCTAGTCTCTTGCGCGCCCATCACACAATCATAGTAGCGCGTGTCCGTGAGCGAGCGACGCTCGGACGTCTTCGGAACGAGCCGAGCGCCATCGAAGTTTCCCGACCGCGGCTTCGGCAGCTACACCAATCCATGGACGCTGAGCACGTTCATGTGCGGCCAAGCCGAAACGAAGGCTTCGAGGCAAAAAGCAATCCGAGCACGACTCGCGCGTGACGTTACCCGACGGCACGAGCGAGGCTTTTAGATGATTTCAATGCTTATTTAGCTCTTGATTCTCTGCGTTATTAATGTATACAAAAAATGTATCGCACGCTCTGATCGCTTATTTTTTTAGTTTATACGTTAATTTAAATATAATAATAAATCTAAATTACAACTTATTTATCTTCTAAAATATTGTTTACGCTTTACTCACCCGTCCTTATGCCAAATAAATTATAATTCATAAAAGTAAGCGGAAATATATTTATATTTGTATTGTACACACACACACACACGTGTGTGTGTGTGTATATATATATATATCAACGTTACTATGTATGTCAAATTTTAATATATATGTATGTTCTGTTTTTATGTAAAAAGGTGTTGGTTATGATCTCGTCCCAAAAACCCACGTTTCTTCTATCTTTAAAATTTTATTTAACCCTAAAACTGATGACTGGGGTCCGGTCGCACCCCAATTGTTCTGCAAAAAAATAAGGTTTTTGCCGATTTTTGCCCTTTTTCAGTCTTTAAATGGAATGTTAATAAAATCAGGTGGCTCGCACGCTATTTACTTTCTTGTGGAAATACGAAGAAGTCGAGGTATCATAAAGACCATAACCCCGTGGGACCGATTTAATACTAAAGAAAAGCACGAGGTGCATATACACCCCAGTCATGCGTTTCGCGGTAAAAAGATAAGTCATGAGTTGTTGGGTTTAATATCGTTATCGTAAGAATTATCGCGTTACCGCTCGCTGTTTGCGAGTTTTTATATAAACAGATCGCAAAGCATTGTTCTTTGACAGCAGGGATTAATTTACCATTGTATTTACCCAAGAAAATAAAAATTGCCCCAAGAAAAAAAAGCATTAGTATTATTTAAGACATTTTCTACCGTTCGTTGTACAATTAAACACTGCTATATTACAAATATTTTTCTATCACTACGTATTGCATGACTATTATTTTCGACCGTTTCACCGTTAATTATGCAACTAATACATATTGTCCATTGGGCATTGCTATATTAAAAATATTCTTGTATCTTTACGCATTTACGGTGATCTCTCTGGTATATATCATTTTGCATCTCTTTCGCACGCAGCCCACTTCTGAAGTATCATTCTGCCTCATATACAGCTCACTTCTCACTATTTATTTGTTCCGCCTCTGTCATACGCAGCTCACTTCTCGAGGTCTTAGCAATAGTGGCGCCATCCCTGTTTGACCACATTTTTGTAGCCACTTTTTTCAAGTCACTTCATAAGAGTTCGGACCAGGGGGCTAGTATCTTTCAGAATTTTCGCTACGCAAAATATCTTTTGTTTGTAGTGTCCTACTCTGCCAGTCGCAGCGCTAGTTGTTCTCGAACAATCCTTAGGCGCGCGCAGGGGCTATGTATTGTGACGTTGCGTCACAATCGCTCAGGCTTCGACGCTGGCTCACGCAAAACCCCGTAATTCCCTTCCCCCCTCACGCACTGCTATACCCCCCTCTTTTGCGCTTTTCCATTTTTTTTTTGATTAAGCCGCGAAAATGTGTGGCCCCGCGAGGCCCGAAAAATAATGTACCTTAAGGTAAGCCCGGCCATCGACGACGCGGGAGCCCTCCACACCATAATCGCCGCAGCAGCCCTCCCCTTCCCTCCCAGAATAGCCCACCCGCTCCCCCGCTCGAGAAGATTGGTGAAAGGAGGCAGCAGCCGTCCCTGGACCAGCCGCCCACGTCATTCCACCGCAGGGGATCCACCGCCCCTCGCGCCTCTTCACATCGAGCTACAGTCCTCCCCCGCGGGGAGTCCACCATCCCGCGGAGGCGCCGAGCCACCAGTCGCCAGTCCCCTACGGTCTCCGCCACACCAAACGGCGCGAGGCTGCGGGAAAACCGCCGTCCGAGTCTTCAGAGCCTCGCCTGCCCGAGTCACGTACGAGAGAGAGAGAAAGAGCGCCGTCCGTCGCTGGAGCGAGTCCTTAACTGGCACGCTGCTGCCATCCATCGTCACGCTGATGTCACTGATAGAGCGGAGCCCTATTTCCCCAAATCCAGAAATTGGATAATTACCGGCCCTACCTTACCCGCCCTACCTTACCCCGAAATCGACCCGCTATCGATTTACCCACGAAATAGATCCTCGCCCGCCCGGGAGGTGCTGCCCCCCCATCGAGACGCCAGCAACCCTCTTGGAAAATTTCGAGGATGTGACGAGCACGCGAAGAAGGCAGTCAGCATCGAGCCTTTAGCGAGCGAACAATAATTTCGAGCGTATTTGAGCAATTAGAGCTATTCCTTCCTTTAAGTCATTTAGTTTTTTTTGCGTTCTATTATTGATTTCTTTTTTTTTGCACTACTTTTCTTTCAATTTTTTTACTTGTCTCCTTTCTCTCGGCGCGTACGAGAAGGTGTGAGCGAAGGAGAGAGAGGGAGGACGATCGGCCTGGCATTTTTGTTTGGGATTAGCAGAGAGTCGACGCCGGTAAGTCCCTTGCCTTTACGACGCCCGCCGCCAATTTTCTCGAATTCTCCCATAATCTTCCCTATCGCGGCTCCCCACCCCCTTCAAGCCGAGGGATATTAATTGCGAGCGTAAAGAATACCGCTTCCCCGTGCAGTGCGTGCTCCCGTACCCCTCCCCACCCCTTCCCCCCTTGGCCTAGCGAAGTCATTCGCCCGCCGGCTCGTTAGAACGATATTCGCCGCGCGCGCGAGCACCGAGCCGGCCGACGGGCGACCTTCGCCTAGGTAAACAACGCCTTGCTTCACCTACGAAACGAGGCCAGCCGCTATAAGGGCCGTTAAAATTTATCACAGAGTCCGAAATAATATTTCGGACTCTGGTGGAATTATTCGAGTCATCCCGCAACCCCCTCCCATTTTCCCGCGGACTAGCAAAGATCGAGAATCGCTCCCCGTAAGGAGCTGGCGCCCACCGAGCCGTAACCCCTTTGAGCTTGAGTTTTTTTATCTTTTTTTTAATAATTTTTTTTTTCTCTTTTTCTTCTTTTCTTTCTTCCTTCCTTTTTACCGCGAGCTAGCCCCAAAGTGCGCGAGTCGATACCCTTGCGACAGACCCCTGGACTGAGTGCCACCCTCGCGTGTACGAGCCCTTCTTCCCCCCGCGCCATTGTTATTGCGTTCCCCTCGTTATTTTGTTAATTAAGTATTTTCACAATTTGTATCCCGGCGCTTTAATTTTGTTTTATATTAAATATTATTTTTTTATTGTATTTGATTATTTTCTTTTGGTTTTTTTTTTGTGGTACTCTTGAGCCCCTTTTTCCCCCGCTTCCCTCTTTTCCCCCCCTTAGGTGGCAGTGTAGCCAGCCAGGGACGTCATAAATTGGCGCCCAACGTGGGGCCCGAAAAAAAAAAAAAAAAAATTTTTTTAAATTTTTCCGGTGTTAATTTTCTTCATTTCTTTTTTTCTCTCATTATCGCACGATCCCACGACCCAAAGCCCAGCAAGTTTACTATCTTTATTATTATTATCCCCTTTTCTTTCTTTTTGGTTTTCCTTTCGCTTATCATTATTACCCCCCACTTCTCTTTTTTTTTGCCAGATTGCTGAGATTTCTGCTTCCTTTTGGTTCCTTTCCGTTGAGTCATTATTTTTGATTTTCTCTCCCTTCGTACCATATTGAGTCCCAATCCGAGCCAACCCAAACCCACCGAACCCAAACAAACTCAAACCATCCCCTCATTTTTTTTGCTTGCCAAATTTTTGGAATTTTGTTTTTTTTTTGAGTTTTATTGTTCTTATTGGGTTTTTTTTTTAAATTTTTTTTTGTTGGTTTTCACGCTGGGTTAGAGCCCGCCTGCACAGCCCACCCCCACCGCGTACCCGCCCGCCCCGCACGCACTGTATTGCCCCGGTTTTTTTTTTCTTTGCGTTTTCCAGTTTTGCGTCATTGCGCTTCGCTTCTGTTTGTGTGTCCGGCTTTACTTTCAGGTTCCCCCCCCCGCCCCCACTACCAATTGCAAGTAAACCCGACCCCCCGCTACCAGAAATTTCAGTTACCCCCCCCTCGGCCTTGCCCTCGCCCGATTGCGACTCTTTCAACCCCCCCCCCCACCGATTCGAGTATTTGTTTCTTTCTGTTAGCTTCTTTCCTCTTCCACCGATCCGTTTTTTTTCTCGCCCTTCAGTTTTCCCCCCTTTCGTTTTGTTATTACCGCGCCATGGACCCTCTTCCCGTGACAACCGCGACCACGACGACGGCGACGATCACGGGACCGGTGACCACGACGACCGCTACGACTTCCCATGCCCCCGCCCCCTCCCCTAGAGCAGATAGGAGCCGTCCTACCCCTGGCGACCTGATGACCGAGATTTTCGAGCGCATCGAGGCCATCGACGAGGTCAAGGACCTGATCGAGGCCTGCGATAAGGTCAGCCTGTCGGTGAGGGGATCGGCGCTCCAATTGAAGGACCGGCTTTACAGGCACGCCGTTAGGCAGCAGGTACCCGAAGCCCGTACTGAGTGGGACCCGGAGAGGGATGAGAGGGGTGATTCCCCCCCCTTCTCGTGTTCGGCAGCCATGCATGATCCCTTGTTTTGGGAACTGGTCCAACCCACCCCGTCCTCCCACATCATACCCCGGCCCCGAGAAACGTCGACTGGCAACCCTCCCCCCGGACTCCCCCGAGTCTCCAGGCTCGTACCCCATCTCCCCCACTCCTCGAGCACCTTTCGCCCGATCTGCCCCCCACCCTTGCCCCTACAGCCCTCCGAGGAGTGGGAGGAGGAGCCCTACACCCGACGCAATCCCCCGCCCTGTGGGCCTAGCAGCCGCATGAGCCCAGCACCTCCACCCCTACCCCCCCTTCATCCCGAACTACCCCAGCCCTCCCAAACTTTTGTCACGCATCCCCCCCATTATGGTGAGTCCCGTTGGTCCCGAGATCCTCGGATCGGGGACCACTGGCGACGATTTGGTCCCAAATTCTCGGGTAAGAAAGGGGAGGATGCGGAGGAGTTCCTCTGCCGACTCCACGAGTTTGCCCATAGCAGAGACCTGAGCCAACCCGACGTCCTGAAGGCGCTCCCCGAAATTTTGGAAGCGGAGGCGCTGATGTGGCATAGGGTGGAGCAAGGTGAGTGGACCTCTTATACGGAATTCGTGTCCCACTTCCGGGAGAGGTTCTCGACCGGAAGGTTACAGGAGCGGCTCCGCAGGGATTTAGAGGTCCGGACCCAAGGTCCGGACGAACCCATCGGCAGTTTCATCACTAAGATGAAGGCGATGTTTGCCCTTTTGAGCCCCCCCATGTCCCTCCGGGAACAGTTGGAGCTTTGCTGCTCCAACCTAAACCCAGACTTGAGCGTTTATATCCACCGGGAGGATGTCCACTCCTACCGTGATTTGTCGAGGATGGGAAGGCGCCGGGAGGAGGAAAGGGAACAGGTACGTCGGTACCGTCCCCCGCCAGCTCCTAGCGCGCTGGCCCTCCCCTCCGTTGCGTACACCCCGGAGCCCAAGGAGAAGAGCTACAAAATGGCCGTCATGGAAGGCCCGAAGGAGGCCCCCGAAGTAAGTAGCGCACCCCCACCCCCGCCCGCGGTGGACGCGGCGTCCTCACGGCCGCCACCCCCAACGCCCAGGAAACCCTCCCCGCGACAAACCACCAGCCCAAGACTACCCCAGCCTCAACCGCTAACGAGACCCCGCCCCACTTACGAAGTACCACGTCTGGCGGACGTGGCACCACGCGCTACCCCCGCGCCAAGCCAGGAGTCCCCAAATCCCCAGTCAAGTGAAGCTGACCGGTGCTTCAATTGCCGTCGGGCGGGGCATCGGTACAGCCAATGCCCCGAACCCCTCGGATATTTTTGCCGCATTTGTGGTTACCCCGGCGCGGACGTAAACTCGTGCCGAGTTTGCGCCCGTCGCCGTTCGGGAAACTTCCCCACGGGGGGCCGATAGACCGTAAACCCCCCGAAATCTTGAGCACCCCTAGCGGCGGAGTGGTTGCCGCCCTAGGAACTTTGAGCCAGATTCGAGCAGTAGAGACACCCCTCCTTTGCGCATCCAACCCCCAAGCCCCCTTTGAGCCCAAGACACCCCAGTTGAGCCCCCGCCCTTACCGCTTTGTCGATACCCTTTTGAGCGCCCTTCACGGGGACAACCGCCACTTTTTGAGATTGAGCGTGTGCGGTACTCTCCTACGGGCATTAGTGGATTGTGGAGCAAGCTACACGTACCTCGGTGTGGAAACAGCGCAACGGCTAAGGCTGTCGCTGCGTCCACTAGACGAGGGCGTGAGAGTCGCGAACAATGCCGTAATTCCGGTGGAAGGGGAAACCACGCTCCTTTTCGATATGGAGGAGGAGGTACAACCCCTGCAGGTCCGTGTTGCGGCGCTAAGCTACGAATGCGTTCTGGGGATGGATTTCCTCAGAACCATGGGCATCGTAGTGGATTACGGCCGAGAGACGTGGGCCGTCCGAAGCGGACGTCTTCGAACGTTTGACGTGGAGGGAGGCCCCGTCTGGAGTATCCCCACCTACCCCGAGTGTGCCGGTTTGGTCGTGGTCAACGACCAAACCCGGGACAAACTACGGCTATTCCTGGACAAATATATCCCCCTGCCATCTCAGGGTACCCTGAGGATGACCACCCTAACCCAGCATACGATAAATGTCCAGGATGCCCCCCCCATTCGCCAGAAGTCCCGCACCATCTCCCCCTACCTCCTTAAAATAGCGCAAGCCGAAGTGGACCGAATGGTCCACGAAGGTATTATTGAGAAGTCAAAGAGTTCCTGGCTTAGCAACCCGGTAATCGTCCAAAAGCCCAATGGCAAATACCGGTTTTGCGTGGACTACCGTGACGTCAACAGCGTTACGGTAAAAGACGCCTACCCCCTCCCCAATATGGACCGTATTCTTGACGGACTGAGACGAGCCCAATACGTGTCCAAACTCGACCTGAGCCAGGCCTATTTCCAGATCCCCGTTGAGCCCCACAGTCGCCCCATTACAGCCTTTGCGGTACCAGGACGAGGACTGTTTCAATTCAGACGTATGCCCTTCGGACTGACGAACGCTCCCGCGACATTTCAGAGACTGATGGACAGGCTAATTGACCCCGCATGGGAACCCCATGTATTTGCGTACCTCGACGACATTATTATCGCGACCGAGACGGTGTCAGACCATTTTGACTATTTGCGACGGGTACTGACGACCCTCGATGACGCAGGTATGGAGATCAACCGGGAGAAGAGTGAATTCTTCTGCCCGGAGGTCTCCTACCTTGGTTACATTATCGGACAGGACGGATTAAAAGCAGACCCCGACAAAGTAGCCCCTATCCTAAAATACCCCCCACCCACCACCCTCCGCCAACTACGCCGCTTCCTCGGCATGGTAGGGTGGTATGCCCGTTTCCTCCCCACCCTCGCCCCTGACCGTGCACCCCTAACCCGCCTCCTGAATAAAGATGTTGCTTGGCACTGGGGACCCGAGCAGCATCAAGCCTTCGAGACCCTGCGGCAAGCCCTAACCCAAACCCCCGTTTTAGCCCGCCCTGATTTCGACCGCCCCTTTACCGTGCAAACCGACGCGAGTGACACCGCCGTCGGTGCGGTCCTTACCCAGGTGTTCGATGGTGACGAACACCCCATCATTTTCGCGAGTCGAGCCCTCACCACCGCAGAGCAAAAGTTCACCGTCACCGAGAAAGAGTGCTTGGCAGTACTGTGGGCCGTGAAGAAGTTTCGTCCCTATATCGAGGGGACGCACTTCACGGTCATCACAGACCATAGCAGCCTGCGGTGGTTGAGTAATTTGCGTGACCCCTCCGGACGGTTGGCCCGTTGGGCCTTAGCGATGCAAGCCCTGGACATGACCATCGAACACCGAAAGGGAGCCCTCCATGTAGTCCCAGATGCCCTGTCCCGCATGTATGAGGGCGAAGCCGCAGACCTGGAAGCCATGTCGAATACCAACGACCCATGGTACTCGACCAAAATGGCGAACGTCCGGGAATTCCCCTACAAATACCCCAACTGGAAGATAGAGGGAGCCCACCTCTACTACCATCGCCCCCATTCCATCATCGACCCGGCCCTCCCCGACCTCGACGCCTGGAAAATGGTATTGCCCCAGGAGTCCCGAGCCCGAGCCCTCCGTGACGCCCATGACAACCCCCAAGCCGGCCACCTCGGGGTTGACAAGACATACCAACGGGTCACGCAAGACTTCTTCTGGCCAGGAATCTTCCAGGACGTTGCCCGGTACGTCTCCCACTGCCCCGATTGTCAACTCCACAAAGTCCCCCAAACCCCCCCTGACGGTCTGATGCGAGAGCGTACCAGTGGTGGGCCGTGGTGTGTTGTCGCGGCCGACGTCATGGGACCCTTCCCCCCCAGTAGAGCCCAGAACAAGTACCTGGTGGTGTTCCAAGACTTGTTCACCAAGTTTGTTGAAGCCAAAGCCCTGAGGACGGCGACTGGACAGACCATAATGACGGCACTTGAGACACTGGTACTGAACCGATACGGCTGCCCCCAATACCTACTGACGGACAACGGGACTGAGTTCGTGAACAACCACATGACGAAACGATTGACAGAGACAGGCATCCACCAAACGACCATTCCCCCCTACCACGCCCAAGCCAACCCGGTGGAAAGAGTCAATCGGACTCTAAAAACTATGATTAGCGCGTATGTAGGATTGGACCATCGCGATTGGGACGCCCATCTGTCCGAATTTTGCTTCGCGATTAACACGGCGGTCCAATCCTCCACCCACATGACCCCTGCCTTCTTGAACTTCGGCCGAAACCCCCGCCCTGCCCATAGCCTTCGAGACGAAACCCAGCCCCGAGAGCCCTTTGACCCGCAAGACCCCGCCGTGTGGAGCGAGCGGATGAAACGCCTACCCCTCCTACACGACTGGGTAGGTAAGAATTTGGAGCAGGCCACTCTCCGACAGGCCAAGTACTATAACCGTAATCGACGCGATACACGGTACTCCGTCGGAGAGATGGTCCTGAGGAAAAATCGGGTTCTCTCGTCAGGGCCCCAAGCATTCGCGGCCAAACTAGCGCCGAAGTATAGCGGCCCGTTTAAAATTTTGCGCATTCTCTCCCCAGTCGTGTACGAGCTGGAGGACCCCACCAGCCGGAAGAACCCCAAGGTCCACATTACCGACCTGAAACACTATTTAGAGTCCCACGATCGTGAACCCCCACCCCCGACCCCCGCTCGTGACCCGTCCCCCAACCCCGACGCCCCGCGTCCCTCCACAAGTGGTCGACAATTGCGCCCCCGCGAGTAGTAAACCCCACTAACACGCAAATCCAGCACGCCCGGCTCAGGAGCCCAAGACCAGCAAGAACGTCAGGACAGCATTGCGCTTAAGCTTCAGGTAAAGGTTCGCACAATAATTTTCGCCATTTTCTTCCCCTCCCCTCCCATGAACAGCTCCTGAAACTTTGGCGAGGAGCGACGTGGGGGACGAGGGATGGCCCGAGTGGAGGCGAGGGCCGCTCCCCGACCCAAACCCGCTTTGCGTTTGGTGATGGGTCCAGTTTCGCTTTGCATGCGGCTTGGGTCCAAACTCTCGATTTTTTATTTTATTTTTTTTTTTTGCCTCACCGCTTCACTCGCATTTGCTTTGTCTTTTTCAGAGAGGTACTCCCCTCTAAGTAGGGGGGAGTTGTGACGTTGCGTCACAATCGCTCAGGCTTCGACGCTGGCTCACGCAAAACCCCGTAATTCCCTTCCCCCCTCACGCACTGCTATACCCCCCTCTTTTGCGCTTTTCCATTTTTTTTTTGATTAAGCCGCGAAAATGTGTGGCCCCGCGAGGCCCGAAAAATAATGTACCTTAAGGTAAGCCCGGCCATCGACGACGCGGGAGCCCTCCACACCATAATCGCCGCAGCAGCCCTCCCCTTCCCTCCCAGAATAGCCCACCCGCTCCCCCGCTCGAGAAGATTGGTGAAAGGAGGCAGCAGCCGTCCCTGGACCAGCCGCCCACGTCATTCCACCGCAGGGGATCCACCGCCCCTCGCGCCTCTTCACATCGAGCTACAGTCCTCCCCCGCGGGGAGTCCACCATCCCGCGGAGGCGCCGAGCCACCAGTCGCCAGTCCCCTACGGTCTCCGCCACACCAAACGGCGCGAGGCTGCGGGAAAACCGCCGTCCGAGTCTTCAGAGCCTCGCCTGCCCGAGTCACGTACGAGAGAGAGAGAAAGAGCGCCGTCCGTCGCTGGAGCGAGTCCTTAACTGGCACGCTGCTGCCATCCATCGTCACGCTGATGTCACTGATAGAGCGGAGCCCTATTTCCCCAAATCCAGAAATTGGATAATTACCGGCCCTACCTTACCCGCCCTACCTTACCCCGAAATCGACCCGCTATCGATTTACCCACGAAATAGATCCTCGCCCGCCCGGGAGGTGCTGCCCCCCCATCGAGACGCCAGCAACCCTCTTGGAAAATTTCGAGGATGTGACGAGCACGCGAAGAAGGCAGTCAGCATCGAGCCTTTAGCGAGCGAACAATAATTTCGAGCGTATTTGAGCAATTAGAGCTATTCCTTCCTTTAAGTCATTTAGTTTTTTTTGCGTTCTATTATTGATTTCTTTTTTTTTGCACTACTTTTCTTTCAATTTTTTTACTTGTCTCCTTTCTCTCGGCGCGTACGAGAAGGTGTGAGCGAAGGAGAGAGAGGGAGGACGATCGGCCTGGCATTTTTGTTTGGGATTAGCAGAGAGTCGACGCCGGTAAGTCCCTTGCCTTTACGACGCCCGCCGCCAATTTTCTCGAATTCTCCCATAATCTTCCCTATCGCGGCTCCCCACCCCCTTCAAGCCGAGGGATATTAATTGCGAGCGTAAAGAATACCGCTTCCCCGTGCAGTGCGTGCTCCCGTACCCCTCCCCACCCCTTCCCCCCTTGGCCTAGCGAAGTCATTCGCCCGCCGGCTCGTTAGAACGATATTCGCCGCGCGCGCGAGCACCGAGCCGGCCGACGGGCGACCTTCGCCTAGGTAAACAACGCCTTGCTTCACCTACGAAACGAGGCCAGCCGCTATAAGGGCCGTTAAAATTTATCACAGAGTCCGAAATAATATTTCGGACTCTGGTGGAATTATTCGAGTCATCCCGCAACCCCCTCCCATTTTCCCGCGGACTAGCAAAGATCGAGAATCGCTCCCCGTAAGGAGCTGGCGCCCACCGAGCCGTAACCCCTTTGAGCTTGAGTTTTTTTATCTTTTTTTTAATAATTTTTTTTTTCTCTTTTTCTTCTTTTCTTTCTTCCTTCCTTTTTACCGCGAGCTAGCCCCAAAGTGCGCGAGTCGATACCCTTGCGACAGACCCCTGGACTGAGTGCCACCCTCGCGTGTACGAGCCCTTCTTCCCCCCGCGCCATTGTTATTGCGTTCCCCTCGTTATTTTGTTAATTAAGTATTTTCACAATTTGTATCCCGGCGCTTTAATTTTGTTTTATATTAAATATTATTTTTTTATTGTATTTGATTATTTTCTTTTGGTTTTTTTTTTGTGGTACTCTTGAGCCCCTTTTTCCCCCGCTTCCCTCTTTTCCCCCCCTTAGGTGGCAGTGTAGCCAGCCAGGGACGTCATAGTATATACACACACACACACACACACACACATAATTCGAAGCTTTCCACAGCTTCGAAAGCGAGGATCGTCTAGTGCGGTGAAAAATGCACCGTTTCAGGATTACGCGGGTACCCGAGGTACAACCGTGCACAACACACAGGATTGGCGCACGAGCATAAGTAATTTCGGCAGTTTCATCAATTCCGCACCGCGACTTAAACTCCGAACGTGAAAATGTCGTATTCGGCGCTGGGTGGTTAAGTATGCCGTGCGGGTCTCGCGCCTGCGCAATAAGAATATTGTCAGAGAGCTACTAGCGCCACGGAGAGAGGTAGAACTAAATAAAGCGGTCAAAAAGCAAAGCATTTTTAGGTACGGTAAGGAATAGGAAGGAATAGCCTCCATCACGGAGACTAGGGAAGGAGTCCAATCTTCGTATCAAGGAGACGATAGGGAAATAGTCCACTCTGGGTATAAGAAACGTCCGTAAATTTGATTCGAGAGCGTGGTGTTAAATATGGCCTGTAGGCGTCGTCCATATCTTTAGTGTATCAAAAATATAGTAATACAGCCAGCGCACAGGGTGAAACTGAGTGTTGTGGCGGCTAATTGTTGACGCTTGTGAAAAAAACACCTATCGAAAATTTACTTTTTAATTACAAATCTAATCTAATCTTTTTTTCCAAGTTTTTCTGTTTAGGTTTAAGGATATATGTGGAACTTATTTTTGAGATCCGTGGACCTCGCGGTTATTCAAGGTAATATATTTATTTTTCCCTTCTGCCCGTTATGCACTGACAGAGAATATAAATCTATGTTCAGTCACTGATGATCAGTCTTTGTACGTTCTGAAGCTTTTCTCGAAATCGAGTATTTAAATGAATTTGAAATAGTAGATTAGTAAATTGAATACATGTCTATATTTATTCCAGAAAGATGGGGAGAACGTGTGCAGTGCCAGGATGCCACAGTGGCCTTGCCAAAGTTAACGCACAACGAAAAAGATTAGGGCTGCACCGTTGTATTCTGTTTTCCATTCCGAAGGTAACAGAGTTATTTAATGCGTTAATCTATACTCCGCATGTTCTGCTTCTATTTAAAATATTTACAGTACAGCCCTTTCCATCCACGTCTAGAGTTTTTGTAACCTCGGATGTTTCGTAGCCACGTAAAATATTTTTCAATGATCACGTACGACTTGTAAGACATATTGCTGTTGTTTTTCATCTCTTGTAGCATGTAATTGAATGCTGATCATAATCAAACACTATGTATGGCACAGATTAAAAAAAAAATAGATACACATGATTTTATAACCGTTACTGTGGCCTAAGGTCTTAACGAAGATGTCTGGCGCTTCAGATCCTCGGGGTTCTGAAAACAACGATGTCCTTCGCAACATTTTGCATCAGGGATAGTATTTTGCACATAACTTTTTTTATTATCTGTATACATATCTGTGATATTTGTGAGATGTTTAAACATATTCTTTTTACTTTCGCATGCGAGGCCTACAGAAACAAACACAACCTGTGCATGTTCAACTTGACCGTGGAGGCCAGAAACTGCATACAACGAGAGAAGAAGTATGGACATTCTGTGAATGTTCTTAAAATGTTTTCATTTCATTTTTTCCTGCTGATTAGAAAGGTTCCACCATAAATCATTTTTTCGCATGATGATTCATTTATGTTGACGTTATTTTATTAAAGACAAAACAAATTAATTATTACATTGAAAAATATATTTTTGCAATGAGAAGTGTTAATTGTCGAAATTTTATTTCAGACGCACAATATTTCATGTATGATTGCGTCTAATTAGTTTAATGTAATAATTGGTATGATCATTTTTACAAAGTTCTTAAATTTTTGTTCAATTGCGAAAAATGTATTATGAGTTTGTACATAAACTTTATAATGCATTTTTGGATAGTTACAAAAAACATCAACCATCAATAAACACATTAACGTTAATAGCTTTTAAGAATTATTACTATTTTTATTTGCGTTATTATGATTTTTATAACAAATGTAATCAATAATCAAACTAATTTACCGATAAACGGTGTAACAAATAATTTCAATTAAAAACAAATTTCAGTTACAAAACAACTTTACGAGGATATAATCGAAAGTAGTACCTTGCGCGGTGCCAAAAGTTCGAAATCATTAGAAAAGCATTTTCGTGCAGCTAACTTTGACATGAAATTTGTTTTTCGTATTTTTAAATAAATCAAGTCTAGCAAACGCTGGATTTTGTCTAACAAACACTAACAAACGACTACCAATCGAGTAGAATTGAAATAATCAGCATTTTGCTGAAATTGAGGAGTTTCATGTACAAAGCCCTGTTCAGCCGTCGTAGCAATGCGGCCAACTTCACGTGGCTTGCAGCCAAATTCACGTGGCTTGGAGCCCACTTCACGTGGCTTGCAGCGTGCTATGAAAGTGAAAAGTTTTTTAACGATAAAGTCAAAATTAAGCTCTAACGAACGTTAAGAATCGACTAGCAATCACTAACAACCGACTAACAAGCCATTGGTTACGAAGAAAAATCCGAAATAATTAGACAAGCATTTTCCTGCGGCTAACTTTGACATGAAATTTGCTTTTCGTATTTTTGAATCAATAAAGTCTAACAAGCGCTGGATTTCATCTAACAAACACTAACAATCGAGTAGTATTGAAATAATCAGCATTTTGCGGAAATTGAGGAGTTACATGTACAAAGCCCTGCTCAGCCGTCGTGGCAATGCGGCCAACTTCACGTGGCTTACAGCCACTTTACGTGGTTTGCAGCACGGTCTTACATACCGGTCTTGAAACTCTGGTGGTGGGGGTATGTCCTCAGATTGAAGCACCGGCCGTTTCGCCTAGTGACCACGAGTGTCGTTGCGATAGAGTGATGCAGGCTGTGCGAGAGAGATGGAAATCTATTGTTGACTCATAGGAACCTAACCTAGCTATACAATTGGGTGGTGTAGGCAAAATATGATATTCAATGTCAAAAATGCATGATAGACCTAAATACAATTAAAAGTAACTTTATCGTAAACCTAAAAAAACCAAAAGACTATAGTTATCCAAGTGGGGTTCGGTGCAAGCATCGTAATGCTGCTTTCAGGTGTTCGATCCCTGTGTGCTCGGTTTTTTAAAAACATCTTTTAGCTTTCAAAAAAAATAGGCTTACGCGTTGGTGTAATTGACGGGAAAATAAGTGGGAACTATTCCCGACCGAAGTGGAATCCAAACCGAAACACTTGCAGGATGTATTTCTTGAAAATGAAACAAATACTTAAGAAATAGTCGTCCTTTTGCAATTCTTTATTTCCTCTTCGAAAAATTTTAATGCATGTCCCACGAAACATTCTCAATAATCTCTACTTTGCAGTTTCCGAAACGGTTTGCCTTGGTAAATTAAAAAAAAACACCTCTTTTCCGACCTTTAAGCGAAGGACTATCGAGTAGGATAAATGAAAATAATTCACTAACTTTGTTTTATGTTTTCCAGCCTGGAAAGTATTTATTGTAATGATCCCAATAATTTTTCATTTTTTTTCAGGTTCCCGGCTCCGACGCCTGTTTCGCCCATTATCGATGAATATATTTCGGTTCGATATGATTTTTGCACACAACATGTCTCGGCTCTAATTTCCCAACTCCCGGTATCGCGGCCTCCTATTTTTTTAATTGCGCCAAGGCTCTCGGCATCCGAAACACTGAGCGTTTCGATTTTTCACTCCGAGAGCCTGTTTTACACGTTAGCACAATACACCACTTAGTCATTTTTCTATATCACCGTTTTTACAAGTTTACAAGTAGAGCACGTCGCGTGTGGTCGCGTGAATGAGCGGTTATGTTTGGGTTTTGTTTACTTTTGAAATCTATTTCCGTCTCTCTCACACAGCCTGCATCACTCTATAGCAGCGATCCTCGTGGTCACGAGTTGAAACAGTCGGTGCTTCACTAAGAGGCCATCCCCCACCACTGAAATTTTGAGCGAGTTTCAAGACCTGTATGTTAGACCGTGGTTTGCAGCGTGCTATGGGAGTGAAAAGTTTTTTCACGATCAAGTCAAAATTAAGCTCTAACAAACGATAAAAATCGACCAACAATCACTAACCAACGACTAACAAACGATTGGTTACGAAGAAAAGTTCGAAATTATTAGAAAAGCATTTTCCTGCGGATTACTTTGACATGTAATTTGTTTTTCGTATTTTTAAATAAATAAAGTCTGACCAACGCTGTATTTTGTCTAACAAATACTAACAAACGACTAACAATCGAGTAGGATTGAAATAATCAGCATTTTGCTGAAATTGAGGAGTTACATGTACAAAGCCCTGCTCAGCGGTCGTGGCAATGCTGCCAACTTCACGCGACTTGCAGCCAACTTCACGTGGCTTGCAGCGTGCCATGGGAGTGGGACGTTTTTTAACGATAAAGTCAAAATTAAGCTCTACCAAACGATAAAAATCGACCAATAATCACTAACAAACGATTCGTTACGAAAAAAGCTCGAAATCATTAGAACAGCATTTTCCTGCCGCTAACTTTGACATGAAATTTGCTTTTCGTATTTTTAAATAAATAAAGTCCAACAAACGCTAGATTTTGTCTAACAAACACTAACAAACGACTAACAATCGAGTAGGATTGAAATAATCAGCATTTTGCTGAAATTGAGGAGTTTCATGTACAAAGCCCGTCTCAGCCGTCGTGGCAATGCGACCAACCTCACGTGGCTTGCAGCCAACTTTACGTGGCTTGCAGCCAACTTCACGTGGCTTGCGACGTGCTATGTGAGTGAAAAGTTTTTTTAACGATAAAGTCAAAATTAAGCTCTAACGAATGATAAAAAATGACTAACAATCACTAACAAACGACTAACAAACGATTGGTTACGAAGAAAAGTTCGAAATCATTGGAAAAGCATTTTCCTGCGGCTAACTTTGACATGAAATTTGTCTTTCGTATTTTTAAATAAATAAAGTCTAACAAACGCTGGATTTTGTCTAACAAACACTAACAAACGACTAACATTCGAGTAGGATTGAAATATTCAGCAATTTGCTGAAATTAAGGAGTTACATGTACAAAGCCATGTTCAGCCGTCGTGGCAATGCTGCCAACTTCACGTGGCTTGCAACTCACTTCACTTGGCTTGCAACGAGCTATGGGAGTGAACATTTTTTTTAACGATAAAGTCAAAATTATGCTCTAACAAACAATAAAAATCGCCTAACAATCACTAACAACAGACTAACAAACGATCGGTTACGAAGAAAAGTTCGAAATAATTAGAAAAGCATTTGCGTGCGGTTAACTTTGACATGAAATTTGCTTTTCGTATTTTTAAATAAATAAAGTCTAACAAGCGCTGGATTTCGTCTAACAAAAACACTATCAAACGACTACCAATCGAGTAGTATTGAAAGAATCAGCATTTTGCTGAAATTGAGGAGTTACATGTACAAAACCCTGCTCAGCCATCGTGGCAATGCGGCCAACTTCACGTGGCTTGCAGCGTGCCATGGGAGTGAAACTTTTTCAACGATAAAGTCAAAATTAAGCTCTAACAAACGATACAACTCGACCAATAATCACTAACAAACGATTGGTTATGAAAAAAAGTTAGAAATCATACAACAGCATTTTCCTGCCGCTAACTTTGACATAAAATTGGTTTTTCGTATTATTAAATAAATAACGTCTAACACACGCTGGATTTTGTCTAACTAACGCTAACAAACGACTAACAATCGATTGGCATGGAAAAGAATTTGATATTTTCATAGTCGGCGGCTAAGTTTATTGAGCTGCGAAATACGAAGCATTTCTGCTTACAATTTTTGTACCCCGTTTTACAATTGCGAACCGCGCAACCCGTAGTCATTTCGGTTTTTTTTTCGCAAACACTACCAAAAAAAAAATCACACTTGTGCGTTAAAACACGATAAAAATGTATCACGGTAAATCGCGTAGAACCTTCTGGTATATGGTCGCAAATAAAGGTTATTTCGACAATCGCGCCACGAAAACATACGTAAACACCTTTGGCCCACTCGCCGGTAAGAGGTACGGGGGAAACTACTTCCCCTTGCTAGTAGCGATGCGAAGCGGCGCCTAGTGAATCAAAAAGTGAAACCGATAAGCGTGCCTACCCCCACCACGAAAAATTAAGTTCGTTGCAAGACCTGTATGTATGACCGTGGCTCGAGCATAGGAAGAGGTGGAGCGGGGTGGAGCCAAGCGCGCCTGCGGAGGAGTCCGTGCACATCGTTACAGGCAGCGCTGTAGGTGGTTGGGGGAATAACTACGAAACTCCCCCAAGCAATCTTGCCAACTCCCGCCATAAGACCTGTTGTTCCATGCAATATCTGTTCTTTGGTGATAACCATATACATACGACTTTGAAGCTGTCACATTGCATGTGAACTTTGACGGAGTGGTTCCGTCAGAGATTAGTAGGGCGATGCACAACGCTCCTCTTTTCGGCGTGCCTCGTAAATGGCACTAAATCGTGGCGGCGAGTTCGGGAGTATGATTTCGTGATCATCGCCTCTGTCGAGGTTGCAGATTCCCTTGTAGCCGTGCGAGTCAGTGATCACCGCTTAAGTCGGTATCGCAGTCAGCGTGAACACGAATGAGTGGGGGAAAAGTCTCTGCCCCTCGCAAATCGCGCTCGCTCGACCGTCCGATCGAGCTCGATATATATGTGTGACCGTACTGCGGATTGGAATATGCATTAAATGAATTTCAAAGTGAAAATCATGTATCGAGATCATTGTTTTCTCTCGGTTGCCCGTTTATGCCGAAAATGCGGGTTAAAAAAATTAACGACGAACCGCATTGAAAAATAAAACGCCGAAACGACCGTGGAAGGTTCGAAAAGAAATCTTGAGCCGTTGCCGCGATCGTTTCGGCATTTTTTTCAACAGTAAACATTATGGATAAGGGTGTATCATAAATGTTTCTCTATCGGCAATGAGCGTCGTGGCTGAGTTGGCAGCCTGACGGATTAACGATGCTTACGGTCCAGGTTCAATCCCCGGTGAACCAACTTTTTTTTTCTTCATTTTATATTCAGAAAATTTGGAACTTACTCTCGCTTTAGCTATTTTCGCCTGTTCAGGCATTATTTATGATATTTAATTCGTATATGCTTAATAAAAAAAACAAGACATTGCTACCGGGGATCGAACCCGCGTCCAGTGCAGCCGGATTGCACGCAAAAGTTACCCCCTCTCTAGTCTCTTGCGCGCCCATCACACAATCACGGTAGCGCGTGTCCGTGAGCGAGCAACGCTCTGACATCTTTCGAAAGAGCCCAGCACGGTCGAAGTTTGTGTGGGGACACAAGCCTCCGCGACCGGTAAAGCAGAGCGCAACAAGCTCCTCCGAGCAATCCAATCCTAGACAGGTTTTCTCCCGCCACAGCTGCGGCGTCAGATTGGGATTGCGTGAGATTATCTTCCCTCGCTTTTTGTTCGTCGATTCAGCTATTAAGACTGCGGTCTGTAATACTAATTATAACAAGTTTATTCAGTATTAAAGTTTATTCCGATTTACGTGCGTGATACTCGTTATTCGTAGTACCCCTACACTACATTTGGTGACCCCTGACTCTCGTAAAAAAAAAAAAAAAAAAGAAAAACCGACGCGCAACAATGAGTGTATCGCACAGCACGATCCGGAATTCCGCCACGGCCGATTCCACCGATCCGCTGCAAGAGCCACGAGCCAACGATCCCGCAAACACATCGCTCATCGATTTCGCGGGCGAAAATATTCCGGACAATTTCAATCTCAACAATCGAGTGTTCGACATCCGAGGGGTTAAGTTGCCGCCGTTCTGTGTGCGCAACCCGCGCCTATGGTTCACCCAGGTCGACGCGCAGTTCCGCATCAACAAAATCACCAGCGACACTACAAAATTCGACATGGTGATATCGATCATCGACACGGAAGTCCTGCAGGAGATTTCGGACATCCTCGACCTGCCGCCGGAGACGGATAAGTACCTCTCGCTCAAAAACGCTCTAATCAACCGATTTTCAGACTCGAAAGAGAGACAGCTAAACAGACTGCTGACCGAGATGGAATTGGGCACCAAAAAACCCTCTCAATTGCTGCGCGAAATGCGAACACTGTCCAGCTCGGGCGTGTCAGCGGAAGCGCTTCGTACGCTGTGGCTGCAACGGCTGCCGCCGCACATCAACAGCGTTCTCTCGATCAACGAAGAAGTCGACCTCACCAAAGTTGCCGCCTACGCAGACAAAATGATGGAAGGTTTGCCGAGATCCCAGAGCGAGGTTTTCGCCGTCGACGCGGTCAGTATACCGTCACGCCAGAGAGCACCCGACTACGGTTCGAGGATGACACTGGTCGAACGAGGGCTAGCGGAGCTTACGGCGTTGGTGAAACAACAGCTCGAGCTCGGAGACGCGAAGCAAGAGCAAAAACAAGAGAGATTCCGTTCAAGGTCGAAAAGTCGTTCGCGCAACGCGGAAATCTGCTTCTTCCACCGGCGTTTCGGTTCGCAGGCGAAGAAGTGCGAAGCACCGTGCACGTTCACGCCCAAAGACGAGACGGCTGAAAAAAACTAGCGATGCCGCCGTCAATCAGCGCGGTCAGCGACGGCATCCCACTCAAGTTCCGCCTACATATCACCGACAAGAAAACAGGTACACGATTTCTTATTGACTCGGGATCTGACGTTTCCGTTATTCCCCGCAGACTCATCAAGGGCAACCGCAAGGCCTCAGACATCACCCTGTACGCAGCAAACAATGCGACGATAAAAACTTTCGGTACCAAGTTGATCGAACCGGAATTTGGAATCCGACGAGTTTTCAGATGGAACTTTATGATCGCTGACACCACGAGCGCGCTAATCGAAGCCGACTTTCTCGTCCATTTTGATCTCCTGATCGATCTCAAAAGAAAGAGGTTAATCGACAACACCACCGGCTTCACAACCGAAGGAGACATGTGCCAAACAAACGGGTACGGCGTGTCCACTATCGACAAGGAGTGTCGTTTCAAGGAGATCTTCAAGAGCTTTTCCGACGTCGTGACCCCGTCCAAGTCACGCTCGCCCGTGAAACATCCGATTGCGCATAATATCGTCACAGAGGGAGAAACTCGCCGCCGCCAAAGAAGAGTTCAACTACATGATGGAGCAAGGTTGGATTCGCCCGTCAAGCAGCCCGTGGCAGAGCCCGCTGCATCTTGTTCCTAAAAAATCCGGCGCGTGGAGGCCTTGCGGCGATTACCGGCAGTTAAACGCAAAAACGGTACCTGACCGGTATCCAATCGCGCGAATCGAAGACTTCGCACACATGCTTCACGGAAAAACGATATTCTCGAACCTCGACATCGTGCGCGCCTACCACCAAATCCCCATGGCAGAGGAGGACATTCAGAAGACCGCCGTCACTACACCGTTCGGATCCTTCGAGTTCCTCGTCATGCCTTTCGGCCTGAGAAACGCAGCGCAAACGTTCCAACGTTTTATCGACTCCGTCCTGCGCGGTTTGGACTTCGTCTTTTGCTATATCGACGCCATCCTCATCGCTTCACGAGCACGAGGAGCACGAGGAGCACATAAGAGCGGTTCTCAAGCGCCTATCCGACTTCGGACTCACACTCAACCCAGCAAAATGCGTATTGGAAGCGCCGGAAGTCGTTTTCCTCGGCTACAAGATCAACAAGGACGGTTCGAGTCCCCCGACGGAACGTGTTCAAGCAATTATCGATTACAAGAAGCCCGAAACCATCGTCGAGCTGAGGAGGTTTTTGGGCGTCGTAAATTTTTACCGGCGATTCCTACCGAAAGCAGCACACGTACAAGCACCGCTCAACGAGTACCTGTCGGAATCAAAGAAGAACGACAAGACGCCGATAGCCTGGACCGAGCGAGCGGAGCTCGCTTTTCGAGAGTGCAAAGACAGCCTCGCCCAGGCGACCATGCTCGCGCACCCCATCGACAACGCTCCATTAACACTCACTTGCGACGCCTCGGATTTGGCAATCGGCGCGGTTTTGGAGCAACAGGAGAGCGAGGACTGGCGACCACTCGGGTTCTTCTCGAGGAAGCTCACCAAGCCTGAGACGCGTGACAGCACGTATGATCGAGAGCTCACAGCGATATACAGCGCAGTGGCTCACTTCAAGTACATGCTCGAGGGACGAAGGTTCATCATTAAGACGGACCACAAACCTCTCACATTCGCTTTCTCTCAACGTCCGGAAAAAGCCTCGCCTCGCCAGCTTCGACATCTCGACTCCATCGCCCAATTCTCCACGCAGATAATCTACATCCCCGGTTCCGAGAACATCGTGGCGGACGCCTTTTCTCGTCTCAATGAGATTTCGATGCCCGTCGTCGTCTCAGAGCAGGAGCTGCTAGCGGGGCAAGAGGAGGACGAGGAGCTCTAACAACTTTTGAGCGCGCCAACGTCACTGAGATTGCAGCGTATCCAGGTGAGTGATCAGCAAGCATTGTATTGCGATACCTCTACAGGGAGCCCACGCCCATACGTCCCGAGGAGCCTGCGAAGACGAATTTTCGACGTCGTACAGATACTCCAGTGGGCCCGCACGTGCATTCCGTGCCAGCGGTCAAAGGTGCAGCGACACACGCGAAACGCGCCCGGAAGTTACGAGGTGCCCGACAACCGTTTCGACCACGTACATTTAGACATCGTGGGTCCGCTACCGCCTTCGCAGAACTACCGGTACATCCTCACGATGATCGACAGATTTTCTCGGTGGCCGGAGGCCGTTCCGCTCCGCGAAATCTCGGCAGACACCGTAGCTACAGCGTTTTATTCGCACTGGGTCTCGCGTTTTGGCACTCCTCGCACAATCACGAGCGATCAAGGCGCGCAATTCGAAGCGTTAATTTTCCAAGCGCTCGCGTCTCTGATTGGCGCAAAGAAGACGAGGACCACGGCCTACCATCCAGCAGCCAATGGATTAATTGAGCGCTGGCATCGCTCACTAAAAGCGTCACTAATGTGCCACGGCTCCCCGGACTGGGTCGAGAAACTCCCCACCGTCCTGCTGGGACTCCGCACGTGCTTTAAGGAAGATATAAAAGCGTCGGCAGCAGAACTCGTCTACGGCACCAATCTGAGGGTCCCCGGAGAGTTTTTCACGAATGAGGAGATGCCCAGCAACCCACAAATTTTCGTCGAAAATTCGCATGTGTTCCTGCGCGAAGATGCCGTGCGGAGACCGTTGGAGCACCCGTACTCGGGGCCGCACGAAATCATCGAAAGAATCAACGATCGCATCTTTAAAATCAAAGTTGCCAATCGAGTCGTCAACGTCTCAACCGAACGTTTGAAACCGGCTTATATAATCAACGAGGAAGCCAACGCCGATTTAAACACTCCTGAAGGAGCAGCAACACCGGAGAGAGCGCCCAGGACTTATTCCCGCAAAAAAGTTCAAATTGTAACGCTTCCGCTCGGGGGGGAGTACTGTGGGGACACAAGCCTCCGCGACCGGTAAAGCAGAGCGCAACAAGCTCCTCCGAGCAATCCAATCTTGGACAAGTTTTCTCCCGCCACAGCTGCGGCGTCAGATAGGGATTGCGTGAGATTATCTTCCCTCGCTTTTTGTTCGTCGATTCAGCTATTAAGACTGCGGTCTGTAATACTAATTATAACAAGTTTATCCAGTATTAAAGTTTATTCCGATTTACGTGCGTGATACTCGTTATTCGTAGTACCCCTACACTACATTTGCCGACGGCGCGTTCGGCAGCTACACCAATGCATGGACGCTGACCACGTTCATCTGCGGCCAAGCCGAAAGGATGGCTTCGAGGGAAAGAGCAATCTAAGCACGACTCGCGCGTGACGTCACCCGACGGCACGCGCGAGGCTTTTAGATGATTTCAATGCTTGTTTAGCTCTTGATTCTCTGCGTTATTAATCTATACAAAAAAATGTATCGCGCACTCTGATCGCTTATTTTTTTAGTTCATACGTTAATTTAAATATAATAATAAATCTAAATTACAACTTATTTATCTTATATGAAATTGTTTACGCTTTACTCACACCCGTCCTTATGCCAAATAAATTATCATTCATAAAAGTACGCGGAAATATATTCATATTCGTATTATTATATTAATTCTCATACTTTCATCAAGCGATAAAGCATTATCCCCAAAAACAAGCCAATCATCTATCCAGCCGCGAATCGTAAGTGCAAATTTTTCTCCAAAGTTTTCATAATTTCTTATATTTTAGTCATATTTGAGATTTTCGGAGAGAAAATGATTTAAAACAGATTCAAGTTCTGCTCTATTTCCCAAAAACACATTTTTTTCACTGAAAATTCATGATTTCTCATTTTTTCCCCGAAATTTCTCTTTTTCCTATGACCTGAGTGAACGGCTGCGGACATGTTCGGAGAAAAGTTAAAGATGAAAGGAAATGAGATTTTCGTAAAGAAAAACTGATTATTTTTTTTTCGGAAATTTTCCTCTTTTCTATTACCTGAGTAAACGGCTGCGAAGATATTCGGAGAAAATTTAAAGATGAAAAAAATGAGATTGTCGTAAAAAACACTTGTTCTTATTTTTTTTCCGGAACCTTTTCTTTTTCCTATTGATTTCTTGAGTTCCTATTGAAAAACAAGCCAATCATCTATCCAGCCGCGAATCGTAAGTGCAAATTTTTCTCCAAAGTTTTCATAATTTCTTATATTTTAGTCATATTTGAGATTTTCGGAGAGAAAATGATTTAAAACAGATTCAAGTTCTGCTCTATTTCCCAAAAACACATTTTTTTCACTGAAAATTCATGATTTCTCATTTTTTTCCCCGAAATTTCTCTTTTTCCTATGACCTGAGTGAACGGCTGCGGACATATTCGGAGAAAAGTTAAAGATGAAAGGAAATGAGATTTTCGTAAAGAAAAACTGATTATTTTTTTTTTCGGAAATTTTCCTTTTTTCTATTACCTGAGTAAACGGCTGCGAAGATATTCGGAGAAAATTTAAAGATGAAAAAAATGAGATTTTCGTAAAAACACTTGTTCTTATTTTTTTTCCGGAACTTTTTCTTTTTCCTATTGAGTGAACGGCTGCGGAGATGTTCGGAGAAAAGTTATAGATGAAAAAAATGAGATTTTCGTAAAAAAAACTTATTACATTTTTTTAACCCTCATAATTCTGAGAAATAATGAATTTCCAAAATTTTTGCAACCATTATTTTCCTTAAGGGGTAACACCACTGCAACGGCCTGCCACGAAGCGTTTTAGACAAATAATACTTGGGGTAATTATTAAGCATATATTGAAGTATATTGCAAAAAAAATGTATGGGAAAATATTACAAAATGGCGACACTGCAACAAATTCTTCCGAGGCATGTTGAACTTAAGGTGCTCTGCGGCACGCAGTATAACTTGTGCCAATTTTAATCTGGATAAAATAATTTTTTAAATTAAATCTAGATGAGTGTAGTTACTGAACCACGTAGGGGATTTTAGAAATATTGATTTTTGAGTAATTGCCGAGTATTTGACTAAAAATGTTCAATTTTTTTTTAAACTGTTTTTTTCTATTAAATCTTGTTTTAATTAACTTATCGAGAATCCCCTACGTGGTTCAGTAGCTACACTCATGTAGACTTAATAAAACAAAATTATTTTTTTCAGATTAAAATTGGCACAGTTATACTGCGTGCCGCAGAGGTTCGACATGCTTCGGAAGAATTGCTGCAGTGTCGCCATTTTGTAATATTTTCGGATGAAAAATTTATAGCAATATACTTAAATATATGCTCAATAAATACCGCAAGTATTTTCGGCGTAGGGATATTGGCGAGCCCACCGCCCGGGAGTGCGTTCAGCGCTCTCGCAGTAGCCACCGGTGTGCAGGGCTAACCACCCAGCATGTCGAGAACACGCACGAACATACAAGCACAAACATCTACACAAACACGTCCGAGGGATATACCGGTGATGCGAATGATCAGGTGACCGTATAAACGGGCCATCCTGAGAAAGCGAATGCTCGGGGTCCCCTATAAACGGAGTCCACCGAAAAGCGAATGTCCGGGGTCCCTATAAACGGGCTCCCCCGAAAAGCGAATGTGAGTGAGTGTGCGGATGAATGTCGGAGGGCTCAAGTCCTGAGCACCTTCTGTACGGCTATCGAATGAATGCGAGTAAATGAACCGGTACACGTCACAAAGGCGGACACTCACTAGCACGCACATTTAACGCCGGGGGACGGCACTCGGACCCCCGCCGTCCTCCGCGGCAGGCCGCCCCAGTGCGGGCGGTCGGAGGGTACGGCGAGTATAAACCAGGCACGATGCTCCTGGGCCGCTGGATAGTACAGGGGCCCGGGTCCTCTTAGCCGGATGGACCTGGCTGCCCCATCAGCCAGTGTATAATCCCCATACTGTTGTAGTGCCGGGTGGCGCCCGGAACGGGCCCTGCAGCAGTAGCGGGGGGGCCTCGATGAGGGCACTACTGCCCCCTCTGGGGCGGCCTGCGGCGGGGATATGGCGGCGAGGGCGGTCTGCGGTGTCCTTACCCCAAAACACTCTCACGTATACGAACAAAAGGGAGAAAGGGAGGAACTAAAAACACGAGTAGACAACAAAAAGGAAAACGTTTAAACGCATCAAAACAAATGGGGCCCCCAACCCCGACAAGGACAAGTGACACTACGGACGGACGAACGGGACAGAAGACTGCACCGGCTTCGTCCGTAGCGGAGACGGCCGAGGCCAAGATCCGGACTCAGCTACAACTGATCCGGGAATGCCTGGTCAAAATGGAGGAAAATACACGCGTGCAGAGGAACATCAGCACCGTGATCACAACCAACATGGCCCGGATTAGGGAAGCTGCGGACGAGGCATGGCACGAGTGCGACAGGATGCATGTGCTCGGGACTGCCAGCGGAGAGGGTGACGTCGACAAACAACAGACGCCACAGACGAAACGCAAGACCACGGGCTCAAGCCCGGATCTCGCGCCGGCCAAAAGACCGACGGAGGGAAGGGAGCTGACCCCGTGGAAAACGGTGCTCGCAAAGAAGAAGAGGAAGACGACAGACGCACAGGACGGACAGAAGACGAAAACGGCTACAGAAGCGACAGTGACGTCGGCCACGAACAAGGGGGGTGACGCCCGCCCAGCCCGGGGACCCGGGGCTGGGGTGGTCCTCATTAAGCCCACCAGTGGCAAGACATACGCGGGCACACTGCGACGTATGAAAGCCGTTGATCCTGCGACTGAAAAGGTGCAGGTCAACGGCTACCGAAGGACGAAGGACGGAAGTGTCCTGCTCCGTGTCAAAAGCGGGGCGGGAGACCGACAAAACTTCCAGGACAAGCTTCGGCAAGCCCTGGGAGGAGACGTACAAATACGGGACATGACCTCCAGCGTACAACTGGACATACTGGACCTGGACTGTGTGACGGACAAAGAGGAAGTAGCGGAGGCACTTCGACGAGAGACCAACGATACGAGGGACCCGAAGGTTCATATCTTCGGCCCAAACAGACATGGACAGTGTATGGCTGTCTGTGACCTTGTGGAGGGCGCCGCAAACGCCCTTCTCAAGAAAGGTCGTCTGAAAATCGGATGGATGAACTGCCGTGTCAGGCCTAGGACGACTGTGCCAAGGTGCTATAGGTGCCTTGGGTACGGGCACACTAGGACGAACTGCAACGGCAAGGACAGAGCACAGTGCTGCTACAAATGTGGCAGGACGAACCACGTCGGCAAGGACTGCAAAGACACACCGACGTGCTTCCTGTGCGACGAGGCGGGGCACGAGAGTACCGCGCACCTCCCGGGTTCCGGGGCGTGTGCGGTCTTTAGGGCTGCGCTGGAGGAGTGCAGGAAGAAGACGAAGACGTGACGACCCTACAAGGAAACATGCACAGATGCGAGGAAGCACACCTCCTGCTTCCCCAAATCGCGACTGAACACAACGCTGACGTACTGATACTGAGCGAACAATGCAGGGATATGACGACCCCGACGTGGTTCCCGAACGGCACGGATACCTCAGCCATTTGGGTCAGGGGTACCAGAACGCGTGTGCTCGACAGCGGAGCGGGGGACGATTACGTCTGGGTGAGGGTGGGCGGCCTGATTTACGTCAGCGTCTACCTGACCCCAAAATGCTCCGCCAGAGAGTTCGAGGACAAGACGGGCAGACTGGAGGACGCATTGAGGGAGCTGCCGGGTGACTTAATAGTCGCGGGTGACCTCAATGCGAGAGCGATCGAGTGGGGAATGACCAGGACGGACAGACGTGGACACCTGCTGCTGGAAATGGCAGCAAGACTCAACCTGACTGTAGCGAACACGGGACACGTACCGACGTACATCAGACCGGGGGTGGGCTCCTCGATACCGGACGTGACGCTGATCTCGGACAGTATCGTGCCGCTGATGAGGCGATGGGCGGTGATCGACGACTATACAGCCAGCGATCATCAATACATCGTCTTTGAGGTGGCGGGACCCACAACGACGCAACGCAACAGGTCGGCGCAGACACCGCGGTGGAACACACGGAAACTGAACATCGACAGGTTCTCGAGGGCGCTGCTGGAAGCAGTCGCACCCTCGGAGATTGTCCCGGACGAAATGACGGGACGTACAAGGACCGAACGACTTGTGGACGAGACCTTAAAACTGACGAAACGGCTCTGCAAAGCGTCAATGCCGCGCAAGAGCATCCGACACGACAGACGAGCGATGTACTGGTGGACAGAAGATATCGCCGAACTGCGGAGGCTCTGCATTCGGGCGAAGAGGCGAATGTACCGGGCTTGGGAAAGGGACCGGCCGAACGCGGCTGCTCTTACGACGGAGTACAAAACGGCACGGAAAACGCTGACAAACGCGATAAAAGACAGTAAGAAGCGCTGCTAGAGACAGCTATGCGAGGAGGTGGACCAGGACCCCTGGGGTCTGGGTTACAAGATTGTGACGCAGAAGCTAGGGGCCCGAAGTCCGCCGGAACTCCAAGACGCGACGACCATGGGACAGATAGTTAATGGGCTCTTCCCAACTCACCCGACGAGGGAGGAGCCCTGGGACACGGACGACAGACGAGACGCCCCGGTCTTCACTGAGGAAGAGCTTACTAAAGCTACGACCACTCTGAAGGCGGGGAAAGCACCTGGACCGAATGGCATACCCGGGGAGGCCCTCCGGCTGATGGCACGCCTGAGGCCTGGGATACTCCTCGGCATGTACAACGAATGTCTCAGGACAGGGACATTCAGCGCGCGCTGGAAGACGGCTAGACTGGTCCTCCTTAGTAAAGGAAAAGGAGAGCCGCATATGCCGTCTTCCTATAGACCGCTGAGTCTACTGGACACGACGGGTAAAGTTTTCGAACTTTTACTGAGATCGCGACTGACAGACGCGATAAAAGCGGCCGGGGGCTTGTCCGAGAACCAGCACGGCTTTCGCAAGGGACGATCGACTATAGGGGCAATCCGCAAGGTCATCGAAACCGTCAGGAGGACGGACGAAGCCTGTCACGCGGCAAGGCCCCTAGTGATACTGGTGACTCTAGACGTGAGAAATGCCTTCAACTCGGCTAGGTGGGGGGATATCTTGGGGGCGCTGGAAGGCACTCTCCGGATTCCTCCTTATCTACTACGGGTACTGAAGGACTATCTCAACGACAGACGCATCACGTACAAGACGACAGATGGACAGGTGACCAGAAGTATCACCGCGGGTGTCGCGCAAGGATCAATTCTCGGACCGGACCTATGGAACGTGACGTATGACAGCCTGCTGAGGCTGGAGATGCCGCGCAACGCATCGCTCGTCGCTTACGCTGACGACGTGGCGGCGGTGATCGTGGAGCGCAGTGCGGACCTGGCCCAGCTGACACTGCACCAAGTCATGAGACGCGTTGACAGGTGGATGACGGAGCACGGACTGTCTCTTGCACTGGACAAGACGGAGCTTCTCATGCTTACGCGACGACGAATACCGACAATCATTCCGATGACAGTCGGAACGGAATGTATGGGTACCAGAGGAGAAGCTAAGTACCTTGGGGTGACTCTGGACACGAAGCTGACCTTCTGGCCCCATATAAAATGAACGGCCGAGAAGGCGGCGGCGAAGGTGACTTCGCTCAGCCGCCTGATGGCAAATACGCACGGACCGAGACCGTCTATACGGAGACTACTGATGACGACGGCCCACTCGATCCTCCTGTATGGCGCAGAGGTCTGGGCGGACGCGCTGGCCATTAAAAAATACAGGAAGACGATGACATACGTACAAAGACAGGGGGCACTAAGGATAGCGTGTGTCTACAGGACCGTCTCGGCAGAGGCGATCCTGGTGGTGGCGGGCGTGATTCCTATAGACCTATTAGCCACAGAACGAAAACGAATATACGAACGCGACGAAAGGACTGAAAGGGCTGACGCGGCAAGGCATGAAAGAGAAAAAACCCTGACGGACTGGCACGCACGCTGGATGACCGAGACAACCGGACGATGGACAAGACGGCTAATAACGGACCTAAGACCGTGGACCGAACGGGGTTGGGGGGAGGTAAATTTTTACCTGACCCAGCTCCTCACGGGACACGGATATTTCCGAAATTATCTGTACAACATGAAACGAGTACGTACGCCGGACTGTAAGTACTGCGGACACACACGAGACGATGCGGAACACACGTTCTTTGCGTGTGACAGATGGACGACCCGAAGACAACAATTGGAACGGAGGACTGGACCCATCACGCCCGATAACATAATCGAGCTGATGCTACGAGACGAAGACCACTGGACAGACATCGCCACCTTCGTCGAGGCAGTGCTGAGGCGTAAGAAAGATGATGGATGCCTGGAGGATGAATGAGGGAGACATGACATGTAAATGGTAGAGACGTAGCGACGGGTAAACGAAAGGAGACGGACGATGGATAGGACCCGCGGGGGTGAGGTTATACTAACGTGTTGCCACCCCGTGGGGCGGACAGTGGAGGGGGATGTTTTAGTCGGTATATCACCATTCCGACGGCACCGGCATGTGTGGGAGTCCGACACACGAGACAGCCCACGGGGCCGACTTATGGTGCGTAATTTGCATTTTTACCCCCTCCTAAAAAAAAAAAATACCGCAAGTATTATTTGTTTATCACATTTTCTTCCGCCAAAAAAAATATCAAAAAATACGCTTCCTGTAAGGCCGTTACAGTGGTGTCACCCCTTAAAGTCTTCATATAATTTGCGAGATTTTCCCGTGATTGTAAATAAAATTATGAAATATTCGGAAAAATTCGGAGAAACTCGGATGTTTGCGTAAAAATAATTGTCCGCAAAACTCCGAATTCTTCATATTTATTCCAATTCATAGAAAAATTCGGAAAAAAATAGGAAACATTTTCCGAAAAAAATCGGAGTTTTTCGGAAAAAAATTTGCACTAGGGGCGCGGGATCGTTCCCCGCGCTCAGTGCTTTTTTAAAATTATTATTACTATTAATTCTTATTTGATTAGTTATTTTTATTAGTTATTATTATTTTAATTAGTTATCTTTTAGTGTCGAAAAATTTATCGCGCACTGTGACCGCTTATTTTATTAGTTTATATGTTAATTTAAATATAATAATACATCTAAATTACAACTTATTTTAATTCTGAACATTTTTTTTGCGCTTTACTCACACCCGTCCCGATGCCAAATAAATTGTAATTCAAAAAAGTAAGCGGAAAAATATTCGTATTATTATATTCATTCTCATATACTTTCATCAAGCGATAAAGCATTATCATAATGTATTCGGCCGCGAATCGTAAGTACCAGAAAGTGCACATGTTTACAAGCGATGAGATGGTTCCATTGGTAGCGTTCCTGGCTTCGGTCCGCAGGAGCGCGGGACCGTTCCCCGCGCTGAGTGCTTTAAAATTATTAATACTATTAATTCTTATTTGATGAGTTATTGAATGAATATAATAATACGAATATAAATATTTATATTTTATATTCGTATTCTTATATTCATTCAATAACTAATCAAATACTTTCATATACATACATTCATATACTATATACTACTTTTATATACTATACGCTCATATACTTTCATCAAGCGACAAAGCATTATCATAATGCTTTATCGCTTGATGAAAGTACATGAGAATGAATATAATAATACGAATATAAATAAATTTCCGCTTACTTTTGTGAAATACAATTTATTTGCCATAGGGACGGGTGTGAGTAAAGCGCAAACAATTTTTTAGAAGATAAATAAGTTGTAATTTAGATTTATCAGTATATTTAAATTAACGTACAAACTAATAAAATAAGCGGTCAGAGTGCGCGATAAATTTTTCGACACTAAAAGATAACTAATTAAAATAATGATGATAACTAATAAAAATAACTAATTAAATAAGAATTAATAGTAATAATAATTAAAAAAAAAAAACAGTGAGCGCGGGGAACGATCCCGCGCCCCTAGTGCAATTTTTTTCCCGGAAAACTTCGATTTTTTCCGAAAAATTTTTCCGAATTTTTCTATGAATTGGAACAAATATGAAGAATTCGGAGTTTTGCGCACAATTATTTTTACGCAAACATCCGAGTTTCTCCGAATTTCTCCGAATATTTCATCATTTTAATTACGATCCCGGGAAAATCTCAGAAATTTTATGAAGACTGTAAGGGGTACCACCACTGTAACGGCCTTACAGGAAGCGTATTTTTTAATTTTTTTTTTATCAGAAGAAAATGTGATAAACAAATAATACTTGCGGTATTTATTGAGCATATACTTAAGTATATTGCTAGAAATTTTTATCCGAAAATATTACAAAATGGCGACACTGCAGCAATTCTTCCGAAGCATGTCGAACCTCTGTGGTACGCAGTATAACTGTGCCAATTTTAATCTAAAAAAAATAATTTTGTTTTATTAAGTCTAAATGAACAGTTTTAGTCAAATACTCGGCAATTACTCAAAAATCAATATTCCTAAAATCCTCTACGTGGTTCACTAGCTACACTCATCTCGATTTAATAAAAAAAAATTATTTTGTCCAGATTAAAATTGGCACAAGTTATACTACGTGCCGCAGAGCACCTTAAGTTCAACATGCCTCGGAAGAATTAGCTGCAGTGTCGCCATTTTGTAATATTTTCCCGAACATTTTTTTGCAATATACTTTAATATATGCTTAATAATTACCCCAAGTATTATTTGTCTATAACGCTTCGTGGCAGGCCGTTACAGTGGTGTTACCCCTGAAGTAAAATGATGTTTGCAAACATTTCGGTAATTCATTATTTCTCAGAATTATGAGGGATGAAAAAATGTAATAAGTTTTTTTTACGAAAATCTCATTTTTTTCATCAATAACTTTTCTTCGAATATCTCCGCAGCCTTTCACTCAATAGGAAAAAGAAAAAGATCCGAAAAAAATAAGAACAAGTTATTTTTACGAAAATCTAATTTTTTTCATCTTTAAATTTTCTCCCAATATCTTCGCAGCCGTTCACTCAGGTAATAAGAAAAAGGAAAATTTCCGGAAAAAAGCTAATAATAATCAGTTTTTTTTACGAAACCTCATTTCTTTTCATCTTTAACTTCTCTCCGGATATCTCCGCAGCCGTTCACTCAGGTCATAGGAAAAAAAGAAATTTCCGGGAAAAAATGAGAAATCATGAATTTTCAGTGAAAAAAAAGTGTTTTTGGGAAATAGACCAGAACTTGAATCTGTTTTAAATCATTTTTTCTCCGAAAACCTCAAATATGACTAAAATATAAGAAATTATGAAAAATTTGGAGAAAAATTTGCACCACGGGCCCCTGCGGACCGAAGCCAGGACCGCTACCAACGGGATCTCATCGCTTGTAGAATATGTGCACTTTCTGGTACTTACGATTCGCGGCCGGATGGATGATTGGCTTGTTTTTGGGGATAATGCTTTATCGCTTGATGAAAGTATGAGAATTAATATAATAATACGAATATAAATTTATTTCCGCTTACTTTTATGAATTATAATTTATTTGGCATAAGGACGCGTGTGAGTCAAGCGTAAACAATTTTATATAAGATAAATGAGTTGTAATTTAGATTTATTATTAAATTTAAATTAACGTATAAACTAAAAAAATAAGCGATCAGAGTGCGCGATACATTTTTTTGTATACATTAATAACGCAGAGAATCAAGAGCTGAATAAGCATTGTAATCATCTGAAAGCCTCGTCAAAAATAAAGTGACGTCGAGTGACATCACGCGCGAGTCGTGCTTAGATTGCTTTTTCCCTCGAAGCCTTCGTTTGGGCTTGGCCGCACATGAACGTGCTCAGCGTCCATGGATTGGTGTAGCTGCTGGAGGCGCGGTCGGGAAACTTCGACCGTGCTCGGCTCTTTCCGAAGATGTCCATGTAGTCCAGTGGAGGCAGACAAAAAAATAGCCTGAAATAGACAAAATTACTGATGGCAATTTTTTTTTTTAAGGGGGGATTGTCTTTTTTTTTGCAAAATTTACCGCTTTTTGGGAATTTTTTGTGAAGAAAGTATACAACGGAAAACTTGTGAAACTTGGCATATAGTTTTATTGATCTGTTTACTACATACAAAAAAATTTTTAAACAATTTCATCAAAAAATCCGCCTCCCACCCCCTCGACGCGCGATGGTCCTTTTTTGATGGTGTGCACGATTACAGCCTTCACGTTCATCCTGCAACAAAAACCCAAAAAGCATTTTACTTCAGACACATATAGCTATCGTTCGATGAAGGGAAAAAAAAATTGACGATTTGGTGACGTTTTGAACTTGAAGTATCGATTTTTCGAAAAAAATTGATCGATTTTTTGTTATAAATAAAAAACTATTAAACGTATTGCTTTTTTGCTTCATCAAACGATAAAAGGATGTCAGCTGAGCATTCTGTCCAAATTTGAAGGCAATCGGTTGAATAGTTTTAGAGAAATCGTGCAGACCAGTTGTGAAAAAGCTGTTTCGAGAAAAACGCGTTTAAGGGGGGATTTTTTGATAAAATTGTTTGAAAATTTTTTTGTATGTAGTAAACAGATCAATAAAACTATATGCCAAGTTTCACAAGTTTTCCGTTGTATACTTTCTTCACAAAAAAATTCCCAAAAAGCGGTAAATTTTGCGAAAAAAAAGACAATCCCCCCTTAAACGTCGGGGGCGAGGGGATGGTTGGGAGTCTACATATCGAGTTTTGGGGCAATCCTGACTGTGGAATCGCCGCCATCTTGATTTGAAGTTCACTTTTTCGTTTTTCTGAAATAACTCGTTAATTTTCAACTTTAGAGCAAAAATGGTAGTATACAAAGTTGTTGGAAATTTAATTTCCCACAAGTTTGGTCATTATCATTTTTACAGGATCAATATTTGCAGAGTTATACTATCAAGTTTATCAAAAAAATAGTAATCGGTGGAATTTTATTTCCTTCAACTTTGGTTCTCGCACTTTTTTTACTCCACGATCAATATTTTCGGATTTATTCTCAAATCGGAGGTGAAATTGTTTTTATTTTTCATATATTTTGTTTATTATCTAGTTTATTTATAAAAAAAAAAAATTATAATGGAGAATGTAGAAGGGAATTTTGCAAATGGTAGCCCTGGCGATGTACAGGAATCCTTCCGTGAGACTGCAATGGTCGGAACTTACATGTACAAAGTTGTAAGATAAATATTCGAAATTATTATCGGAACGAATATTCATATAAAATATTATCGCAGGATAATACATACAATACCTTTGGGAGTAGAACGTACATCGGGTGTATCATGTAATTCTAATTCACTAACCGAAATCAAAACGAATGGAACAGCGCCAGGGTATAGTGTGGTGTAACTGAGATATGTCCATTCCAAATCTTTTTATTGAAATGTAGTGAGCACAAAGCTGCAGTCTCTGGTATATTACTGGCCTCTAATCCCATTCCGTCTAGCCACTTCTTCCGTTCCAAAGGATCTTTAGGTATGCTATGATTGAATCGCTATTCATTTTTACAAGTTGATATGGAAAAATGATACACGGCAAGTTGTGTGCAATAATATAGCTACTTACCTGTGAAACGAAATTTTTCCATGCGATTCTTCCCATTGTAATTGTTTCTTATTTTTTCGGCTTTGGCTTCCCTTACTTTTGCATAACAATCCGGCATTATATAAAATAAAACATCACTTGGTTACATACAATACAATGATTAGACACACTATTTTGTGTATGCACATCCAATAAATGAATAACCTTAAACGTAATAACGAGTCGAGCGCGAAGTATCTTCAACCACGGCACAGTTTTGTTACATCAACGCCGAGCGCCGTGAAATTAGCCGCGTCTCGACATATATCGGTTACATATATAGGTCTAAATTTGACTAATCAATATGGCTGATACGGGTATTCTCCTCACCCTGTGGCTTCACCCCCCGCAACGATAAAGGCAATTTAGGCTTCGTCCCGATATTTTGTACGTCCATGTGTTAATGTGACAGCTAATAACAACACGCAGTTCATGTGACAGCTGATAACAACGCATGCGCAAAACATACATGTATATATAGCACATAATGACAATCTTCCGCAGCGCCGCTTAGGCGGAACCTAATTTTGTCTCACTTTTACGGATGTGCTAGAATACGGAGATTAGACTCTTTCCCTATAGTATCCTTGGCACAATCCTTGACACAATCCTTAAACGCCTACTTTACCTATCATCGCACGTAAGAACAAGCGAGGAAAACATGGTTGCGTTATATAAACACATTTATTTCACAATTCAGTGGCGATGACATTGATACAAATTTTATTGGGTGACTTTTATAAGGTGTGTATGCGTTTTTTAAGGGCCTGCGCGGTCATTCTGCGACTGAAAAAATATGCTTTTTAATGGGTATTTTTATCGTATTTTTGGCATGAACAGTATATGCCAGAGAAAATAGCGTATTCTGGAAAAAAATGAAAGTTCCATTCTGCGTGCAGGAGAATGAAGTCTGGAAAAATCCGAATACGGAGCAGACCCGAAAAACTTTATTTGAGTCCCCCGTCATGGAGAAAAAATTATCAAACACGATTTAAAGTCGATAGATCGGAATTTAATCAGTGGAACAAATGAGCTAAATCAGACACGGGCGCGCTATAGGAAGTGCTAGTCTGCTGACGTCACAGCTGCAACTTCCGAATGTTCGGCTGTCACAGGAAGTTGGTCCTATGACACGCGGTCGAACAGAGGGATATGAATGTGTCCCTATCCGAGAACGTTATTGAAAAGAACATGGAGCCTAGATACCAGGAGGTTCAGCGAGGCCTTTCAACTCGTCCCCAAAACGAGAACAAGAAATGATGGCGCTGGGGTGCTCCGGCACCCATATGTATATAGATATACGCTAAACATGGGTGCGATCTAAGACAGATCACAGATGATGTACCTAACCCTCATTAGTGTTAAGGGATAACACCACTCTAGGATTTTGGAAAGACGTTTTCTTTCCTAAAAATACTTTGGTGTCATAAAAAAAATATGCAATTGGTCATGTAGCAATTTTTTTTATTTAAAGGTTCAATTATCGATTTGGCCGCAGCGCCTTGGAGCGCGCTGAGTTCCTCGTACAACTTTAAACGCGTTTTTCTCGAAACCACTTTTTTCGATCTCGGAAGACGGATTACTCGACCACCTTTGCATGCATCGATTTGAAATTTTGCTAGCAGCTTCACAATTATATTCTTTATGGGAGTACATAGCCGTTCTTTGATTAAATGTAAACTTCTTTTTATAAACAATTTACTGCTTTTTTTGGCAAAAAATCGATTTATTTTCTTAAAATCGATATTATTAATAGCGCACTACAAAGGGCGCTGTTTTTGCAAAATTTGAAAGCAAATTTCTAGGTAGTCTCATAGCTAATAATATATAAATTATCATTTTTTTGGTTTTTGTTTCAGGTCTTATATTTTACGAGAAAACCGTTCTCCCGTGAAGCTATATGTAAAAAAACACGGTTTTCTAGATGGGCTGTATCGCCGCCATTTTGAGTTTGAGTTTGAGATCTTTTCTCACTTTTGCGTTTTTTTCCGAACCGCCATGAGGAAATTATGAATCGGCGGATATTTCGACGTTTGATGTCACGATCAGTCTGTCGTGAGGTTAGAAACTCATCCGATCACTATCACCTCGTTGACCAATATATTACTATATATGTAGGTGCCGCTGCACCCCAGCGCCATCACTTCGGGACATTTTCGGGGACGCTTTTTTCAGCGCCTTTGCATTGCCGCTGAACCTCCTGGTATCTAGGCTCCATGGATAAGAATGTCAATTTACAGAATGTTCAAGGATTCGCTAATAACTTTAAGAATAAATGATTCTAGCAATACATTTCAAAGTAATTTGGCGTGAAATTATTATTTTGTACCAAATACTACGAGTATTTTTGTTTTTTAATGTTGCATAAATAATCTGAACGTTCTGTACTTACATAATTTTTGAATCGAAAATTCTAAATATAAAAATAAATAAATATCGTAAAATTCTGTGGTTACAGAATTTTAGGATAATCTAAGAAACGGGAAAAAACAAAATACTCGTAGGATTTGGTAAAAACTAACAATTTCACGCGAAATTAATTTAAAATGTAATGTTAGGATTATTTATTCCAAAAGTTGTTAGCGAATCGCATATGATTTAAAATATTATTTGCGGAGCACGAAATTCTCGAATATTTTCGAAATGGACATTATTTTTAATAAAGTTCACAATCTATCGATTAAGTTCAATCGGTTATCTTAACCCTCAATCCGTGAATGTATTTGAGGCACTTTAATCCCGTGAACCTGGGTCGTTTTCTTTTGCACTGCCAAACCAACAATTATCAATGAAAAACATCTGAAAAAATGCATGGTCAATCTTTAGGCCGTACTTCTTAAGGGAAAATAGGGTTCTTTTTATTCTTATGTTTAATATTTTTTTAAATTAAATATTAAGCAACCTGCGAAGAAAATGATCTTGAGCAGGACGAAAACGACCCAGGTTCGCGAAATGCGGGTTAAAATTCTCTTCTCAATCGGTCGGATTGGACGTGAAAGTTTGACGATGGTGAGAGAACGACGGTAGGAGCATTGTTTATTTAACAAAGATAAAATCGGTGCTCGGAATGGTTCTCGGAACCTCGATCGGACATTCTCGATATTACTGCCCCGAATTCGTCTCCGATTTTATCTTACTTCCGGTCAGATTGGGTCGAGAAGTCTGACGATGCCGCGAGAACGACGGTAGGAGCTTTGTTTATTTAACAACGATAAAATCGGTGCTCGGAGAGGTTCTCAGAGCCTCGATCGGACATTTCCGATATTACTGCCCCGAATTCGTCTCTGATTTTATCTTACTTCCGGTCAGATTGGGTAAGAAAGTCTGACGATGCTGCGAAAACGACGGTAGGAGCATTGTTTATTTAACAACGATAAAATCGGTGCTCGGAATGATTCCCGGGGCCTCGATCGGACATGTCCGATGTTACTGCCCCGAATTCGTCTTCGATTTTATCTTACTTCCGGTCAGATTGAGTCAAGAAGTCTGACGATGCTGCGAGAACAACGGAAGAAGCTTTATTTATTTAACAAAGATAAAATCGATGCTCGGAATGGGTCTCGGGGTCTCGGTCGGACATTCCCGATATTACTGTCCCGAATTCGTCTCCGATTTTATCTTACTTCCGGTCAGATTGGGTCGAGAAGTCTGACGATGCTGCGAGAACGACGGTAGGAGCATTGTTTATTTAACAAAGATAAAATCGGTGATTGGAATGGATCCCGGGGCCTCGATCGGACCTTCCCGATATTACTGCCCCGAATTCATCAACAATTTTATCTTACTTCCGGTCAGATTGGGTCGAGAAGTCTGACGATGCTGCGCGAACGACGGTAGGAGCTTTGTTTATTTAACAAAGATAAGTTCGGTCCTCGAAATCGTTCTCGGGGGCTCAATCGGACATTCCCGATATTACTGCTCCAAATTCGTCTCCGATTTTATCTTACTTCCGGTCAGATTGGGTAAGGAAGTATGACAATGCTGCGCAAACGACGGTAGGAGCATTGTTTATTTAACAAAGATAAAATCGGTGCTCGGAATGGTTCCCGGGGCCTCGATCGGACATTTCCGATATTACTACCCCGAATTCATCTCCGATTTTATCTTACTTCTGGTCAGATTGGGTAAGGAAGTCTGATGATGCTGCAAAAACGACGGTAGAAGCATTGTTTATTTAACAACGATAAAATCGGTCCTCGGAATGGTTCCCGGGGCCTCGATCGGACATTCCCGATATAACTGCCCCGAATTCGTCTCCGATTTTATCTTACTTCCGGTCAGATTGGGTAAGGGAGTCTGACGATGCTGCGCAAAAGACGGTAGGAGCATTGTTTATTCAACAAAGATAAAATCGGTGCTTGGAATGGTTCCCGGGGCCTCGATTGGACATTCCCGATATTACTGCCCCGAATTCGTCTTCGATTTTATCTTGCTTCCGGTCAGATTGGGTTGAGAAGTCTGACGATGGTGCGAAAACGACGATAGGAGCATTGTTAATTTAACAAAGATAAAATCGGTGATCGGAATGGTTCCCGGGGCCTCGATCGGACATTCTCGATATTACTGCCCCCAATTCGTCTCCGACTTTATCTTAATTCCGGTCAGATTGGGTAAGGAATTCTGACGATGCTGCGAAAACGACGGTAGGAGCATTGTTTATTTAACAAAGGTAAAATCGGTATCCGGAATGGTTCTCGGGGCCTCGATCGGACATTCCCGAGGCGCCGAGAACCATTCTGAGCACCGATTTTATCTTTGTTAAATAAACAATGCTCCTACCGTCGCTTGCGCAGCATCGTCAGACTTCTCGACGGAATCTGACCGGAAGTAAGATGGAATCGGAGACGAATTCGGGGCAGTAATATCGGGCATGTCCGATCAAGGCTCCGAGAACCATTCCGAGCACCGATTTTATCTTTGTTAAATAAACAATGCTCCTACCGTCGTTCTCGCAGGATCATCCGACTTCTCGACACAATATGACCGGAAGTAAGATAAAGTCGGAGACGAATTCGGGGCAGTAATATCGGGAATGTCCGATCGAGGCCTCGAGAACGATTTCGAGGACCGATTTTATCTTTGTTAAATAAACAATGCTCCTACCGTCGTTCTCGCAGGATCATCCGACTTCTCGACACAATATGACCGGAAGTAAGATAAAGTCGGAGACGAATTCGGGGCAGTAATATCGGGAATGTCCGATCGAGGCCTCGAGAACCATTCCGAGCACGGATTTTATCTTTGTTAAATAAACAATGCTCCTACCGTCGTTCTCGCACCATCGTCAGATTTCCTTACCCAATCTGACCGGAAATAAGATAAAATGGGAGACGAATTCGGGGCAGTAATATCGGAAATGTCCGATCGAGGCCCCGGGAACCATTCTGACCACCGATTTTATCTTTGTTAAATAAACAATGCTCCTACCGTCGTTCTTGCACCATCGACAGACTTCCTTACCCAATCTGATCGGAAGTAAGATTAAATCGGAGACGAATTCGGGGCAGTAATATCGGGAATGTCCGATCGAGGCTCCAAGAACCATTCCGAGCACCGATTTTATCTTTGTTAAATAAACAAAGCTCCTACCGTCGTTCTCGCGGCATCGTCAGACTTCTCGACCCAATCTGACCGATTGAGTAGAGAATTTTCACCCGCATTTCGCGAACCTGGGTCGTTTTCGTCCTGCTCAAGATCATTTTCTTCGCAGGTTGCTTAATATTTCATTTAAAAAAATTCAATATAAGAAAGAAAAGGACCCTATTTCTCCTTGAGAATTACGGCCTAAAGATTGACCATGCATTTTTTCAGTTTTTTATTTCATTGACAATTGTTGGTTTGGTAGTGCAAAAAGAAAAACGACCCAGGTTCACGGGATTAAGGTGCCTTAAATACCTTCACGGATTGAGGGTTAAGATAACCAATTGAACTTAATCGATAGATTGTGAACTTTATTGAAAATCATGTCCATTTCGTATATGTTCGAGGTTTTCATGCTCCGCAAATAATATTTTAAATCATACGCGATTCGCTAACAACTTTTGGAATAAATAATCCTGACATTACATTTTAAATTAATTTCGCGTGAAATGATTCGTTTTTACCAAATCCTACGAGTATTTTTGTTTTTTTTACTGTTTCATAAATGATCTTAAAATTCTGTAACTACAGAATTTTACGATATTGTAGGAGGGAATAACTCGGTTAACACGGATTGAGCTACTTGAGACGAATTTATTCAGATAACTGATGGACAGAGATTCAGCGTTGTACAGTATTCGGAGACTTACTGACTAACTTAGCTTAGAACGAAGGTAATTTATAGTGATGGAGTTTGGGAAAATCGAGATGATGGGAGGAAGGGCTTACGTGACTTTAGAAAAGTTGGCTATGGTTTCATAAGAACTTGAGAAAGCATATTGCCGAATGAAAAGTTAAGGCGTTCCTAATACGACTGGCCGGACGTGAAAGTGTCGCTCATGAAGATCAAAGAGGGCCTTTGTCATAAATTTCCCAAGAGTGTCGAAAGTCATGCGTGATATTCGAAATGTAGGTACACGGACGCTATAAATTTGGTGAAAGGCTACTTGCACATATGTATCAGTAGTATGGATCGTAGGAAGAAAATAGGGCGAAGAACGACCAAGGAAAAAATATTGAGGATCTCATTACAATATTTATTTTTATATTTAGAATTTAAGATTAAAAAATTATGTAACTACAGAATGTTCAGATTATTTATGCAACATTAAAAAACAAAAATACTCGTAGTATTTGGTAAAAAAAATCACGCCAAATTACTTCAAAATGCATTGCTAGAATTATTTATTCTCAAAGTTATTAGCGAATCCTCGAACATTTTCGAAATTGACATTCTTTTCAATAACGTTCTCGGATAGGGACACATTCAGATCCTTCTGTTCGACCGCGTGTCATAGGACCAACTTCCTGTGACAGCCGAACATTCGGAAGTTGCAGCTGTGACGTCAGCAGACTAGCACTTCCTATAGCGCGCCCGTGTCTGATTTAGCTCATTTGTTCCACTGATTATTTTCCGATCTATCGACTTTAAATCGTATGTTTGATAATTTTTTCTCCATGACGGGGGGCTTAAATAATGTTTTTCGGGAGTGTTCCGTATTCGGAATTTTCTAGACTTCATTCTCCTGCAGGCAGAATGGAATTTTCATTTTTTTCCAGAATACGCTATTTTCTCTGACATATACTGTTCATGACAAAAATACGATATATTTTTTTTCAAAGGGAGCTTGAAAAACCGTGAAAAAACATATTTTTTTCAGTCGCAAAATCATCGTGCAAGGCCCTTAAAAAACGCATGCCCACCTTATAAAAGTCACCCTTATATACATCGCACACATACACACACGCGTGCAAACACACGCACGCACGCGTGCACACACACACATCATTAACGTAACAATATTTGTATTTTTCCAGTGCAGTACCGCGCACTACGGCCAAACAAATTACAATTGTGTGCACACGTGTGTATAAAAAAATCGGGATAAGCTTCCGAAAAGCGGAAACCGAATTTCGACCTGAAATTTGGCATACACCGTCCTTCTAATGTTATAAGATATCCCCTGAAAGGATTTACGGCGACACGCAGAAGTTTTCGAGATGTCGATTTTTGAAAGTAATTTTTTTCATCATGCGCCTGCTACATCTATAGCTGACTGGCTCAGGTATGGCTATACCTATATATCTTATCGCGCTCTCCGCTTTGTGCGGATCTTCGTCTGGTGACCCCCCCCCCCCCCCCGCCAAATCCAACTACACTGTCGTATTTGGTGTAATGCTGGTTTTTTGTTTCCACGTTTGATGGAGAATTTAGGGGGCGTACACAAATTACGTATCATAACATTTCCCAATTTTTTGCCCCCCCTCTCCTATTTCGTTACGTAACGGGTGCTTTGTCGTCAATAATTGCGATTTTTTTCTTAGACATAACCAATTATGAAAGGATTGGGTTTATACTCATTTTATGAAGTATATATTCATCTAGTTTTATACCAATTTTTATGACAAAATCTTGAAAATGAACCGAGATATATGCCTTGATTTGACAACGAAAAAAAAAATTTCTCTTCATTGTCCCATCGATATCTTTATGAAAGGTTATCTGTAAATTAAAAATCAACAATTTATCGTTATCTACACAAATGTAGTTATCGTTCTACGTAGCCGTTTTTTTTGTTTTTTTTTTTAACAAAATGCCGACCGTTTTTGCATATTTTTCTATTTGCAAGGCCCTTTTTCTGTATTCAAGCAGTCTTCAAAAATAATAATTATCAAATGTTGAAAATGCGGATACGTACAGCCTCAGTGACTGCGATTACAAAAATGTTTTGTAAAAAATTGAAAATCGGTTGGCATGCAGTGAATTCATCAGACTAGCAAATTCGGCTCACGAATATCTAACAATAAGTGAGTGCATATTAGCACATATTAGCGGCATGGCGTGACGTAACTATGCCGTACTCGTACGGAGCTCATATTAGCGGCATGGCGTGATGTAATTATGCTGTGCTCATATGCAGCTCATATGAGTTTCATAGCGTGAAAAATAAAAAAATCCAAAAATGTTGATTAAAAAAATCTGGTAGGATTTTTATATCCGCATGTGCTTTATTTATGTTCTTGCCTATATGATGAATAGATTAAAACGTATCCTGCCTAGTTAAATTTTGTACCTACCTACGGTTTGAACCACGTCTTCTTATTCGAGAGCTGAGCGCGCTACCTACCTAGCCATTCTAACACTTGTGCAAACTTTCTTTGTGTCTGCCTATTTGTATTATTCTGGATTTGTATGCATATCGCCGTCATATTGCGCTCATCGAATGTATCACTTAGAAATATGCATATCGCCGTCATAGGATGTAGCACTGAGAAACACGCATATCACCGTCATATTGCGCTCATGGGATGTATCACTGAGGAATATGCATATCGCCGTCATATTGCGCTCATCGAATGTATCACTAAAAACATGCATATTGCCGCCATGGAATGTATTACTGAGAAATATGCATATCGCCATCATATTGTGCCCGTGGGATGACAAAATATACATATCGCCGTCATATTGCGCTCAACGAATGTATCACTTAGAAACATGCGTATCGCCGTCGTAGGACGTATCACTGAGAAACACGCATATCGCCGTGACGTTGCGCCCATCGCATGTATCACTGACAAACATGCATATCGCCGTCATATTGCTTGCATAGCATGTCTACTACCAGTGCTAACCCAGTGAATTCATCAACACAAGTCATTGGATGACTTCCATATGACGTAAAATTTGCAGATATTAATTGTGGACACTTGAGCACAGCGATATGAGTTTAACGTGCTCCAAACGTACGATGCATTTGTAAACGACATACTGAGATCAAAATGCTTTGTACATTCACTATACTAAATGAGTTCACGGCTTTGCATCATGACATTTAGTTTATATGCTGTAAAATTTGCTTCATCAATTGTGTGCATGGCGTGATCATCATGAGTGTCTATCTGGGAAATTTAACTAGGCAGGATACGTTTTAATCTATTTATCATATAGGCAAAAACAAATAAAGCATAAGCGGGTATAAAAATCCTACCAGATTTTTTTTATAAACATTTTTGGATTTTTTTATTTTTCACGCTATGACACTCATATGAGCTCCATATGAGCACAGCATAGTTACGTCACGCCATGCCGCTAATATGAGCTCCGTATGAGCACAGCAAAGTTACGTCGCGCCATGTCGCTAATATGAGCTCGGTATGAGCACAGCATAGTTCCGTCACGTCATGCCGCTAATATGAGCTCTGTATGAGCACTACTGTTTCTTCACGCCGTGACACCCATATGAGCCCCATATGCACTCACTTATTGTTAGATATTTGTGAGCAGAATTTGCTAGTCTGATGAATTCACTGCATGCGTATTTACGTGAGAACAACTTTGCTTCATTTGGAGGTATTATTGTGAATCATCATGTGATGCAAATATGACTTCAACGGGAGCACTCATAAGGGATACACAGCTGTGAGACTTTCTGTGCCGCAGTGATGATGTACATATGATGCCAATATGAGGTACATCCGTCTATCTGGGTCCCGAGTGCAGGCATCAGTACAACGTATCCGTAAAAATGAGAATTCGCTATACGAGGTTTAATATCACAAGTGCGCCGGCGGTGGAAACGTTGGCGAGGGGTTTTCCCCAAACAAACTCGGCGAAGATCCGGACAAAGCGGAGGGCGCCATAAGATATATACAGGGTGACAATTTGGGGATGGCCACCTATTTTTAAATCCATTTAGGCGGCCATTTCGAATCAGTTGAGGTGCGCTTTTTGAATAGCTTTTCGGGAACTTTTCGGGAACTTTTCGAAAAAAATAAAGGGCTCATGTGAAAAAATATATTTCACGGAAAAAAATTAAAAAATAAAAATGGCATTCCGCGCCGAACGAAGCGAAGTCGATTCGATTTTGAACGCGGAAGATCCGAATAGAAGTCGCTCGAAAAATGTTATCACAGAGAAAAACAATATCAAAATTTCGAAATCGAACGATAGTTCAAAAGTTGAGTTTAACTTCCGCAGTATCTCGGGAACGGCGGAACCGGCGAACGGACTCAGCGGAGAGAATAGACGCTGGAGCTTCCGCTGCTGTGTTCGCGTCGCGGCTGTCATGGGGCCGCAAACGTTACCGAGAAATGTCAAGCCGCAGCTGTCGTTTCGAGATGCCAAAATGTGCTTACAAATAAGCATTTGTGAGCAAATTTTTCAGGTTTTTTTATGGTCACCGGTGCTAACATAAAAAATAAAGCCGAATACATGGTTAAGATGAAAAAAACAATTCGGTATTTTTCTCACTACTTTTGATTGCATGTAATTTTGCATTAAATACTCATCAAATCTCACAAATAAAAACAAATTGCAAAGGTTTGATTTTTTAAAAATCGTTATCCATTGAAGAATCGTATGGCGATGCGTGTGAAAAGGTGTATGAAGATTCGCTTGGGGGTATCAATACAATTTAATGCAACCAATTTTAACTCGCTATATTATAGCATGCAAACAAAAAAATCGAATCAACACTGAACATATAATAATTATATAAAATTTTCTACACATTTTGAAACGTAGAAAAATTCACAATATTGTGGGAAAGATCTGTTATTTTTTCTTACAATTTCCCATTGACTATTCAATAAATATTTAAAAAACACAATTTTTTATTTCTCTTCATTTCAAACTCCTTACGAAAGTGTATGAAATGATCATCTGCGATTTCTTTGTTTGCATGCTATAATTTAGCGAGTTAAAATGAGGCGCATTGAATTAAGTTGATACCCTCAAGCGAATCTTCATACGCCTTTTGTACACGAATAGCTATACGATTTTCCAATCGATAACGATTGAAGAAACAAAAATTCAACACAGAAATTTATTTTCGTTTGTGAGATTTGATGAGTAGTTAATGCAGAATTACATGCAAACTAAAGTAGTGAGAAAGATAACTAATTTTTGTTTTCATCTCAACTATCGTCATTTGACGTCTGAGGAGCAAGAAATGTGCCCCTTTAATTTTTCATAAAAGTTTGTGGATTCGGGTAAAAAAACGGTTAAACCGATCCGTGTGCAAATTTACAGGGTCTTTAGGCATGTAATAAGCTCAAAAAATTCCTGGAAAAATTCATCATTTTCACAATATTTGCAAAGTTGTGGTGGATTCTCCAAAATGGTAGAAAATGTCATTTTTTAATACTTTTTCTAATCAATATTGGGGTCTCGGTCGATCATCCTCGATGTGAAGGCTCTGAGTTTGTCTTTGCTTTCACCTTACTTCCGTTCATTTTTCATCGAGAAATCTGACGATGCCGCCAGAACGGTGACCGGACCATATGTTTATAAACAAAAATAAAAGCAGTGCTCGCTATGATTTTGGGGGCCTCGATCGGTCATTCCCGATACGACGGCCCCGAGTTTGTCTCTGCTTTCATCATATTTCCGGTTTTTTTTCGTCAAGAAGTCTGACGATGACGTCAAAACGATGACCGGAGCATTTGTTCATAAACAAAGATAAAAGCAATGCTCGCGATGGTTCTTGTGGTCTCGGACAGCCATCCTCGACGCGACGGCTCCGAGTTTGTCTCTGCTTTCATTTTTCGTCAACAAGGCTGACGATGCTGCGAGAGTAATGAACGGAACATTTGTTAATAAACAAAGATGCTGAGAGTTCAAAGAAGCATCGCTGGCGATGGTTAGGGGTGCCTCGATCGGTCATTCCCGAGACGACGGCCCCGAGTTCGTCTCTGATTTCATCTTACTTCCGGTCATTTTTCGTAAAGAAGTACAATGATGCCACGAGGACTATGACCGGAGCATTTGTTAATAAAAAAAGATGAAAGCAGTTCTCGCGATGGTTCTTGGGGTCTGGGTAGGTCATCTTCGACGCGACGGCTCCGAGTTTGACCTTGCTTTCACCTTACTCCCGGGTATTTTTCGTCGAGAAATCTGACAATGCCGCCAGAATGATGACCGGACCATATGTCTATAAACAAATATAATAGCAGCGCTCGCCGTGGTTCTGGGAGCCTCGATCGGTCATTCCCGATACGACGGTTATTTGTTAGTAAACAAAGATGAAAGCAGTGCTCGCGATGTTTTTGGGGGCCTCAATCAACGTTGCCGCGAGAACGATGACCAGACCATTTGTTACTCAACAAAGATAAAACCAGTGCGCGCGATGATTCTTGTGGTCTCGGTCCTTTTTCCATCTTACGTCCGGTCATTTTCCGTCGAGACATTCAACGATTCCGCGAGAACGATGAATGGAGCATTTGATAATAATAAAAAAAAGCAATGCTCGCGATGGTTTTGGGGACCTCGATTAGTCATTCCTATCATAGATGTCGCTGTGATCACCGTTGTAAGCGGCGGCAGTTAGCGCCGATAGCGAAGAGCCAGTTGTAACGAGGAGACCCGAGCCAACACGTAAAGCGCTCGCGTCTCTAATAAAATATATTACTCCATCATATAATATTCGGTGTCTATCTCATGAATAAACCCAAACATAACATGGCGCAGTCGCCTGACACGAACTCACAAATAAGATACCGGTAGAAAATAAAATTAAAATAAAAAATAGACAGTGGATAGTGTTAGAGCTGAACTAGAAACAGCCGCCACATGTCGAAGGCCGGATACGCATGAATAAAAAAATAAAAAAATAAAATAAAATAAATCAATAAAAATAGAAAATCGCAGACACTGAAGCGGAGACCGAAGGCTCCGAATGTGACAATATAGCGACGCACATAGAGGAACTACATAGAGAAACAAGGTGAGATGGCGAGTGCAAATTTGTGTTCTCTTAAGCCGCCAGAAGCTCTCAGTTTCGAAGGGAACATCGCGGAAAACTGAAAAAAATGGAAGAGGAAATTCGAAATATACCTTATGGCAACAGAGTGTTCGAACAAATCGGAAGAAATAAAAATTGCGATTCTTCGACACACGATTGGCGACGAAGCGTATGAAAAATACGACACCTTCGATCTTACGGCAGAGCAGAAGAAGAAATATAACGACGTAGTAAAGACGTTTGAAACCTATTGCGTACCAAAAAAGAATGAAAGTATTAGTAGACATCTATTCTTACATCGTAATCAAGGAGAGTTTGAAAGTTTTGACCTCTTCTTGACCGACTTGAAGAAACTCAGTGCAGATTGTGAATTTGGTGACCTGAAAGACAGTTTAATAAAGGATAGAATCATCAGTGGCATACGAGACAATGCAATCAAAAATCGACTTCTGCGTGAAGAGGATTTAAAGCTCGACAGATGCATTCAACTCTGCAAAGCCGCAGAACTAACCGAACACCAACTGAAGACTCTAAAAAATCAATCCGAAACAGTGAACTCAGTACGAGTCGGAAAGAAGAAGGATAAATTCTACGAATACAAGGAAAACAGTGGCTCATCTACATCGAGCGAGAACAAAGATCGTCGTACACATCGCTATTCGAAGAAATCGAGTGAGCCGAGACAAACAGGTAACCGAAATGAAAACAAGCTCTCGAAATGCGGATATACACATGCGTATAGAAACTGCCCTGCGTATAACAAACAGTGCCGAGTATGCCGTAGAATGAATCACTTTGCTCAAGTCTGTAGAAGCAAAAGTCGAGATATTAACGCGATTGACACACACGAAAACAACACCGACGCACACTTCCTGGGCAGTATTGCTATTGCCTCGGTGAGCAGTATGGATTGGCGTGAGTCGATCAGGCTTGTCGATTATAACGCTGAAATTAAATTCAAAATAGACTGTGGATCTCTGTACAACATTTTCCCAAAGTGTTACCTAGACGAATGTAAAATTCTCGAGCAACTGGATCCCTGTACCGAGAAGTTCACCGACTACAACAAGTCTGAAGTAAAGATGCTGGGAAAAATAAGACTGCTGTCCAAAGTCAAAGATCGTGTGGAGTGGCTCGACTATTATGTTGCTGACGAATGTGACCGGGTGCCTCTCCTGCGACTGAAGGACTCTGAGAGGATGCAGCTGATAGTTCGACTTCACTCAATAAAAAACGCTGACAAACTGGTTCAAGAAAACACTGATATATTCGAAGGCCTAGGTCAACTTCAAAACTACGAGTACGACTTCAAACTGCAAGAAAACTACGTCGGTACAGTGGTTCCCTGCCGGGGTGTGCCGTTTAAGCTAGAAGACGCGTACAAGAAAGAACTGTATAATATGGAACGTGACGGAATAATAGCAAAAGTTGAAGAACCGACCGAATTTGAACACCCGGTTGTTATTGTAAAAAAAAAATGATAATACATTGCGGATTTGCTTAGAGCCACAAAACTTGAATACTTACCTATTACGCGAACATTAAAAACTTCCGACGTTTGAGGAAATCTCCGCTAGGATGCAAGGGGCAAAAGTCGTCTCAATTTTAGATGCGAAAAAAGCATTTTATCAAATAAAGCTCACAAAAAATAGTTCGAATTTGACCGCCTTCCATACACCGTTCGGTCGATATAAATTTCTAAGAATGCCTTATGGCATCAAGTCGGCTTCGGAAATTTTCCATAAAAGATTTGCTGAGATTTTCAAAAACGTCGAAAATGTACAGGTATACATAGATGACATCATTGTTTGGTCTAGAACGGAAGCAGAACATATGCAAACTCTAAAACAAGTGTTCGAAAAGGCGCGAGAGCATAATGTAAAATTAAACAGAGACAAATGTAAAATTTCTCAGGAAAAAGTAACGATCTTGGGACACGTCTTTTTGTCGGCCGGCGTTGAGATTGATCCAAGTAAAGTAGAAGCAATTTTAAAAATCAGAACGCCTTGTGATACAAAAGAACTCGGACGATTTCTCGGCATGGTTACTTACGTTGCAAAGTTTGTACCAAGATTGACTGATTTCACAGATCCGTTGAGAATGCTGATGAAAAAAGATGCAGAGTTTAAATGGTCGTCAATTCATGATAATGCGTTTGAAACAGTAAAGAAAATGTTGTGTAACAGCCCAGCTCTGCAATATTACAATCCGAATGAAAAATGCACTTTGAGCGTAGACGCTAGTGGCACAGGAATGGGTGCTGTTCTTTTACAAAATGATCGCCCAGTGGTGTATGCGTCTAGAGCGTTCACGAATACTCAGAAAGCGTGGGCTCAAATAGAAAAGGAAATGTATGCGATAGTCTATGGTTGCGAAAAGTTCCGTAAATACGTCCTAGGAAAACTGATCAATGTAGAGAGTGACCACAAACCACTAGAGTCGATACTGACAAAACCGATAAATGACATTCCGCTCCGTTTACAAAAAATGAGACTTCGGCTTCAACCTTATGATATTCAAGTATCCTACAAGCCTGGAAAAGAAATGTTCCTGGAAAAGAAATGTTCCTAGCTGACACGTTGTCACGCTCTCATTGTACAATTGAACCCAAGGATGATGAGGATGTAAACAACTGTGTATCATTGATAGATCATGCTGAGTATATGAGCGATAAACGCAAAATTCAGTTCCAGCGCGAAACGAAAACAGATCGAGAGATACAAACGATTCGAAACATAATCCGCAACGGCTGGCCAGAAAACCCACGAGAAGTGCCAAACATAGTTAAACCGTATGTAACCTTCCGAGACGAGCTTTGGGAGTGGGATGGCCTATAATTAAAAAACAATCGCATTGTAGTCCCACATAGTTTAAGAAATGACATGCTGATGAAGCTTCATTATAATCACTTAGGTATAGATAAGACAAAAGCAAGAGCTCGCGAAATTCTATTTTGGCCAGAAATGTCAAAACAAATTAACGAACTAGTAAGTAACTGCACAACTTGCAAGCGATTTCAAAAGAACAACGTAAGAGAACCATTAATGGTTCATGATGTTCCAAATAAGCCATGGGAAAAAATTGCCACCGATATCTTCTATTTCAGAGGACGTCACTACCTCTTGTTAGTTGACTACTTTTCGAAATATGTTGAGATTGGTATCTTGCCGAATCTCGACAGTCAGTCAGTAATCACCGTATTGAAGTCGAATTTTGCCAGGCATGGAATCCCAAAAATAATCCAATCTGACGGTGGCCCACAGTTCAAATGTCAACAATTCATAAATTTCGAGAAAAGTTGGGGCTTTAGCCACACGTTTTCATCACCATGCTATCCAAGAAGTAATGGCATGGTAGAACGTCATATCCAAACTGTAAAAAGACTTCTCAAAAAAGCGGGCTTCGATGAGGATCGTTACCTTGCGCTTTTAGAATATCGAAACACTCCGATCTCATCGGAAATAGTCACCCAACAAGTTAATGTTTGGAAAATCAATTACAGGCATGTTGCCTAATTTTCAATTTGTAAACGACGAGAAAGATAGAGAAACGAAGTTGAAACTGCAGTTGAGGCAAAATATTCAAAAGAAAAATCATGATAAAATCTCAAGAAAACTGCCTGAATTCGACATAGGGCAAAAGGTGAGAGTTCGCAGTAATGACATTAAAAGCTTTGACCGTAGTGCTTTAGTGGTTGAAAAAGCCGAACGACCAAGGTCATACGACATTTTACTGAACTCAGGAAAAGTACTAAACCGAAACCATCACAGTCTGATTAAAGACTCAAACATCTTGAAATTCCAACTTGAGCCGAAATATGATAGTCTCGAAGACTTGTCAGACACCCAAGCATTTGGAAAACATCAAAATGTAGACGTTCGAAGTGATCCTAGTCCTAGTGTAATCACGAGTGAAGTAGCTTTGCCTCACGCATAAGTTGTAAGTAATCGTCGTGAATCAAATCAATTAGCACCTCATAATAATAATAATGATACGTGCCGGAGCGAAGACCTAAGTCCAAAAAAGTCATCAGTTGTCACTTGAAGTGGTCGCCGGTTGAAAAACCAGCCTACTTAAAGCCTACTGACTATGACACTAAATGAATTCGCCAGATATTGAGCATTAAATTGGTAATAATGTTATTGCGAAAATAAGCATGTGTGAATTATATTGCGAAAAAACTCACCCGCGCTTCTTTGACTAAGAGCCAAGCGATTGTTAAAGCCAAAGTTCCATTGGTTAAGATGTCTTCAACGCTTGATCGTTGCTTCGTAAGCACCTCACACCCAACCGCGATAAAATGTACATTTACAAGAACACTCATCACTCATTATAATTGTGCTGTATAATTCCTTGTTATAAACAAAACAAAAATAAAAAAAGAGGATGTCATAGATGTCGCTGTGATCACCGTTGTAAGCGGCGGCAGTTAGCGTCGATAGCGAAGAGCCAGTTGTAACGAGGAGACCCGAGCCAACACGTAAAGCGCTCGCGTCTCAATAAAATATAGTACTCCATCATATAATATTCGGTGTCTGTCTCATGAATAAACCCAAACATAACAATTCCCGATACGATGGCCCCGACTTTGTCTCTGCTTTCATCTTACTTCCGGTTATTTTTCGTCGGGAAGTCCAACGTTGCCGCGAGAACGATGACCGGAGCATTTGTTACTTAACAAAGATAAAACCAGTGCGCGCGATGATTCTTGTGGTCTCGGTCGGTCATCCGCGGCGCGACGGCAACGAGATTCTCTCTGCTACCATCTCACTTCCGGGAATTTTCCGCCCAGAAATCTGACGATGCCGCAAGAACTATGAACGAAGCATTTGTTATTAAGCAAAGGTATAAAAGCAGCGCTTGCGATGGTTCTTGGGGTCTCGTTCGGTCATCCTCGACGCGATGGCCCAGAGTTTGTCTTTGCTTTCACCTTACTTCCGGTCAGTTTGCATCAAGAAATCTGACGATGCCGTCATAACGATGACCGGAGCATTTGTTAAAAAACAAAGATAAAAGCAGTGCTCGCAATGGTTCTGGGGGCCTCGATCGATCATTCCTGATACAACGGCCCCGAGTTTATCTCTGCTTTCATCTTAACTTCCGGTCTTTTTTCGTCAAGAAGTCTGACGATGCCGCAAGAACGATGGCCGAAGCATTTTCTAATAAACGAAGATAAACGCAGTGCACGCGATGGTTAGGGTTGCCTTGATCGGTCATTCCCAATACGACGGCCTTGAGTTTGTCTCTGCTTTCGTCTTACTTCCGGTCTTTTTTCGTCAAGAGGTCTGACGATGCCGCAAGAACCCTGGCCGAAGCATTTTCTAATAAACGAAGATAAAAGTAGTGCACGCGATGGTTAGGGGTGCCTTGATCGGTCATTCCCAATACGACGACCCCGAGTTTGTCTCTACTTTCATCTAACTTCCGGTCATTTTTCGTCAAGAAGGCTGACGATGCCGCGAGAACGATGACCGAAGCGTTTGTTTGTAAACAAAGATGAAAGCAGTGCTCGCGATGGTTTTGGGGGCCTCGGTTGGTCATTCCCCATACGACGGCCCCGAATTTGTCTCTGCTTTCATCTTACCTCCGGTCATTTTTCGTCGAGACATTCGATTCCGCGAGAACGATGAACGGAGCATTTGATAATAATAAAAGAACGCAGTGCTCGCGATGGTTTTGGGGGCCTCGATTGGTCATTGCCGATACGATGACCCCGACGTTGTCTCTGCTTTCATCTTACTTCCCGTCATTTTTCGTCGAGAAGTCCAACGTTGCCGCGAGAACGATGACCGGAGCATTTGTTACTTAACAAAGATAAAACCAGTGCGCGCGATGATTCTTGTGGTCTCGGTCGCTCATCCTCGGCGCGACGGCAACGAGATTCTCTCTGCTACCATCTCACTTCCGGGAATTTTCCGTCCAGAAATCTGACGATGCCGCAAGAACTATGAACGAAGCGTTTGTTATTAAGCAAAGGTATTAAAGCAGCGCTCCCGATGCTTCTTAGAGTCTCGTTCGGTCATCCCCGATACGACGGCCCCGAGTTTGTCTTTGCTTTCATTTTACTTCTGGTCATTTTTCGTCAACAAGGCTGACGATGCTGCGAGAGTGATGACCGGAGCATTTGTTACTAAACAAAGATGGAAGCAGTGCTCGCGATGGTTCTTGGGGTCTCGTTCGGTCATCCTCAACGCGACGGCCCAGAGTTTGTCTTTGCTTTCACCTTACTTCCGGTCAGTTTTCGTCAAGAAATCTGACGATGCCGTCATAACGATGACCGGAGCATTTGTCAAAAAACAAAGATAAAGCAGTGCTCGCGATGGTTCTGGGGGCCTCGATCGGTCATTCCTGATACAACGGCCCCGAGTTTGTCTCTGCATTCATCTTAACTTCTGGTCATTTTTCGTCGAGACATTCGATTTCGCGAGAAGGATGAACGGAGCATTTGATAATAATAAAAAAAGCAATGCTCGCGATGGTTTTGGGGGCCTCGATTGGTCATTGCCGATACGATGACCCCGACTTTGTCTCTGCTTTCATCTTACTTCCCGTCATTTTTCGTCGAGAAGTCCAACGTTGCCGCGAGAACGATGACCGGAGCATTTGTTACTTAACAAAGATAAAACCAGTGCGCGCGATTATTCTTGTGGTCTCGGTCGCTCATCCTCGGCGCGATGGCAACGAGATTCTCTCTGCTACCATCTCACTTCCGGGAATTTTCCGTCCAGAAATCTGACGATGCCGCAAGAACTATGAACGAAGCGTTTGTTATTAAGCAAAGGTATAAAAGCAGCGCTCACGATGGATCTTGGGGTCTCGGTCGGACATTCCCGACTTGACGGTCCCGAGTTAGTCTCTAGTTTCATCTTACTTCCGGTCATTTTTCGTCGAGAAGTCCAACGTTGCCGCGAGAACGATGACCGGAGCATTTGTTACTTAACAAAGATAAAACCAGTGCGCGCGATGATTCTTGTGGTCTCGGTCGGTCATCCTCGGCGCGACGGCAACGAGATTCTCTCTGCTACCATCTCACTTCCGGGAATTTTCCGTTCAGAAATCTGACGATGCCGCAAGAACTATGAACGAAGCGTTTGTTATTAAGCAAAGGTATAAAAGCAGCGCTCGCGATGGTTCTTGGGGTCTCGTTCGGTCATCCCCGATACGACGGCCCCGAGTTTGTCTTTGCTTTCATTTTACTTCTGGTCATTTTTCGTCAACAAGGCTGACGATGCTGCGAGACTGATGACCGGAGCATTTGTTAGTACACAAAGATGAAAGCAGTGCTCGCGATGGTTCTGGGGGCCTCCATCGGTCATTCCCGATACAACGGCCCCGAGTTTGTCTTTGCTTTCACCTTACTTCCGGTCAGTTTTCGTCAAGAAATCTGACGATGCCGTCATAACGATGACCGGAGCATTTGTTAAAAAACAAAGATAAACGCAGTGCTCGCGATAGTTTTGGGGGCCTCGATCGGTCATTCCTGATACAACGGCACCGAGTTTGTCTCTGCTTTCATCTTAACTTTCGGTCTTTTTTCGTCAAGAAGTCTGACGATGCCGCAAGAACGATGGTCGAAGCATTTTCTAATAACCGAAGATAAACGCAGTGCACGCGATGGTTAGGGGTGCCTTGATCGGTCATTCCCAATACGACGACCCCGAGTTTGTCTCTGTTTTCATCTTACTTCCGGTCATTTTTCGTCAAGAAGGCTGACGATGCCGCGAGAATGATGACCGGAGCGTTTGTTAGTAAACAAAGATGACAGCAGTGCTCGCGATGGTTTTGGGGGCTTCGGTTGGTCATTCCCCATCCGACGGCCCCGAATTTGTCTCTGCTTTCATCTTACGTCCGGTCATTTTTCGTCGAGACATTCAACGATTCCGCGAGAACGATGAACGGAGCATTTGATAATAATAAAAAAAAGCAATGCTCGCGATGGTACTTGGGGTCTCGTTCGGTCATCCTCGACGCGACGGCCCTGAGTTTGTCTTTGCTTTCACCTTACTTCCGGTTATTTTTCGTCAAGAAACCTGACGATGCCGTCATATCGATGACGGGAGCATTTGTTAATAAACAAAGATAAAAGCAGTGCTCGCGATGGTTCTGGGGGCCTCGATCGGTCATTCCCGATATAACGGCCCCGAGTTTGTCTCTGCTTTCATCTTACTTGCGGTCATTTTTCGTCAAGAAGTCTGACGATGCCGCGAGAACGATGACCGGAGAATTTGTTAGTAAACAAAGATGAAAGCAGTGCTCGCGATGGTTCTGGAGGCCTCGATCGGTCATTCCCGATACGACGGCCCCGAGTTTGTCTCTGCTTTCATCTCACTTCTGGTTATTTTCCGCCAAGAAGGCTGACGATGCCGCGAGAACGACGGCCGGAGCATTTCTTACTTAACAAAACTAAAAGCAGTGCTCGCGATGGTTCTGGGGGCCTCATTCGATCGATCCCGATACGATGGACCCGTGTTTATCTCTGCTTTCATCTTACTTCCGGTCATTTTTCGTTAAGAGACTGACGACGCTGCGAGAACGATGGCCGGAGCATTTGTTAGTAAACAACTATAAGGGCAGTTCCCGCTATAGTTCCTGGGGTCTCGGTCGGTCATCCTCGACGCATCTTACTATCTCCTCTTCACTAACAAATGCTCTGGTTATCGTTCTTGTGGCATCGTCTGTCTTCTTGACGAAAAATGACCGGAAGTGAGATGAAAGCACAGACAAACTCGAGACCGTCACGTCGAGAATGACCGACCGACACCACAAGACCCATCGCGAGCATTGCTTTTATCTTTTGTTTATCAACAAATGCTCCGTTCATCGTTATCGTGTCATTGTCAGACTTCTTGACGAAATAAAACCGGAAGTAAGGCAAGTAAAACGACCGGAAGTAAGGCAAGTACAATCTCGGAGCCGCCGCGTCGAGGATGACCGACCGAGAACCCAAGAACCATCGCGAGAACTGCTTTCATCTTTTTTTAAATTAACAAATGCACCGGTCATAGTCCTTGCGGCATGCATCGTTGTACTTCTTGACGAAAAATTACCGGAAGTGAGATGAAAGCAGAGACAACCTTGGGAGTAATATAACAGGACCGGTTCTAACTCTGCGATCTCAGCGGGGAGCGGGGCGGGGGCTTCAGCGCGGGGGACCGAGGGCCGACGTCACGCGGCAGGGAGGGGTCGGCGTTGCAGAGGGGGAAGGCAGTACAGAGGGGTCTAGCACGAGGTAGTCGGGAGTGGCGGTGTGACGTCACACGGCGAGGGGGGAGGACGGCGATGCCTACCGTGCGGGGGGGGGGCAGAACAGAACGAGACAACAATCATAATTAGCAAGTACTTATTCTTTTTATTTTTTTTCTCCTATAAATTGCATACAGAATGGTTGCAATAGAACATTTTCATCAATAATGGAAGAATTTTAAATACAAATTATCAGAATGTTTATACATAATACCATGTGTGTGTGTGTGTGTGTGCGTGTGTGTGTTAAAAATGAAAAATAAAATAAAAAATCGACGTCGATGCAATCGTCCTGAAACAAACAAAACATGCATTTTTGTCTCATTAATCTATATGACACATTGACATTATTTACAATGATCCCAAAGTTGACTGGGAATACTTACAATTGGCTCGGTATACATTTATGCAGGTGGTACACATGTCGGGTGGAATTATTTGGTGCAGTGGATCTCGACAGTCGTTGCAGAAAATTCCCCTCATCTCAGCATAGCGTTCGCGGTAGTGACCGCACACTTTTATGGCTTCTCCAAACGCGTCCCGTGCGTGGAAATAGCGCGAAGTGCAATATTTCACTCGACCATGTGTCGTGAAGTAAAGATAATTCACGCAATATTTGACGTTCTGGTCGAGAAGATAAATTTGAAGCATGTCCATTTTAATTTCCCTCACATCGTGGTTTTCATTATCAGATCCACTTTCATACGCGGAATCTACCGATTCGATATCATTTTCCAGATCGTCTACATTCATAACGTCTATTTCGTTGTCGTGTTCGTCGACGATATCAATGACATCAACTTCGCAGATTTGATCAGCCATTATTGCACTTTTCTTTTTTCTACAGCTCTTTCGTTTTAAAAACGCGCCTCGGAGGTTGGAGACTGAAATGGCGAAAAATGCTGTCCCGATTCTTTCTGAGATTTCGATTTTTGGATCTCTATTGGGATGAAGAATTATGGGGATGGTATTGCCCAAATTTTTCCATACTTCAACGCTAGGATATGCAAACGGTTTTTCTCCTCAGCCTTAAGAAAAGAGGGGAAAAAATGGCCTTCTACGATGTCGAAAGATTTTTTTCTCCATGTTTGTTTCTTTCTTGACTATCGGCAAGGGTGATGATGCACTGTAAAAAAGTGACCCTACATCGTGGAGGCAAAGGCTGACCTGCTAGGACTCATCTCAAGTATGAGTTTTACGATCTCCACAAAACCACGTTTGAAAACAATGTATGGAGACCCATAAAAGTGGTTTCTCATTGCGAACATCCCAGTATTTTGGGATTTCGGACATATATTGTCACGGGTCTTAATTCGTTACAAATAAATTTATAGGTTCGGGACTCGAACAGGGAAGAAATTAATATAAACTCAGGTGGTTTGGGTATTTTTAACAAAAAATATGATTTATTCAGTTTTTATGGCTCGATATAATTTAAATATAACCCTATGTATAAGTGTAGTGTAATGTTCGTGTTGTTTTTGTACTTTTTCGCAATGTTTTTCTCCGTCGGTAAATGTTCACTTCGCGTAATTACTCGGATGGTAAACCCTTCCGGGCGCGACCCGCATTGATTATCATGGGCCGATAATTTTTCCCCCTCCCTTACTCGCCCTATCGATCGCGACCCGGTGGATCGTGACGTGCTGGCTCGCTCAATGTTTACGTTGTATCGGTGGAGATGGGCGTATGTTTGTTGTGTTTTTGCGTGAGTATCGTGACGCTCGCAGATTAAAAATACCTCTTCGCCCTTTATGCTCTCCTAATATAATTTTTCTACTTAGTTTGCGATATCTGATTTTCGCGCTTTATTTATCGACTTTCCGCATCTGTCTTTTTATTTTTATTTGATTTTCCAAGATTTTCTCACTTAAGACTAAAAAAAAGATTATTCCAATTCTTCTTCTTTTTTGTTCCTTAACCTTCCGTGTTCCAGACGTTTCCGATCCACGAGGGATGTACTTGGTCCAGCAGTACTAGTTAACTTTAACAAAAAATGAAGAGAGCTTTCTAATGCCTTTTAGGCGCAACTCCGTTTTTTCATTGTTTCTCAACGTTCTGTGTTCTCAGCGTTTCCTTCCACTAGGGATGTACTTTGCCAAGCAGTACTAGTCGATCCACGAGGGATTTAAAGAGTGCCATTCCTCGAAAATTGCCGTCCTTTTATACTCTGATTTGACCGCTTTTTCTTTCCCCTTCTTCTCCGTCTTCCCTTAATTAGATTAGTGGGTTATCCTGATTTTACTGTTTCTTCTTCCTTAATTCAATTAGTAGGCTTATCCGGTTTTGACCGGTTTTTCTTTCCCCATCTCTTCTGTATTCCTCTAATTCAATGAGTGTGCTTCTTCTGATTTTACCGGTTTTCCTTTCCCCTTCGCTTCTGTCTCCCGAAATCGGTTAACCCTTTGAAATTGTGGTGGGGTTATTCGTTGATAAGACGGACTTGTACGTCTCATTGTCCCCCGTGGCTCTTTATGCTTTGGATTGCTTTCCAGCCATCCAAATCATGAAGAGTCACCTAAAAAACATTATTCTTCATTCTACTCTGCACCTATCTTCTCTTTTAATGTTTTGCTCTCTTATTTATTTTTAGTTCCACTGGGCCGCTGCCCATTAATATTTTTTTCTCTTCCCTTACTGCTAATCGCTCGCTCGCCATGATGATAATAATAATAATGTTTCAAAAAAATTTATTTATTTCGCTGTTCTCCTCGTCTTCGTGGCCGTCGTCTCCGAGACTCATCTCATGCCAAGACGCTCTGCCTCGCTGTTGTTGTCGGCGTTGCCGTCCCCCCTTTCTTCGTCGTCTTTTAGGCTCACGTCCTGCCAGCGACGTTCTGCCTCGCTATCGTCGTCGGCGTTGTCGTCCCTCATGTCCTTGCCGCCTGCCAAGCGCATATCGTGCCGGAACCGCTCTGCTACGCCGACGGCGTGGGCGTTGCCGTCCCCCGTGTTTTTGCCGCCTGCCCAGCCCGTATCGTGCCGGAACCGCTCTGCTACGCCGAAGTCGTTGGCGTTGCCGTTTTCGTATTCGTCCTTCTTTTCCTCCAAATATGGCCACGGCTTCGGTTTTCATGACGTTCCGCATCGGGCGAGGCTTGAGTCCCTCGCGATGATGCTGGTCGAGGTTTTCAGATGTGCATGATATCTCGTTGCCATTGTTGATGAGGATTCTCACTCCGATATCCTTGATGCTGATCGGTGGGGTTGGAAATTTAGTGAGAACAGCGTTCTGGAGTGCCCTCAGTCCATCTTCTTCCATAAGAAATGAATTGCTTGCGAAGGCTCCCATAGCCTTGTTTAGCTTCATGATTTATTGATTTTTGTTGGTGCTGCTCCAGGCTGTAATTTGTTCAGCTGGAATCTGATCCAGCAGCTGTTTCTTCCCTGTTTGTTCGATTTGTTTAGTGGACTTTTGTGACCAGAAAAGATTTTTGCTCGTCCCTTCTCGTTGTTCCATTTGTTTTTGATCTCTTTGTATTTTTCGAGCCCGGATCCGTTCATCGTTGGAGATATGGATCATCCCCAGTTGCTCTAGCTGCTCGGGATGTTGCTCTTCCGTCTCGTCTTGAATGTTCCGTTTCTTCTTCAATCTTTCCTTCTTCTTCAGGTTTCTCTTATGTCTGTATTGTGCCTCCTCGATGGCTGCCTGAAGTATTTCCTCGTGTTCCGTTGCGCCTCGTGATGGTTCGATTACTGTCGTAATTGCGATCGTTTCGGGCGCAACGTTTAGCAGTTTCCCTGGTCCTGTACCCGTCCCGCAGATTGCCCACTTTGCGTGCTGGATGTCGGTACCTCCTGTTGCTCTTTAGGTGGCGTATTCATGGCCGCGGGTCCCCCGGGCTGACTTGGACTCCATGGAGATGCGGCCGGGTGCAGGGATGTTCTGCCCATGGAGACTAGAGTAAAGGAGCCCGAACGCATATGGCGGAATCGTCGAAAAGTGGATCGCGAAAGTGATGAAAGATCTTGTAGTTCGAAAAATATCCGCAAGCTATACGAGCGCCTGGTACCGAATAGGATAGGTGCGTGAGGACCGGCTTAGCAGTGTTTGTGACATACATACAGTGACGTATTACTGTCAGTTACTATATATGTGAGTATTATATATATGTCAGTTACACACAGTTTACGCTGTCACGCATCGTTGAGTGATATTTCGGTATTAAAAGTATTTATAAAATCAAAACAGAAAAAGACGATCCAATAAAGGTAAGAACTGAACCTTAATATTATGTTTATGCAATTAATTCGCGAATTGGCGAAAATATTGACAAATATTGACATCGGCATGTGCAACTACATGTTGATTCATTTTGCCAAATCGTTTGTATTTCTTTTATTGCATGCTATCTTCGCCGAATTTAATTATAATTGCCATTAATTTTAATGCTGTTAGAGATTCCTTTGATACAGCAAAAATGTAATGCATGGTGCTTGGATAAAAAAAAACGTTTTTTTAGGTTAAATATGCAAATCCTTTAATATAAATCCCCCTCGCTCCCATTTCGTTATAATGTATTGCCTATAATATTCAATTGGATTTATTTTTTGATTTCACTTCGCCATGGGTAAATACTGCGCTTACCCCGCCCCGTCACTAGAATAGGCAGTTTTCTAATATTTAAGTTGTTGCCCCGCCTGGGGTTTAGATTCGGTTTGGTCTGTTGGTTGATTTGAGGCTTGATGTAAATTATACATTTTATTATTTCTTTTTGTAGCGACGAAAAAAATATTTTTATTGAAAATCCAGTATGCAATATTCACATTATGACTCTTTAATCGTACGTGTCACCGTATACAAATAAAACAATTACAGTATAGATCACCTCCAAGTAAAAAATTACTGATATATTATCATTTCATAATTTAAACAAAAGCATATCAATATTACTCTTAAGTATTATAAACCGCGCTAATAAGAAAGAAATATACGACAAATTGCGGATCGAAGAAATATACGAAATTGCGATTCGAAATCACCGCGCGGACGTAGCCAGCAGTGGTAGCGCCGCCAGGCGGGTACAATCCGCGGATCATTCATCACTTTCACAACCATTTCGCCAGCATTGCGTTCGGGCTCCTTTACTCTAGTCTCCATGGTTCTGCCGTTCACGTATGCTGACTGCCATTGCTGCTGCCTTTGGAATGATGCTGGTCGTCCCGTGTATTCTGGTCGCCAGTTATTTGTGGGGTTTTGTAGTTGTGGTCCCCCGTTTCCTCCAAACCTATTACCGCCCCACTGTCCATGCCATTGGGGCAGGTATTCTTTTCTTCGTGGCGCTGATCGTTGGCAGTTCAGCGGTCCTAATTCATCCATACTTTCCAGCAATTCCAGGAAGCTGTCGATAGTCCCGATCCCGCTCACCCGTACTGCCATTCTGATGGACTCATCAAAGTGATTTGCCAACTTTCGGATAATTTGGTCCTCTGCCGGACCCTCACTCAGATCTTTAGCTTTTCCAAATATACGTGTTGCATATTCCGCTCGGGTCATACGATGTCCATCCCATTCATATGCCCCAAATTCTAGGTTTCGGCGAATTTTGTCCTGGACGTCCCGGCTCCAATATCGTGCACGGAATTTTTCTTCGAAGTCTCCGATCGATTGGACCCTGTCTTCGACGATTCTCCACCAATCCTTTGCCGTGTCTCGAAGGGACTGGCTGATTAGATAATGGAGGTCGGTGTTGCCGGTGATTCGCCAAAACTCCTTGAAATCCCGCAGAAAGCGCATTGGTCGCTCTCTGCCGTCGCCATTATACGTCGGTGGTTTTTGTTTTGCCGCGTATGCTTGGCTCACGTTTAATCTCCCTCCCCAGGTGGTGTTGCACAATGTATTTGAGTTTTGAGCCCGGATATTTTCTTCACACTCCGTGATTCGTTTAGAGTGCTCAGTGACCACTTGTCCCACATCTTTTGGTGAATGGAGGAGCTGGGATATCGTTCGCCGAATGGCTTCCATTCGAGTGTCGAAATCCTCAATTTTGTAGTCACTTTCTTTTCGCAGCTGATTATGGCTTTGCTCTATTAATTTTTGAGCAATCACAATTTTGCGTTCCGTGCGCTCCTCGATTTTATGGACTTCATTCGTTATTTTGGTGTTGACTTCCTCGTACAGCTGGCGCGACCTCACGATGCAGTTATCGTTCTGCTGCTTGATATCTGCTTTGGACGTTATGCGTTCTCTTCGTTGCTCGTTGCGGATGCTATTAATTGCTTTGATGAGGGCTTTAATTGTTTCACTTTCTTTTGCATCTCTCTCACCAGTCTCGCCTGACTCTCCGATGATGTTGAATGTCTCTTCGTTCGGTGTTTCTATCGGTCTGGGTCCGATCGCTGACAGTCGCCCAATATTTTGACGATCCCTTTGACGGGCCTCCTCTGATAATCCATCCGCTGTGGTTGATTCCCAATGAAGGGAGTTTTCATTGTTTTCTTGCGCTATTTTATTCTATTTTATTTTGCTATATCTTATTCGATTTTGTTTTATTTTATTTTGTTCTAAATTATTTTATTTATTTTTATTTTATTTATTTTGACACCTTTGTACGAGCTTTTCTTTCTTGTGTTCTTGCCCCACGTTGGGCGCCAAAATGTAACGGGTCTTAATTCGTTACAAATAAATTTATAGGTTCAGGACTCGAACAGGGAAGAAATTAATATAAACTCCTTGAAATCCCGCAGAAAGCGCATTGGTCGCTCTCTGCCGTCGCCATTATACGTCGGTGGTTTTTGTTTTGCCGCGTATGCTTGGCTCACGTTTAATCTCGCTCCCCAGGTGGTGTTGCACAATGTATTTGAGTTTTGAGCCCGGATATTTTCTTCACACTCCGTGATTCGTTTAGAGTGCTCAGTGACCACTTGTCCCACATCTTTTGATGAATGGAGGAGCTGGGATATCGTTCGCCGAATGGCTTCCATTCGACTGTCGAAATCCTCAATTTTGTCGTCACTTTCTTTTCGCAGCTGATTATGGCTTTGCTCTATTAATTTTTGAGCAATCACAATTTTGCGTTCCGTGCGCTCCTCGATTTTATGGACTTCATTCGTTATTTTGGTGTTGACTTCCTCGTACAGCTGGCGCGACCTCACGATGCAGTTATCGTTCTGCTGCTTGATTTCTGCTTTGGACGTTATGCGTTCTCTTCGTTGCTCGTTGCGGATGCTATTCATTGCTTTGATGAGGGCTTTAATTGCTTCACTTTCTTTTGCATCTCTCTCACCAGTCTCGCCTGACTCTCCGCTGATGTTGAATGTCTCTTCGTTCGGTGTTTCTATCGGTCTGGGTCCGATCGCTGACAGTCGCCCAATATTTTGACTATCCCTTTGACGGGCCTCCTCTGATAATCCATCCGCTGTGGTTGATTCCCAATGAAGGGAGTTTTCATTGTTTTGTTGCGCTATTTTATTCTATTTTATTTTGCTATATCTTATTCGATTTTGTTTTATTTTATTTTGTTCTAAATTATTTTATTTATTTTTATTTTATTTATTTTGACACCTTCGTACGAGTTTTCCTTTCTTGTGTTCTTGCCCCACGTTGGGCGCCAAAATGTAACGGGTCTTAATTCGTTACAAATAAATTTATAGGTTCAGGACTCGAACAGGGAAGAAATTAATATAAACTCAGGTGTTTTGGGTATTTTTAACAAAAAATATGATTTATTCAGTTTTTATGGCTCGATATAATTTAAATATAACGCTATGTATAAGTGTAGTGTGTTGTTCGTGTTGTTTTTGTACTTTTCCGCAATGTTTTTCTCCGTCGGTAAATGTTCACTTCGCGTAATTACTCGGATGGTAAACCCTTCCGGGCGCGACCCGCATTGATTATCATGGGCCGATAATTTTTCCCCCTCCATATATATATATATATATATATATATATATATATATATATATATATATATATATATATATATATATATATATATATATATATTGTGACGTAAAATTCAAATTTATTCCCCACGCGTCACAAAAGGTCGTCGCGCCTCCGCCCGGCGATTTTTCCCGAGGCGCCAGCCGCGTTAGCGGCTCGCCGAGCGGTAGGTCGAGACGACCGATTTGTCCGACTGGCTCAGCTCTTCTTCCGGTAGAGTGGCGGGGTCAGGGGCTGAACACTTAGGAAACGACACAAAAAAAATAAATAAACACTTGCAGACACCTTCTGGAGAGAGAGCACACTTTATTCATTCCGAGACGTTCCTCGGCGGATGATTCGATATAAAAAATTATATAAAGCCGCCGGCCGGCCTATCTCCTTTCTCTCTCACCTTTTACAACGCAATAACAATAATCACCGACACGAAAAATACGCTAGGGACCAGCCACGTTCCTCCCTGCACCGCGACCCGAAACGATGCACACGCGAATGACGGAGACATTTCTTTAAATCGACGGTAAATTTTCCCTTTACGCCGGGGGCGGCCGTACTGCACAGACCGACTTGATTAGTCCCCAACAATTCATTTTACTCGTCGACTGTCTCGCTCGGATTTCCGTGGTCCAGTACAAATTTGTGACGTAAAATTCAAATTTATTCCCCACGCGTCACAAAAGGTCGTCGCGCCTCCGCCCGGCGATTTTTCCCGAGGCGCCAGCCGCGTTAGCGGCTCTCCGAGCGGTAGGTCGAGACGACCGATTTGTCCGACTGGCTCAGCTCTTCTTCCGGTAGAGTGGCGGGGTCAGGGGCTGAACACTTAGGAAACGACACAAAAAAAATAAATAAACACTTGCAGACACCTTCTGGAGAGAGAGCACACTTTATTCATTCCGAGACGTTCCTCGGCGGATGATTCGATATAAAAATTATACAAAGGTGCCGGCCGGCCTATCTCCTTTCTCTCTCACCTTTTACAACGCGATAACAATAATCACCGACACGAAAAATATCGCCATCGTACCACCGACACGAAAAATAAACCATCGTACCATATCGCACAAACGAATAATAAAAAAAAGAATATAATTATACAACAAAAGATTAAATATATCAAGGGACAACAACATAAATAAATAATAAACGATAACAGCCCGCTCGGGCTCCCGTACGAGGATGAAAACCGAGCGAGAGGGTCGCCTTAAGGTGACTGGGGCTCCTCAATTCTGCCACGTGACAATATATATATATATATATATATATATATATATATATATATATATATATATATATATATATATATATATATATATATATATATATATATATATATATATATATATATATATATATATATATATATGCAAACCGATAGGACGTCTGTGCTCAAGTCGTGCATGCATAGCAATCCGAAATCCCAAAATACTGGGATGTTCGCTATGAGAAACCATTTTTATGGGTTATATATATATATATATATATATATTCTCTCTCACTCATGCCGCTGACACCATGTTGAATATTCGGTCTAGATATCGAATGGCGTTTAATGTCAGTCAGCAACACGGCTGGTCCTTAAAAACTCGTAAAATCCTTCACAGACCCTGCATTGATCGCTCTATTTTTTTCTGCTCTATCCCCGACTCTATACGAATGATGGTATAAAAAAGCCTGAGAGGGGAGGCTGTTAGACTTCTAATATAATGATAAAGAGGGAAAATCATTTTTTCTTTGAATTGTGGGACGCTGTGATTGCTGCTGCTCGGAAGTTTTAACACTTTGAATGGAGCAGTCAACAAACCAACATCGTGTCCTACTTCAACAATTTTTTCAAACTTATAAATATGTGTAGCATCGTGTTAGAACAAATACTACGAGAACAAGCTATACTTATAAATTTGGTGGAAGAGTACAATGTGTGGGAGCAACAATACAGTGAATTAATTGAATCGTTGGAGACCCAAAGTCGAAATAAACGTCCGCGATTGACAATCGGTAATCGCCAATCATTAATTGCTCAGATACCGCGACTTGAAAGTTTGAAAAATTCGATACGTCAACGTTTTGTTCATGAGGGGGCTGGATGTAGTGCGCGAGGAAATGGTTTGATTTGGCGGAACATTGAGACGGCATTCGAAAGTCGTATACTGACTGGTTCAGTAATTAACCGCAACCATATTAAACCACGTCAATTTCTCGAAGATGCCCGAGACATAGTGCTTTTACATGTGAAAAACATTGTTGAACAACATTTTAGTGTAAAGGTTAATACCACGTTTAATGGTGAGTTTGTGGCAGGTGATAAGCACGCAAACAAAAGTGCCAATACAAAAAACTTTGAACTTTTTCAAAAATCTGATTTAGATGAGTGGTATGAACAACGCGTTGTCGAACCCACTCTAGCATCCCTTGACGAATTTCAAGAACGCGATAGTGGCTGGACCTTGTCAAAAATTCTAAATTTAACCATAAGTGTAAATAAATATAATCCAATGCGTGCCGCTTGCCACCTTAAATTGCCACATCTTCATATCCACATTTTTCAGACAAGTGGCTTACTTTCAACAACTTTGATCGGAAACAGCGTCTCCCCTTCGTTGTATACGAAGGGGAGACCTCGAGTGTGTCTTGTCGAAAACCGACGATCCACATAGGTATCAGCATCACAAAGTATTCAGTGCTGCGTATTACGTGCATTGTTCATATGACAATTCCCAATCCCCATATCAGTCGGCTCGCAGTGATAATTGCATTTCCTGGTTTGTTCAAGAACTGAAAAGTTTAGCTATTCGCGTGAAAACCATTTTATGTACTAATGTCCCCATGATAAATTTGACACGCGAGGAATGGGCTGAATTCCGCCGCGCTACGCACTGCCACATATGTGAGAAAACATTTACGCAATGCGATAAACGTGTCAGAGATCATTGTCATTTAACTGGGCGTTATCGAGGCCCCGCGCATTCGAACTGAAATTTGAACTTTCAGCAATCCTTTTTGATCCCCATCGTATTTCACAATTTATCCGGATATGATGCGCATTTCATTATTAAGGAAGTGGCTGCAGCTTTCGAAGGGAGTGTCGAAGTACTTCCCATAACAAAAGAAAAGTATATTGCATTTACGAAAAATGTGAAACTCACGAATGATACGCGAAATGACATCGAATTGTGATTTATCGATTCGTACAGATTTCTCAATACTTCTCTCGATAAATTAGCATCGTTTCTTACCAAGGATAAACTAAAAATTTTGAAATTTGCCATTCCTAACAATCAACAATTCGGTTTATTGACACGCAAAGGTGTTTTCCGATATGAATATGTGGATGACGTCAGTAGGCTGCAAGAAACGTGTCTCATTTTACAGTTCATTGAGTGGTGGCACTCTAAGCGAGAGCGACTATACACACGCGGAAAATGTCTGGAAGGAATTCTGTATTCAAACGTTAGGCGAATATAGCGATCTATATTTGAAAACGGATGTCCTGTTATGCTGACATATTTGAAAATTTCCGTGATACCTGTATTGAGAGCTATGGACTTGACCCAGAATATTACTATTCACTCCCCGGGTATACATGGGAGGCAATGTTGAAGCATATACGAGTATTACACAGTGCAGCCAGATCGCGCGCAAAAGTTACCCCCTCTCTAGTCTCTTGCGCGCCCATCATACAATCATAGTAGCGCGTGTCCGTGAGCGAGCGACGCTCGGACGTCTTCGGAAAGAGCCTAGCGCCATCGAAGTTTCCCGACCGCGCCTTCGGCAGCTACACCAATACATGGGGGCTGCGCACGTTCATGTGCGGCCAAGCCGAAACGAAGGCTTCGAGGGAAAAAGCAATCTGAGCACGACTCGCGCGTGACATCATCCGACGGCACGAGCGAGGCTTTTAGATGATTTCAATGCTTATTTAGCTCTTGATTCTCTGCGTTATTAATGTATACAAAAAAATGTATCGCACACTCTGATCGCTTATTTTTTTAGTTTATACGTTAATTTAAATATAATAATACATCTAAATTACAACTTATTTATCTTCTAAAATATTGTTTACGCTTTACTCACACCCGTCCTTATGCCAAATGAATTATAATTCATAAAAGTAAGCGGAAATATATTTATATTCGTATTATTATATTAATTCTCATAGCTCTCATATGAAACTCTCATATGAAAAATAAAAAAAAACTTCAAAACCTTACATTTCAACGAACCAAGAACATACATCTTCACATTTTCAATCATGACGAATTTTTAAGAACAATATCATCACAAACACATCTGAACCGAAACAATATACATCACCTAAATTATCAAAACATAAATCAAACAACACAAAATCACAATATCTTATACTCAACTCTTACTAATAGACAACAGGACACAAATAATAATCTTTCCACTGATCCTCTGAATAATATAAATTCGACAATCACATTAAATGAAACGAAAGAATGGCTTATAAATCTCTCCAACATTGATATTCCGCTACACATTTCCACATTCTTGTCTCTAGGTGAAAAGTTTTGTTTTCCTTACCTCAAACTCTCAAACATAAAAACTCATATCCACAAATCAATCTCCGAACTTGAGTCCAAATTAGATTTTTTACTCGACAAACCTAGACAAATCGAAATTAGAACCAGATTCACTAAAATCTTAAGCAAAATCAATATTCCAACATCATTTTCCGACACTAATCAAATTATAAAACACACGTCCTCATTCTTGAAAAACGACCCTCAACTTTTAGTTACGCGAGCTGACAAAAGAAATTCAACAGTCATTCTTAACAAATCAGATTACATTACAAAAACTCATAATTTACTCGCAGATTCCTCAACTTGCAAATTAACAAATAGAAATCCCATCAACACTCTATAAAAAGGCATTCACAATATTCTCTCCAGATGAAAAACCCTAAAAATCATTGATGAAACAAAATACAAATACTTAAAAGCTGAAATGAATCAAAGAAGTATGCGGCCGTGTAGGTGATAAGAGATCGCTAGAGTTTCGGCTTCGGTCCGGCCAGTGAAGGACTTCCAAGGTTAACGATGGAAATAAGAAATTATGTTTCTTTTACGTTTCGGCCCTCTGGTTCGGGTCCTCTTCAGAATATGTATATTTAATTTTCCCTGTATAAACAGTGATACACAGTATTTTACAATTACGTAACATCTAGATGTTGTGTTATTTTGTGTGACAATCATATTGGTTCTGTTTTAACTATAATTATGTACATGAAGTATGGATGACGACTTTTATTGCGTTACTTAGTGTTATGTGTAAGTATTGGTGTGTAAAATGTATGGAGTGTGGAGAAAATATAGGAGTGCGATATGGTATTTTACTAACCTCGAAGTAGTGAAATTTCGGATCTTTTTTAAACACATGTTTGGAAAGAAGTTGTAACAAACAGAGACATTATGTGTGAATAAAAATAATGTTCTGTGAAAGGTACTCAGTAGATGGAGTTAATATCGTTTATGGGCGATTTTATCTGATCTGTAATAGATAAGTAGTTATGGGTTAATTTTTATGTATCACTATTGAGAATTTAGGTATAAACTCTTTAGGAGAAGAATTTAGGTTCTTCTCTTTAGGAGAAGAATTTAGGTATAAATTTAGGAATTTAGGTATAAATTTAGGTATAACATAAAAACTCACATCCACAAATCTATATCAGAACTCGAAGCCAAACTAGATTTTCTACTTGACAAGCCTAGACAAATTGAAATTAGAAGCAGATTCAGCAAAATCTTAAACAAAATAAATATCCCCAAATCATTCTCCAACACCAACCAAATGATAAAACACACATCTTTATTTTTGAAAAACAACCCTCAACTCTTAGTTACACGAGCAGACAAAGGAAATACAACAGTCATTCTAAACAAATCAGATTACATCACAAAAACCCATGAATTACTTGCAGATTCTACAATTTACAAACTAACAAACAAAAATCCCATCAATTCTCTACAAAAAGGTATCAACGACATTCTCTCTAGATGGAAATCCCTAAAAATCATAGATGAATCGAAATATAAATATTTAAAAGCTGAAAATTACAACTTATCCCGTCTCTATTGCCTACCAAAAATTCACAAAATAAACTATCCACTTCGTCCAATAGTATCATCCATAAATAGCCCAACACACAGATTAGCTGAATTCATTCAATCAAAACTCTCTAAACTAATCAGTACGACCAACTCACACGTCAAAGACAGCTTCCACTTAAAACACTCACTTTCCAACTTCTCAATCCCACTCAACTATAAACTATTCTCATTTGATGTCGTTTCTCTCTACACCAACATTCCATTACCACTAATCCACAGCCTACAAAAAAGATCAAACTTATTCTCAAATGCGTTTCCCTTACACGAAATTATTAAAGCCATAGAATATATCATGTTCTCAACCTTTTTCACATTCCAAGACAAAATCTACCAACAAATCTCAGGATTACCCATGGGATCACCTCTAGCCCCAATACTATCCAACATAGTCATGATCGACCTTGAAACAAGTTGCCTAGAAAAATTAAAGTTCTCATTGCCATTATATAAAAGATACGTCGACGATATTATTATTGCTCTACCAACTAACAAACTAGAATCCACCAAAAAGATTTTTAATGCCTATAACCCAAAACTACAATTTACATCGGAAAATGAAATAGACAACAAAATCCCATTCCTTGACTTACTACTAATCCGTAAACAAAATTCAATTATTACAAATTGGTATAGAAAACCAACTTGGTCTGGCAGATTCATAAATTTCTACTCACACCACCCACTCTCACAAAAAAAGCCATAATCTACATGTTGATCGACAGAGCAATAAAACTATCTCACCATTCATTTCATAAAGAAAATCTCCAACTCATCTGCGACACAATGACAAAAAATTGCTATCCAACCTCCTTTACAGACAAATTAATAAAACATCGAGTTTCCATAATCAACAAACAAAAAACGAACAACAATAGTTTTGACTCCTCTAGAATAATAAATCTCCCCTACACAAAAAACATACATCACCAACTAATCCGTCTTTTCCAACAATACAACATAACATTAGTTACAAACAATAAACACAATATTTCATCCATCATTGGTTCCACGAAAGACAAAATTAACAGTAATCGAATATCCAACATCGTGTATAAAATCGACTGCAAAGATTGCGACGCCACTTACATAGGCCAAACTAAAAGATATCTTGAAACCCGAATAAAAGAACACAAAAATAGCATAAAACACACTACCGAAATACACACAGCCTTAGCACAACATGCAATAGAACATAAACATGACTTTCAATTCGATAACACAAAAATACTAAACAATGAGAGTTGGCTCAAAAAAAGATTAATCATGGAAATGATACAAATTAAAGCACACCCCAACGCCATAAATTTTAGAACTGACATAAAAAATCTTAGCTCAATCTATAATTCTATTATATAATTATCAACACACTACCATATTTTACCTCACATAACAATTTTATAAGTATCGACATGATAAACGAACTAACATTTTGACATGATAAGCTAATTTTAATGACATCACAAACTAACTTTAAATACCCCTAACTTGGCGAACCTAATTTATTCTCATTGACACGTCACTGCGAGCACGATCTCTCCCCCAATTCATAGCACAGAGACTCGAATACGCCACCCGAAAACAATATATCACTTAGTCTCTCTCGAACTCCTGTCCGCTACACAACGCAAAATGTAACGAACCAATGAAATAATTCGAGTTTTTTTTCACTCATTTTGGAAAGATAACACACTCTTAAGAACAAACTCAACCGGTAATTACCAGAGTTCTTGACTACTCATTAAAACTTTTATTAGATCAAATCCTTATACCTAAATTCTCAATAGTGATACATAAAAATCAACCCATAACTACTTATCTATTACAGATCAGATAAAATCGCCCATAAACGATATTAACTCCATCTACTGAGTACCTTTCACAGAACATTATTTTTATTCACACATAATGTCTCTGTTTGTTACAACTTCTTTCCAAACATGTGTTTAAAAAAGATCCGAAATTTCACTACTTCGAGGTTAGTAAAATACCATATCGCACTCCTATATTTTCTCCACACTCCATACATTTTACACACCAATACTTACACATAACACTAAGTAACGCAATAAAAGTTGTCATCCATACTTCATGTACATAATTATAGTTAAAACAGAACCAATATGATTGTCACACAAAATAACACAACATCTAGATGTTACGTAATTGTAAAATACTGTGTATCACTGTTTATACAGGGAAAATTAAATATACATATTCTGAAGAGGACCCGAACCAGAGGGCCGAAACGTAAAAGAAACATAATTTCTTATTTCCATCGTTAACCTTGGAAGTCCTTCACTGGCCGGACCGAAGCCGAAACTCTAGCGATCTCTTAAAAGCTGAAAATTGCAACCTATCTCGTCTCTCTTGTCTGCCAAAAATTCATAAAAATAATTATACACTTCGTCCAATAGTATCATCAATAAATAGTCCAACACATAAACTAGCTGAATTTATACAATCTAAACTTTCTAAATTAATCAATACGACTAATTCACACGTCAAAGATAGTTTCCAAATAAAACATTCACTTTCTAACATCTCAATTCCACTCAACTACAAATTGGTCTCGTTTGATGTTGTTTCGCTCTATACCAACATCCCATTACAACTTCTTATTCAAAGCCTTCAAAAAAGATCAAATCTATTTTCAAAAACATTTCCTTTAAACGAAATAATTAAAGTCATAGAATACATCATGTTCTCAACTTTCTTTACATTTCAGAATAAAATTTACCAACAAATCTCAGGGTTACCAATGGGCTCACCTCTGGCACCAATACTATCTAACATCGTTATGATTGATCTTGAAACAAATTGTCTGGAAAAATTAAAATTTTCGTTACCACTATATAAAAGATATGTTGATGATATTATTATTGCTCTACCAACAGACAAAATGGAATCCACAAAAAAGATTTTTAACTCATATAACTCAAAATTATAATTTACATAGGAAAATGAAGTAGATAAAAAATGCCGTTTCTCGATATACTTTTAATCCATAAACAAAATACAATTATCACAAATTGGTATAGGAAACCAACCTGGTCAGGCAGATTCATAAATTTCTTTTCACACCACCCACTTTCCCAAAAAAGCCATAATTTACATGCTAGTTGACAGAGCAATCAAATTATCTCATCCTTCATTTCACAAAGAAAACCTCAAACTTATTAGTAACACGATGACACAAAATTGCTATCCGATCTCTTTCACAGAAAAAATAATAAAACGTCGGCTTTCCACAATCAACAATCAAAAAAAGAATAACAACAATTGTGATTCTTCCAGACTAATAAATGATCCTTACACAAAAAATATCCATCATCAACCAATTCGTCTTTTCCAACAATACAACATAACATTAGTCGAAAACAATAAACACAACATTTCATCGATTACTGGCTTCACCAACGACAAAATAAATAACAACCAAAAATCCAACATAGTTTACACAATCGATTGTAAGGATTGCAATGCCACATACATCGGCCAGACCAAAAGATACCTTGAAACCAGAATAAAAGAACATAAAAATGGCCTAAAACATACTACCACAATACACACAGCCTTAGCACAACATGCAATAGAAAAAAACATGACTTTCAATTCGACAATGTAAACATTTTAAACAATGAAAATTGGCTAAAAAAAGACTAATTCTAGAAATGTTCCAAATTAAGGCACATTCCAACGCCATAAATTTTAGAACTGACATACAAAAACTAAGCTCGATCTATAACTCTATTATATAACTATTAAAATATTTTACAATACTTTACTCGACATAACAATTTCAAAATTATTGACACTATAATTTAATTTTAAATACTCTTAACATGACGCACCAATTTTATTCTCTTGACACGTCACTGCCTAAAGGATCTTACTCCCCCGATTCGCAAAATAAAGACTCTAATAAGCTTCACGAAATTAAGACACCACTCAGTTTCTCTCGATCTCTCCGTGATCCCAAAACTTAATATGTAACTGAGAAATGTGAATTTCGGGTTTTTGTTTATTTTGGCAAAAAATTTTAAAAATCTTAAACTCAATAGGTAATCATCACAGTCATTTGATACTTTATTAAAATTTCTTTTAAATCAATCACGTGCATTAAATTTTCACAAACAAAACACAAAATTTTCTTATAATGATTAATCCCTTACAGGTGATAAAAATCGATAAAAAACGATAAATTCTTCCATCTTTTGAGTATACTCCAGCAAAACAATATATACTTCCATAAATACTGTCTTTTGAAATAACCTTCCAAATATAAGCAAAAGCTAGAAACATCAACAACATCGAGGTTAGTCGTTTCTCATATTTCATTTCTTTATAACTCCATAATATAATAAACCACACTCTCACACATCACTCATTTCAAACACCGATGAATAAGAAGAATTAACGCAATACAAGAACTTATGCATATAAAATCAATATAGTTATAACCAAAACAGAATTAACATAACAGTTATACAAAACGACACAACGATTTTATAACACAATCCTAACATAAAACATTCGTGTATTTAATTCCTTCAAACTTGATTTGTAAAATTTGTGTATCAAAATTTATAGAGAAAAATATAATTTCTGAAGAGGACCCGTCCCAAAGGGTCGAAACGTAAGAAAGCATCATTAATAATAATAACTAATAAAAATAATCAAATAAAAATTAATAGTAATAATTTTTAAAAAAGCACTTTGCGCGGGGAACGATCCCGCGCCCCTGCGGACCGAAGCCAGGAACGCTACCAACGAGACCATCTCATCGCTTGTAGAATGTGTGCACTTTCTGGTACTTACGATTCGCGGCCAGATGGATGATTCACTTTTTTTTGGGGATAATGCTTTATCGCTTGATGAAAGTATGACAATTAATAAGTCAAAGATGTGTGCGGCCGTGTTGATGACAAGTTGCTAGTTAAAGATTCGGCTTCAGTCCGGCCAATATAGGTTTTCCAAGGTCAGCGATGGAAATAAATGATGCTTTCTTACGTTTCGACCCTTTGGGTCGGGTCCTCATCAGAAATTATATTTTTCTCTATAAATTTTGATACACAAATTTTACAAATCGAGTTTGAAGGAATTAAATACACGAATGTTTTATGTTATGATTGTGTTATAAAATTGTTGTGTCGTTTTGTATAACTGTTATGTTAATTCTGTTTTGGTTATAACTATATTGATTTGATATGCATAAGTTCTTGTATTGCGTTAATTCTTCTTATTCATCGGTGTTTGAAATGAGTGATGTGTGAGAGTGTGGTTTATTATACTATGGAGTTATAAAGAAATGAAATATGAGAAACGACTAACCTCGATGTTGTTGATGTTTCTAGCTTTTGCTTATATTTGGAAGGTTATTTCAAAAGACAGTGTTTATGGAAGTAAATACTGTTTTGCTGGAGTATACTCAAAAGATGGAAGAATTTATCGTTTTTTAGTAATTTTTATCATCTTTAAGGGATTAATAATTATAAGAAAGTTTTGTGTTTTGTTTGTGAAAATTTAATGTACGTGATTGATTTAAAAGAAATTTTAATAAAGTATCAAATGACTGTGATGATTACCAATTGAGTTTAAGCTTTTTTAAATTTTCTTCCAAAATAAACAAAAACCCGAAATTCACATTTCTCAGTTACATATTGAGTTGTGTGATCACGGAGAGTTCGAGAGAAACTGAGTGGTGTCTTAATTTTGTGAAGCATATTAGAGTCTTTACCTTGCGAATCGGGGGAGAAAGATCCTTTAGGCAGCGACGTGTCAAGAGAATAACATTGGTGCGTCATGTTAAGAGTATTTATGATTAAATTATAGTGTCAATAATTTTAAAATTGTTATGTCAAGTAAAGTATTGTAAAATATTTTTATAGTTATATAATAGAGTTATAGGTCTGGCTTAGTTTCTGTATGTCAGTTCTAAAATTTATGGCGTTGAAGTGTGCCTTAATTTGGAATATTTCTAGAATTAGTCTTTTTTGAGCCAATTTTCATTGTTTAAAATGTTTACATTGTCGAATTGAAAGTCATGTTTTTGTTGTATTGCATGTTGTGCTAAGGCTGTGTGTATTGTGGTAGTATGTTTTAGGCCATTTTTATGTTCTTTTATTCTGGTTTCAAGGTATCTTTTGGTTTGGCCGATGTATATGGCATTGCAATCCTTACAATCGATTTTGTAAACTATGTTGGATTTTTGGTTGTTATTTATTTTGTCTTTGGTGGAGCCAGTAATCGATGAAATGTTGTGTTTATTGTTTGTGACTAATGTTATGTTGTATTGTTGGAAAAGACGAATTGGTTGATGATGGATGTTTTTAGTGTAAGGAACATTTATTAGTGTGGAAGAATCAAAATTGTTGTTATTCTTTTTTTGATTGTTGATTGTGGAAAGCTGACGTTTTATTATTTTTTCTGTGAAAGAGATCGGATAGCAATTTTGTGTCATCGTGTTACTAATGAGTTTGAGGTTTTCATTGTGAAATGAAGGATGAGATAATTTTATTGCTCTGTCAACTAGCATGTAAATTATGGCTTTTTTGGGAAAGTGGGTGGTGTGAAGAGAAATTTATGAATCTGCCTGACCAGGTTGGTTTCCTTTACCAATTTGTGATAATTGAATTTTGTTTATGGATTAAAAGTATATCAAGAAACGGGATTTTTTTATCTACTTCATTTTCTGATGTAAATTGTAATTTTGAGTTATATGAGTTAAAAATCTTTTTGGTGGATTCCATTTTGTCTGTTGGTAGAGCAATAATAATATCATCAACATATCTTTTATATAGTGGTAACGAAAATTTTATTTTTTCCAGACAATTTGTTTCAAGATCAATCATGACGATGTTAGATAGTATTGGAGCCAGAGGTGAGCCCATTGGTAACCCTGAGATTTGTTGGTAAATTTTATTTTGAAATGTAAAGAAAGTTGAGAACATGATGTATTCTATGGCTTTAATTATTTCGTTTAAAGGAAATGTTTTTGAAAATAGATTTGATCTTTTTTGAATGCTTTGAATAACAAGTTGTAATAGGATGTTGATATAGAGAGAAACAACGTCAAACGAGACCAATTTGTAGTTGAGTGGAACTGAGATGTTAGAAAGTGAATGTTTTAGTTGGAAACTATCTTTGACGTGTGAATTAGTCGTATTGATTAATTTAGAATGTTTAGATTGTATAAATTTAGCTAGTTTATGTGTTGGACTATTTATTGATGATACTATTTGACGAAGTGGATAATTATTTTTATGAATTTTTGGCAGACAAGAGAGACGAGATAGGTTGCAATTTTCAGCTTTTAAGTATTTGTATTTTGTTTCATCAATGATTTTTAGGGTTTTCCATCTGGAGAGAATATTGTTAATGCCTTTTTGTAGCGTGTTGATGGGATTTCTATTTGTTAATTTGCAAGTTGAGGAATCTGCGAGTAAATTATGAGTTTTTGTAATGTAATCTGATTTGTTAAGAATGACTGTTGAATTTCCTTTGTCAGCTCGCGTAACTAAAAGTTGAGAGTTGTTTTTTAAGAATGAGGACGTGTGTTTTATAATTTTATTACTGTCGGAAAATGATGTTGGAATATTGATTTTGTTTAAGATTTTAGTGAATCTGGTTCTAATATCGATTTGTCTAGGTTTGTCGAGTAAAAAATCTAATTTGGACTCAAGTTCGGAAATTGATTTGTGGATATGATTTTTTATGTTTGAGAGTTTGAGGTAAGGAAAACAAAACTTTTCACCTAGAGACAAGAATGTGGAAATGTGTAGCGGAATATCAATGTTGGAGAGATTTATAAGCCATTCTTTCGTTTCATTTAATGTGATTGTCGAATTTATATTATTCAGAGGATCAGTGGAAAGATTATTATTTGTGTCCTGTTGTCTATTAGTAAGAGTTGAGTATAAGATGTTGTGATTTTGTGTTGTTTGATTTATGTTCTGATAATTTAGGTGATGTATATTGTTTTGGTTCAGATGTGTTTGTGATGATATTGTTCTTAAAAATTCGTCATGATTGAAAATGTGAAGATGGATGTTCTTGGTTCGTTGAAATGTAAGGTTTTGAAGTTTTTTTTTGTGTTTTTCATATGAGAGTTTCATATGAGAGCTATGAGAATTAATATAATAATACGAATATAAATATATTTCCGCTTATTTTTATGAATTATAATTTATTTGGCATAAGGACGGGTGTGAGTAAAGCGTAAACAATATTTTAGAAGATAAATAAGTTGTAATTTAGATGTATTATTATATTTAAATTAACGTATGAACTAAAAAAATAAGCGATCAGAGTGTGCGATACATTTTTTTGTATACATTAATAACGCAGAGAATCAAGAGCTAAATAAGCATTGAAATCATCTAAAAGCCTCGCTCGTGCCGTCGGGTGACGTCACAGGCGAGTCGTGCTCAGATTGCTTTTTCCCTCGAAGCCTTCGTTTCGGCTTGGTCGCACATGAACGTACTCAGCGTCCATGTATTGGTGTAGCTGCCGAAGGCGCGGTCGGGAAACTTCGATGGCGCTCGGCTCTTCCCGAAGACGTCCGAGCGTCGCTCGCTCACGGACACGCGCTACTATGATTGTGTGATGGGCGTGCAAGAGACTAGAGAGGGGGTAACTTTTGCGCGCGATTTGGCTGTACTGGTATATAATCGAATTGCTCACTGACATTGACATGGTCATGTTTATCGAACGTGGCATACGTGGCGGACTAAGTCAATGTTCGAACAGATATGCTAACGCGAATAACAAATATACAGAGTCACACGATCCATCTAAAGCTTCATCGTATCTCATATATTTCGATGTAAACAATTTGTACGGCTGGGCAATGTGTCAATGTTTGCCTTATGCAAATTTCAAATGGGTCAACGACCTGTCAAATTTTGATGTATCATCAATCTCAAACAATTCAGGGCTACATTCCCGAGGTACACTTAGATTATCCACAAAATTTACACGATGCACAAAGCGATCTTCCGTTTTGTCCAACGCGTGGAAAACCACCCGGTAAGTGGCAAGACAAGTTGCTCGCAACTTTGTACAATAAAGAGCGCTATATTGTACATTACCGGAATGTTCAACAGTGTCTATGCCATGGGCTTCATATAACAAAAATCCATCGAATATTACAATTCCAACAATCTCCATGGTTACGGTCTTACATCGAGCTAAACACGCAATTCAGAACCATGGCGAAAAATGATTTTGAAAAAAAATTATATAAGCTGATGAATAATGCGGTATTTGGCAAAACAATGGAAAACGTTCGAAATCACGTTGACGTGAAACTGTTGACAAAATGGGAGGGGAGATATGGTGCCGAGGCGATGATTGCGAAGCCCAACTTTCACAGTAGGAGCATCTTTTCCGAAAACTTCATTGCTATTGCATTGCGTAAACTTGAAGTGAAATTCTACAAACCAATATATGTCGGTATGTACATACTCGATATATCGAAAACGTGTTTGTACGAGTTCCACTATGATCATATGGCTCCGTTGTATCGTGAAAAATGTAAGATAATGTACACCGATACCGATAGCCTTGTCTATCACATTGAGTGCGAAGATGTATATGAAGGTATGAAGCAAACTATTGTCCGGTTCGACACGAGTGATTATCCCATCGATAATGTTTTCGATATTCCATTAGTAAATAACAAAGTACCAGGTCTTATGAAGGATGAAAAGAACGATGCTATAATGACGGAATTTGTCGGACTTCGATCAAAAATGTATGCGTTAAGAGTAGATGGTAAAAAGGATACCAAAAAAGTTAAAGGTGTAAAGAGTGGCGTTGTCGCAAGAACAATAACATTTGATGATTATATGCAGTGTTTAAATGAGGAGATTGAAGTGTGTCGGAGCCAAACGTGTATAAGATCCACACTGCACGATGTATATACTATTCGCGAAAGAAAAATTGCACGTAGCCCACACGATGATAAGCGATATATCATACCCAATAGCACAAACACATTGCCATGGGGGCATTACAGAATACCATGTTAACATCGATATATTCTATAACATTGCAATCTTTTTTGTATATTCTTTAACTGGTAGAAAATAAAAAAGAAAAAAACATTACCCTTTGTAATCCATATATTCATTCAAACTGTTTCCCTCCATATCGTCGTGACGCATTTTTCCAGGGGAAAAAAAGATTCAAATGCGAGGAGCAAAAAAAGAGCTACCTAAGGGACACATGATGCGATGTCGGGGAAGACGGACTCTTCATCCTTTGCAGCACGTGCGGAGATGGAGACAGCACTTGACCGCCACCTGTTGGGGCTTTCGGCAGAGAGGAAGGAGTCATAAATTAAAAAAAAAAAGATTTTTTTATTGTTCACTACAAATCAGATGTATTTATCCAACTATTGTGGGTATTGTCGGAACCCAACCATTTTACAAACATGCGATTGCCACGTTTCTTCAGTACTTTTTCCACGAGATAGATATCGGGATATTTAACTTTTAGAAGCTCGTGCTCGTAGAAACCACCTGCAATAGGTTTATCCATATGGTCTTTCACAGGCTATACATTACAGGGCTTTTGTTTCTCACGCTATATGTTGTAAATATTTCCGTTGGCCAGTTTGGTGTGTAACCCTTTTCAAATACACTCATAAATATGCTGATTCTCACGTTATCGCCAATTTTGAATTTTGGTGGCTTCTTCATTGGAGGGTGAGTCTTGTTAAAACTTGTCGCAATATTTTCTTCTCGTTACCGACATTGACATTCCTTGGCTTCTTTCTAATTGCACGGTGTACAGAGTCATTATACTCGACAATTAAATTATCAAGAATATCGATCCACATAAAATTACCACGAAGGCTAAATTGCATCCACATTTTGTTTTTCAGTGTACGATTGAAACGCTCGCAAATGGATGCTTTTAAATTACTATACGTTGAATACATGTTAATATTGTGCTTTTCCATTAGAGACTTGGAAGTGAAATTATAAAATTCTTTTCCATGATCGACATGCAAGTTCTGTGGTGTCCGTCCTTCCTTATCGATTATCGACTTCATTGCGGCTGCTGTACGTGTATGTCTGCCATTCGTACTCAACATTGGTGCGGCCCAGGCGAATTTTGAGAAAGTATCGATGACGGTGAGGAGAAATTTATGTTTGGAGTTTTCACGCGCGTATGATAACATATCGACGAGATCAGCTTGCCAGGTTTCGTCCAAACCACGGATGTCCACATGTCGACGAGGATAATTCCGTCGAGCAGGCCTATGTAGCTCCAGCACGAGAGCGCTCTTTTTCTCGTTCATTTTCTAGTCCACTCAGTCGCGCATCCAGCGCAGCAATGGTGCGTGAATTACGAATCACCAAATCTTGTAGAGTTCTGACATCGGCCTCGAATGTTTTTCCAATGTCTCTCATCGTAGCTTCAAGTCCATTAACCAACAACTGATTACTCTCATTCATTTCTTTGCGTATGTTCTTAATGATATTTCGAGATTTTTTATGTAAAGCACTTAGAGTGATGGCGTCGTCTTGTCCTTCCGGATTAGCGAAGTTACACAATCGTTTCTGCCCCAAGTCATAATGGCCATCTGCGGTCGTTCTAAACCCAATCCCAGGTCGGCCCGGAGGACCTTGCTTACTGAGGAGCACACTCTTATTTAATTGGCGTCCAAACACATCGACACTCGTGTTGAGAATGCGTGAATTCTCCGATGCTGAGTTAATAAGTGATTTCAGCTTCGCGCAATTCCTCGATAATCGATATGATTTCATTCGAATGCGCAGAATTTCCTGCTGCTTGCGATGCCAAAAGTAAGCGAAGACGATCTACTAGCTCATTTGGATTATCCCAATAAATATAGTCCAATTGGGTGTTTTTTCTGGCTAGGTTATACTTTGGCATACCTTTTCCCACATGATCGACTATATTTGCGATATAAGTGTTGAATTTATGGCAGGTATTGCGTCGTATAGTCTCATTAGGCTTGTAAAAATTTTTGTGCGCATTTGTCGAGATGACAATCTTTTCATAGTTTTTCAAATCGTCCGGTGTGAGAGTTTCCTCATTGGGCACTTTTTTAAACAACAATCCGTTAATCCAATAGCTTTCGGATAATTCACATCACCCACACGAATATGTTGAGACTCGAAAATTATCGGAGAATTGCGAATCATTCATTTGTTTTCCGTACACCATACAATACATCCAAGTCCGCCTTTCTATTTGTTCGTAATAATAGGAGATATTCACCGATTAATTCATCAACATTCTGCGAGTCGTCATCATCCTCATATATCAATTTGAAAGAATCTTGTGTTTTACTGTTGAAGGAATCTTGTATCTCATCCTTCAATTGATTTTTCACACTATTTATCGCATCTCCTTCTTCAGCATTATCACTCACTTTTTCATCCTTAATTTCCTTCTTCGCTACCTCGCCGTTTTTACACGACACCAATTTCTCCAGTGGTGTCACAATAGGCTTAAAGACATCTTGCATTCTCTGCTCATCGCTATCTTTTCCTATTTTCATGATTCGATGCTGTCGTCTGATTGCATTGCTCGCCTTGGCAATTTCACACAATACATCTTTTTCACGCAAACGTTGTTCGGTCTTCATGTTGCCACTGCCAAGGTATGCACAATACTGTCTCTTCAACCACCAGCGATGAATCATTTATCAATGGTCAGAAAAGAATCAAAACCCATCCTATATCGACCCTCATTAATACCACTACCCTTGTCAATCGTGATAAATGCATACTTGTCGGAATTCCAGCATTTCATGCACATGTTTTGAAAGCCGTATAAGTCATATCCGTATTAACATGATCGTTGTAGACGTGTTTGAGGTTCATATCGTTCTGCTTGAAAAGCACCACGAAATTTGCATTATCTCTCACGAGATGTTTGGGGATACGTCTGACAAAGATAAAAACTGTCAACAATCTCGTGTCTTCCCATGGAAAAGAAGGCTCTAACATTATCCTGTTTTTCACACGCTATATCATCAAAGATGAATATAGACTTGGATTGTGCCTCACTTGGTGCAACTTCACTCACAGGTTCGAGCAACTTATGCTTTGGCTGCTTCAGCGATTTGGAATACAAGTAAATGTTCTCAAATCTCAAACCATTGGGATGGATGATAAGAGTGAGCAGAGCGTTAGTTTTCCCACAATTCGATGGACCACAAAACAGTGCACGTATGCTATCCGGCAATAAATTTCCATGACGTTTTTGCCGCTTTTTCGCTCCAGCATCTTCGACTAATTCATCGAAATTTATCACGGGAAGCCCGCCTCCGATAGTTTGCTTGTTGGGCGTCATCTCGCACACGACTAAAGGCGAAATCATATAGATAGCATTCTTATAGGGATTATCCATCAGTCGCGTATTGTCTTTAGACATGATTGTGCATGGTAAGAGTGGTAAAGGTTTCGTCGACCGCCTAATCAACAAACTCCCCATTGAACTACATCTGCCCGGGTATCAGTTTTGCGGACCAGGCACGAAGTTGACCAAGCGGCGTGCTCGTGGTGATCCGGGTATTAATCCATTGGATACGGCATGCAAACAACATGATATTGCATATTCGAAAAATCCGGATAATCTTGAAGCGAGACATTTGGCGGATAAAGTGTTGTCTGAACAGGCTTGGCAACGTGTTACTGCTAAAGACGCTAGCATCGGTGAAAAAGCGAGTGCTTGGGGTATGGCAAATATTATGAGGACAAAGAGAAAATTCGGTATGGGGATGAAGGCCCGTAAGGGTGGCGTTGGTTTGAAAACAATAATTGGCGCCGCAAAGAAGACAATGATTGAAAGTAATGATCCACAAAAGATTATTAAATCAGCTCTAAAGGGTGCTCGTGCAGCTGTAAAGACACAAGGTGGCAAAGTGTGCACACCTCGGGTTCTACCTGTACCTCATAAAATTGGTGGTTTATGACCGTTCCTCGTGACCATTTTTTCGGGTCTCAGCGCTGCTGGTGCTTTGTCAGGTGGTGCGGCTAGTATAGCTAAAGCTGTAAATGCTGCTCAAGCAGCTACACGTGAATTGTATGAGAGTAAGCGCCATAATCGAACAATTGAAGCAATTGCATTGGGCAAGGGCTTACATCTGAAACCATATAAGCAGGGATTGGGTCTTCATATCAAGCCAAAAAACTGGAAGTAAGGCTAACTCACCGACCCCTCACCGACATCGACTTTCTTAAATATGCGAAAATCCTCAAGATTCCGTATTTCCGTGGGGTTTACATGCGCGATACATTACCAGCGAGCGGACCCCTGAAATGTGAAGCAGCAATTGTAAATTTGGATGAAAATGTCAGTCCTGGAGCACACTGGGTCGCTTACAAAAAGACTGGATGACAAGTCATGTACTTTGATAGTTTCGGCAATCTTCCACCACCATCCGAACTCATGAGATATTTTCGTGTTGGTAGCGTTAATTATAATTATAAGGGATATCAGGAATGTGATACGATTGAATGTGGACATTTGTGTCTGAAGTTTCTTTCTCGACAATTGCAGCACAAAGACATACATACACTATATATAGTTAGGAAATGACGTGGAGAATTCAGTTGTCAATTTACCAGCACCATGGATGATAGCTTAACCTTGACCATATCTGGCTCATCGTCCATACTCGAGGCGCAGTACTTTCCCCCCATCGAACCCTCGCCACACAAAACTTATACCCTCGGTCTCATTGAATTGTTAACCTTCACATCTATTCCAAATATCGACGTTGACCATGATAAACTTTACGTGGGAGATGAGGTGTTGACGATACCTACGGGTAGCTATGAAATAGAGGATATTGAGGCGTTTGTACAAGCAGAGCTCACGCGTAAAAACATCAATATCAGCATTAAACCGAATAATAATAGGCTACGCAGTGAGATCGAGTGTGATCATGATGTCGATTTTTAGCCGAAAGATACTATTGGCCATCTTCTAGGCTTCACCGCACGCAAATTGGAAGGCAATAAACGACACGAATCTGACCTTCCTGTAGCCATTCTCAAAGTGAACGCCCTACGCGTTGAATGCAATATTACCGCTGGAGCCTATATTAACGGACAAAAAGTACACACAGTTCATGATTTTTTTCCATCTGTGCCACCGGGCTATAAGATCATTGAAGTTCCTTCACACGTTATTTATCTGCCAATCATAAGCCGAACGATTGATGCCATGTAGCTTCGCATAATGGACCAGGACGGTGATTTGATTTTGCGCGGTGAAGTAATCACCATACGCCTGCATATAAAGTCGTGATGGGTATAGTTTTCAATAGATCTTCCAATAACAATACACGGTCATGGATAAAAACAATCAGTCGTCGGTCAGTGCCCAAAGTGCTAAAACCTTAAAACGTGCTACTCTTGAAGAATTTGGGTCTCAAAGTGCGTGGCGAAAGCGTGTAAAAAATTATTTAGTCTGTGCTTTGTGCATCTGTTGCGTGAAATGGAAGAAGAAATTGTAAACATTCAAACGCCCGTGGTCTTTGATGAATCCATCATCCATTGTGAGATTCACGCTCATCAGCCATATGCATCTTCAACCTTCAATAACAGCGATGAAATTCGTATTGCCATCCAACATCAAGACTCGTGAACAATGCCATTTGTCATTTGTTTGAGGAAGTGTGATATGAATTGAATGCCATAGAAATTGATCGTAATAAGAATGTCGGTATTACGAGTGTAATTAAGGGATATTCATCTCTCTCACCGGCCAAAAGTTCTATGCTCGAGAACACTGGATGGCTCGATGTCGAAGAGATCAAGCAGATTGTAGATGTATCGGGAAACTTTGATGTGTGTATACCGCTCAGCATGCTCCTCGGATTTGCTGAAGATTATCGGAAAACTTTCGTAAATGCCAAGCACGAGTTGATTCCCACAAGATCAAAGACCGATGACAATGCCATTGTACAAACAGCGCCCGAAGACCACAAACTCACATTGCATAAAATAGAATGGCTCGTACCATATGTCACAGTCTCAGGTCAGCGAAAAATTCAACTGTCAAAGTTTCTCGCCAAAGACGCACCAATTTCCATGAGTTTTCGTACATGGGAACTGTACGAATATCCATTGCTGCCTGCCACCTCCAAGCACGTGTGGTCTGTGAAAACCTCGAATCAGCTGGAGAAGCCACGATATATCATACTCGTGCTGCAGACCGAACGGAAAAATAAGAAACAACACAATGCGAGCCACTTTGATCATTCTAACCTGAGCAATGTCAAACTATACCTCAACTCGCAATGTTATCCATATGGAAATTTGAATTTGAACATTGATCGAAATCAATATGCTCTACTCCACGAGATGTATGCAAACTTTCAGCCGACATATTAAAACAACGAGGCTGAACCATGGCTGAGTAGGATGGAATTTTTAGAAAAAGCCCTCCTTGTTGTCATTGACTGCTCAAAGCAAAACGATTCTCTCAAGTCCGGTCCTGTAGACGTGCGTCTTGAGTTCGAATTGAACAACAATATTCCACCGCAAACCTCAGCATACTGCATGCTCCTCCACGATCGTATTGTCGAGTACAATCCAATTAGTGGTGGGGTGAAAAAATTAGTATAAAATCATACCGATGATTCGCGTCCACGTCAGTCAACATGGAGCTTATCATCAATGTGCACGGCTTTAAGAGACCCATCAACAAATTTGTCCTAAAGGAGATGTCCATCATCAAACTCCTTTACCGGCCAAGTACAAAATGACAAACAAGTGGCTGGAACGCAATTTCCATGGAATACGATGGGATCACAGCGGCATACCATACGAGGCAGCTAGAAAGACAATTCGAGAAATCTTGCAAGGAGCTCCAACGGTCTATGTGATGGGTTTCGAGAAATGCTGATGGCTATCAAGATTCACGGATCCCGCAACAAAGATCATCGACTTGGAAACTCTGGACTGTCCATCGCTGCAGAAGTTGCCGAAAATCACAAACTCCAAATGCCCGCACCATTTCTTCAACACGAAATACAACTGCGCTCATGTGAATGTAAAATCGTTGAAAAGCTGGTTAAGTGTATACGAAGCGTTGTGTGAGCGAGGGATTTTTTTTTTAAATGAATAATAAAACATTTCGATGAAAATATATTATTTGTGTTCTTCATTTATTCAACGACGAAAATCGTTTGAATTTCTCTTTCTCATAAATTTCAATAATACAGTTTTTTTTTAAATACATTTTTACATATTCAACACTAAAAACGTCAAAAGCGATGGCGAGGTGACTGTGATGCGGACGGCTGTTGCACTTAACGATGCTGCCCCAACTAATTTTGTCTTTTCCACCATGCTCAAAGGCGATGGAACTTGACGCTGTTGTATTTTCTGCAATTGCATGTAGAGTTGACCCTGGCGCGCCAGTTACAGCATACTCTCGATGATGCGGACAGCCGTTTGACGATGGTGTTCCAACGAATTTTGTCTTTTCCACCATGGTGTGCTCACGTTCGATAGAACTCGACGCTGTTGTATTTTCCACCCATGTACCTCATGAAGAGATGATGATCGCGTGCCTATTGCCGCATACGCTCGAACGTTTCGAAATCTTCGTCGAAGGCCTCCACAAGTCGCGCTGGTAAGAAGACAGTGAACGCATTCGCGATGTCAGCGATGTAGCGTTTCCCAAACTTGGTTTGTACGGCCCTCATGTCGGAGATTGGATGCTCCGAGTGAACGATGAGTTCTGGCAGCTGCCTCGTTGGAAGGAATTCCGCCATTCTCCGCCAGACTTTGTTGATACTCGTGAAATCCATTTTCCACACTTTTCTCTTTTCAAAAAATGTTCAAAGTTATTTTTGACGAGGTTGATGTGGCGGTGGAATAGTGCAGTCTGAGCTTGGTCCATGAAATTATAAGCTCCCTCGTTTTGTAACTCCACCACTCAAATTTTCAAACTTCTCTCCACTTTTCCAATAATGAAAAATGGGGTCAAACACGTTCGTGGAATCCGGTCCTCCTCCCACGTGGGAAGTTTCCTACCTCATGACATTTTTCACAGTCTCGACGTTGAGGTGGGGGGCCGTCAATGTGATCTTTCATTTGTAGCGTATTATAATGCTCCATGCATAGAAGATATGATATCACTTGACTGTCGTTGCGATGATGTTCTGGCAAACGATCCCACAGTAAACCAATATAATGGCCCCTATATTTTAAGAGCAAGACCTTTGGAACTTGTTCGAGCTCGTTTTTGGTCAAGTCGAGGGGGTGTTTGGCCGGATGCACTGCATACATACTCGCACATGTGAACATCTTGACGTTATATTTCGGAATGAAAGCAAAATCTCGATGGGATTAAAATTTGTTTTTTTGGAACAAGGACTCCTCTCATACCCGCAGCTACATATAATAAATAAGGCATTTTATGGCACTTTGAAAGGCCGCCCTTCATATGTCAACTGCAGTTTTTTATATTATCGAAAAAAAATTCTAGCCACTCATAGTTGTTTCTCTCTCTCTCTTTCTCTCTCTCTCTCACACACACACAAACACACACACACACACACACACACACACACACACACACACGCACACACGCACACACGCACACACACACACTCACACTCACTCACTCACTCACTCACTCCCTCACTCACACACACACACACACACACACACACACACACACACACACACACACACACACACACACACACGCACGCACGCACGCACGCACACACGCACGCACGCACACACACACTACACACACACACACACACACACACACACACACACACACACACACACACACACACACACACACACACACACACGCACACGCATATCTAAATTGTTCTTTGTACGGACCTCCAGTGACGTAATAAAAAAGCTCCGCCTGCATCGATAATATGTAAATAATTTTAATGATTATAGTAAATCACACGATTTTATGAGTTTTCAACATTTACCCACCGCCCTATGGTGTCAACGGCCCCGAACCAAACCCCCCCTTATCGCTCAGCATCGCGTATCATCACGCCCCCACTCTTGGTTATCTCGCGCTAGACCCCCTCTCTGCGTCGTCTTCCCCCACCCCGCCGCGTGACGTCTGTACTCGGTCCCCCGCGCTGGAGCCCCCGCCCGCTCCCCCTGAGATCCCTGAGTTAGAACCGGTCCTGTTATACTACTCTCGGGGCCGTCGTCTCGGGAATGACCGATCGAGGAACCCCTAACCATCGCGAGCACTGCGTTCATCTTTATTTATTAAAAAATGCTCCGTTCATCACTCTTGCAACATCGTCAGCCTTGTTGACGGAAAATGACCAAACGTAAAATGAAAGCAAAGACAAACTCGCGGCCGTCGTATCGGAAATGACCGAGAGAGGCCCCCAAACCCACGGCGAGCGCTGCTTTCATCGTTGTTTACTAATAAATACTCCGTTCATCGTTCTCGCGACGTCGTCAGCATTCTTGACGAGAAATGACCGGAAGTAAGATGAAATCAGAGACAAACTCGGAGCCGTCGCGTCGAGGATCGCTGACCGAGACCACAAGAACCATCGCGAGCATTGCTTTTATTTTTGCTTATGAACAAATGCTCCGGTCATCGTTTTCGCGTCATCGGCGGACTTCTTGACGAAAAAAACCGGAAGTATGATGAAAGCAGAGACAAACTCGGGGCCGTCGAATCGGGAATGACCGATCGAGTCCCCCAAAATCATCGCGAGCACTGCTTTTATCTTTGTTTATAAACATGTGGTCCGGTCACCGTTGTGGCGGTATCGTCAGATTTCTCGATGAAAAATGACCGGAAGTGAGGTGAAAGCAAGGACATACTCGGAGCCGTCGCGTCGAGGATGACCGACCGAGACCCCAATAAAGGGATGAAAAATTAAAGGGGCACATTTCTTGCTCCTTAGACGTAAAATGACGATGGTTAAGATGAAAACAAAAGTTCGTTATCTTTCTCACTACTTTGGTTTGCATGTAATTCTGCACTAACTAGTCATCAAATCTCACAAACGAAAATAAATCTCTGTGTTGAATTTTCTTTTCTTCAATCGTTATCGATTGGAAAATCGTATAGCTATTTGTGTACAAAAGGCGTATGAAGGTTCGCTTGAGGGTATCAACGTAATTCAATGCACCTCATTTTAACTCGCTAAATTATAGCATGCAAACAAAGAATTCACAGATGATCATTTCATACAATTTCGTAAGGAGTTTGAAATGAAAAGAAATAAAAAACTGTTTTTTTTTTAATATTTATTGAATAGTCAATGGGAAATTGTCAGAAAAAATACAGATCTTTCCCACAATATTGGGAATTTTTTTTTAGTTCAAAATGTGTAGAAAATTTTATAAAATCATCATCAGTTCAGTGTTGATTCGATTTTTTTGTTTGCATGCTATAATTTAGCGAGTTAAAATTGGTTGCATTAAATTGAATTGATACACCCAAGCGAATCTTCATACACCTTTTTACACGCATCGCCATACGATTTTTCAATGGATAACGATTTACAAAAAATCGAAACTTTACAATTTGCTTTTGGTTGTGAGATTTGATGAGTATTTAATGCAAAATTACACGCAATCAAAAGTAGTGAGAAAAATACCGAATTGTTTTTTTTCATCTTAACCATGTATCCGGCTAAAAAAATACCTGGCAATATCGATTATTTTCGCAATATTTGCAAGCTGGTGGTGGATTTGCCAAAACGTCAGAAAATGCATTTTCTTAAAAAATTTTTAAATCAATATTTAGCTTAAGGCAGTAGTCTGCTTTAGAAGCCGAAAAAAGCGTTTTTTCAGCAATTTTTATGAAAGGGAAGGAAATGATTGCGGTAAACGCAAAACGGTAAATTTTGAGACGATAGTGTATTATATTCAAGCTTTAAAAAACAATTTTTATTATTAAAAAATATTGAAATTTTTCAAAGTTTGAACGATTTTTCTGGGGCGCCTGGAGCCTGCACTTGTAAATCGGTGCCGGTGATGGAGGTTGTGCGATGCATCTGAAACAGTCGAACCAAATTCTTTTTTAGTTTTTTTAAGTTCCTTTTCTATATGAACTAAAAAAAGTACCGAAGAAATGATGAAATTTCAAATTTTTTCGAAGTTTGAAAAAAAAATTCACTTTTTTGAAAAAAAAAAAATCCACTTTAAGTTGCAAAACAAGTAATTTAAATAGTACTTTTGTCCAACTTTTTCAGTTCAAATAGAAGATAACTTAATACTGAAGCTAGATCACTTTGATTTTTTTCGATCGGACATATATTGTTTTTGCTATTGCCGTCACCGTCTTCTTAAACTTGTGAAAATGAAAACTCGAGAAAACGGGCTTTAAAGTTTTCGGTCCAAAAAAATATAAGTTTTTGGATACTTACACTAATTAGATGTTAATCAGCTATCCCCGGGCCATACAATAATCCTTCCTCTTCTTCAAATCGATTTTTTGAAGCCTGTAAAGCAGACTACTGCCTGAAAAAAAATGTTTTCGTTCAAATACCGAAAGGAACTTATAGAGGAGTTATTCGAGTTTCTGAAACCGACCTTCCGTTCGCTGTACGATTATTACTTCAGGAGATATCGATGATCAACGCAAGAGCTGAATTTGCGTTCAATTGGCGGGATCTCAGCGACAAGTGATCGCACAAAGAGCAAAAAATACCAAATTAAAGCCAAATGATTAGCACCCAAGCATTAATTGAGGCAGAGCATTTTGTTTAGCCCGTGGATGATGTTGAACGACGAAAAAAATGAAGCTTTTTTAATCGCTCCATTTTTTATCTTAGCACCGAAGTGACCATAAAAAACCTGAAAAATTTGCTCACAAATGCTTATTTGTGAGCACATTTTGGCTTCTCGAAACGTCAGCTGCTGCTTGACGTTTCTCCGTGACGTTTGCGGCCCCATGACAGCCGCGGCGCGAACACAGCAGCGGAAGCTCCAGCGCCTACTCTCTCCGCTGTATCCGTTCGCAGGTTCTGCCGTTCCCGAGAAACTGCGGAAGATAAACCCAACGTTTGAACTATCGTTCGATTTCGAAATTTTGATATGGTTTTTCTCAGTGATAACATTTTTCGAGCCACTTCTATTCGGATCTTCCGTGTTCAAAATCGAATCGACTTCGCTTCGGTCGACGCGAAAGGCCATTTTCATTTTTTTTTCAAAATTTTTAATTTTTTTTCCATGAAATTTATTTTTTTTCACATGAGCCCTATATTCTATTCGAAAAGTTCCTGAAAAACTATTCAAAAAGCGCACCTCAACTGATTCGAAATGGCCGCCCAAATTGATTTATAAATAGGTGGCCATCCCCAAATTGTCACTCTGTAGGTATAGCTATAGCTGAGCCCATCAGCTATAGATATGGTAGGCGCTCGATGAAAAAAAAACTTTCAAAAATCGATCTCTCGCAAACTATGGCGACTCGCCAAAAATCCTTTTAGGGGATATCTTGTAATATCAAAAGAAAGGTGTATGCCAAATTTCAGGTCGAAATTCGGTTTCCACTTTTCGGAAGTACACCCAAAAAGCGATAAAGCGAATCTACCTTGAGCCGTTGATTAATTTTTTTGTTCAATTGCCTTCATTGGGGGACTTCCTCTCTGTTGAGAATAACGTACGTCGGGGGTCGAGATCAGATATTTTCGAACTCCTGTGCTTCAACAATACACAGTATTGCTTTCATATATACGTTGCGAATATTGAGATTATGCGAGAAAAGTATGGTAAACGGGCTGGCGTAGCTCAGTGGTCATAGCATTCGACGAGCAATCGAACTGCTCCTGGTTTGAATCCTGGCCCAGAAGCGCCCCGCATTTTTTTCGCATAGTTCTCTGAAGTTTTTTCCGGGGCAACTGTGACCCCGATGCATCCATGTTTGGCAGTTCGTTAAGTGTGCGATACAAGCCTTAAGGTAAGCCTTAAGCCTGTCGCGGAGGGTCGTATTTTGTGGGGCCATGACGCGGGCCCTGCTGAATCATTGGTTTAAGTACAGTGGTGCTTAATAATATAAGTCACAATCAATATCATACCGTGCTATAAACTGGAATAAAAAATTTCGCGCAAATTAGTTGACCTTTTTACATTTTCTCTGAAAAGTCGCGGCTTCGATAATTCTTCTGCTAGTAATATTTTTCTAATTGTAAGTTTTATGATTAATATTTCTTTTAAACATTCAGTGACCCCCTATTTTAATTGTCGCTATTGAATATTTAGATTTTTACACGCGTGAGCAGTTTACATCACGCATCTAGAGTTATTTGGTGTATAAATTATTATATAAAAATGTGGCCAGCGTGTCATCTTTATACAGCGACGTCTAAATGAGACGAATTTTAGAGTCGTAATTTTTCGTTAAAAGTTCGGTAATATGGCTAAACATTTTGCCATTATACCGAAATGTATTTTTACTTGATTATAGACGAAAATCAGCTAATTGTTAAATATTCGGGTTCGTGAAAGGAATACCTTAAAAGGCTTGTGTCGCACACTTAACCCTTTGCGGCATTATTACGTGTAACACTGGTGTAACATCTAATTCGATTCAGATTTGAACGATTCAAAAGTGTTTTTTAATGAAATATGGCGGTTGTAAATGCGTTTCAAGGTTCCTAGGACTTCAATAATTACTAAAACATACCTATTAAAATTTTATTTTTCACGTAGCGGGTGTCATTCACGAAAGTGCAAAAAAATGTGCACGTAAAGAAAAATGTATGTTTCAAAGGGTTAACGAGCTACCAGCCAAACACCTACCCGAACAAAATGCGAGGCGCAAAATCTGAGCCGGGGTTTGAACCCGAAAACTTTCGATTGCCGGTCGAATGCCCTGACCACTGAGCTACGCTAGCCCGCTTACCATGGTTGTCTCGGATAGTCTCCATATTCGCAACCTTACAACATATATGTATATATGCGTGTGTGTGTCCGATGTGTATATGCGTCTTTGAACTGATATAAATGTGTTACTCATACATATAGTAAATTTATATTTTCTTGTAGAAAGGAAATATATGGAAAACTGATAAAAAGATTTCTGATCGCAAAGATCGCGAGCAGATGCACTGCGCGCAAATGCATTTTGCGCTTGGCACGGATATATACATGTGTCCATATTCTACAAGACCTGTAATCGTGGAAGACATACGCTGACCGAGATCATCAAAGTTATGTAGTGTACACGGATCAGTTGATTCGATATAAAACAATTCTTCGTTTCGATATAATTATTATTAGAAACAAAAAAAAATATTCGTGATTATGAGTGCCGGATTAAAATTATTGCTCGAAATATAATTCATTCTTTTTTCAAGAACTACGACTGGAAAGTACAAAACGAAAATGATTCGCTGCAACTTTATGTGAATGAGAAAGAACTTGTTTTCATTCAAAATTGTGGTGTTAACTTATTTTTAACCAAGCTCATACAGAGCGACGAAGCATGAAAAAATCTAATTTTTTTTTATTCCGCTATTCGTTCACAAGCAAATTAAATATTCAAGCCAGACAGGTGAAGTAAATAAAAAAAAATTACAATACTTATGGTTTTACATTAATCGGGGAACCTGGAGTAGAAAATAAAAAAACAATGTTTTTTTGTTGTTTGAATCGTTGAAGAATATAGGTGTATAATTCCTCTTCCCATTATTGTCACCTTATTGGCACACTATACTGGGGAGGATTTTTTCGTGAAACTTTTTTTTACATTGGCGTGAATGATAGAGGAAAACCTCTTTCACTTATCGACTTCGACCAGTGAAAATTTCCTGCTAGATTATTAGTAACCAGTCTGTATGGTGCACTAAACAAAATATGTGTTCTTCGTTTTGATTTTTTTAAATTAAAAATGATCCTCTTTTCTTTAATTACTTTAAAAGTAGAACAAGTATGTCTTTAAATTACAAAAAGGACCGCTTTGTTTCTGATACAACAAAATGTCTTTAAACTCGGCGATTGTTCGGCGTCCTACTCTACTTTCAAACTTGAAATAGAATCTCGTAGAAAAGAAATTTGTGTTCGGAATAGTGAGGCTATTAAATGACGAATTGCGTCAAAATATTCCAATGTAGGTAAGAATTCGCTTTCATATTAAAATCTACCGATAGGAATAAAATATTCAACACGTGTGCATGAGCTGCACGATATGCAATACGACAGCGTTTTGATTTTCAGTTGTGTTGCACGCATCTGTAATTCACAGCCCCCAAATATTCACAATTGGTTCTGCTGATTGCTCCTCAACGCGACTTTTTAAATTTCCAGTCCAGTGCGATAAGCTATATTTACTTGGAAAACAAAACAGTAAAAAATACAACGAGGTATAGTAAAACTTTTTATTTTTCCAACTATTTGGGCGGTTTTTTTCGAATCGAATACGTGCGGGGGTGCGGGCACAGTACCGAGTGATTCGGATTAAAATGCCGCTCGTAGAGGACGATAAGAACAAAAGGTACATTTCCTTTTCCCACACACAAACCATGAAACGTCACGACGGACTCAATGTGAGTCACGTAAGTTCCATCTGTGGTACACCGCGTCCACTGTACTGTAAAAATTCGGAAGAGTAACAAAGAAAATAGAACAGAAAAAAACAATCCCACGTTCTCGCGCACTGTACACGGAAAACAAATGTATACGGAAGAGGCTTAATTCTTATCATAATGCCCTGGCCGCCAGCTGTGATTAAATAATAACACGCAGTACTAGAACGAAGTAATGAATAAAGTGTGAACAATATACGCCGTGTTCTCTTGCACCAAGCTAACCGTGAGTAAGCTAGCTAGGAGAGAATCACGAGATGTGCGTCAACGAAGATCCGTTTTTTACTCCGCAAATCTTGTTTTTCATGATTTGCCGGGCAATAATAACGCCCGAACACGACATCGCGGTCGGTCAAAGTGTATAATCGTTTTGTTTTTCTTCTGCTTAACCAGTGATCATTGTATCAGCGTCACATACACTACCGGTTGAAAGTTTTCGGACACTCCGGATAATTGCAAAACTTTCAATCATCGGATAATTAGCCAAATAATGTTAGAATAATATAATTCATGAAATTTATTATTTTACGAAAATACTATATAGCCCTATATATAATGACTTATATTATTTCTAATATCATTTTGCAATTATTGGATGTTTCTGAAAACGTTTGACCGGTAGTGTATATGTACAGCCTTGGTCGAAAGTATTAGGCACCTTATGTTTTTAAACATTAGTGGCAAGTTTTCTTTCTCGAGATAGTTTTCGTGTACTCATTGGTCTAAAGTATCCCGAAACAAAGTTCTGTGCACCGAGCATTACTCGTGAAGAAACAACGAAGGGCGTTACTCGTGTGGATACAACTCGTGGGCTTTTTCTCATATCGCAACTCTGCAGATATGGCTCAGTGGAAAAACCGAAATCTGAAATATTAATTTCGGAATTTAAGCGTTTCTGTTGAAAGAAATACCTAAGAAAACCGAGCTAAAATGAACCCCCAATCCGTGAACCTGGGTCGTTTTCGTCCTGCCCAAAATCACTGTATTCGCAGGCTGCTTAATATTTAATGAAAAAAAATATTAAAAATAAGAAAAATACCCTATTTTCCCTCGAGAAGTACGACCTAAGGATTGACCATCAATTTTTTCAGATTTTTTCATTGACAGTTGTTGGTTTGGTAGTGCAAAGACGAAAATGACCCAGGTTCACGGGATTAAGGTGTCTCAACTATGGATTGATGGTTAAGTTATGTAAAGGGAACACACAACCGCAAATAGTGAAGGCAGTAAAATGTTTGAGTCGCATTGTTCAATACGGCCTAACACGTATCAAAATGTCTAGTCGCCATTCTAATCGGAGGAGATTGAAAAGAAAAAAAATCACGACACCTCGGGAAGAGCGGATTTTTATACAGTCTTTTTTAGAAAATCGACGAAAAACGTCGTTTGATCTGGCCGCTGAACTTGCCAAGTAGACGGACACAAACCAATTTTTTCGAACAGTGAGAAGAAGGCCCAAAGAAGCTAGTCTTAAAGGATGTAAGGTCTGAAAGAAGCCACGACCGCCCGAAAACAAAAACACAAGAAATCAGACTTACTATGAGCCAAAATATATCAACATCTCTTCGAGGGAGATTGGTTCAAAATAATATGGTCCAATGAATCCAACTTTCAAGTAAGGATAACTTAATTATTATTGTGTACTTAAAAACCAAAATACTTGATAAAAATTCATGTTTATCAAATGATTGAGATGATGGTCATTGTTTCTGATGTTTACAGGTTTTTGGCATTGCTGGCACGACCTTTGTGAGACGAAGAGTGGGTGAACAATGCAGTCTAGAGTGCATGGTACTAACCATAAAACATGAAGGAGGCAGCATCATGGCATGTGCTTCCATGGCGATAAGTCCTTTGGAGAAATGTTCGTGCGTGCAAGGTTCATGGATTGATACTTCCTGTGCCGAAGATTTTTGGCGATGGTAACACAGAATCGATCAAATGTAGCCGTGAAAGATCGGCAACCACATAATAACACTGAAAGCGGAGCTTAAAAAAAGTTTTGCAAGAACGAAAAAATATCGACCCCGAAGTGTGTCTATACTGACTATTAGTGCGTTCTATCCCCAAAGGGTTGTCGCAGTCATCAACGCTAAAGGTGCTCCGACCAAATACGAATTAAACTCAATGTAAATCGTTGTTGAACATGTGTATGTATGATTATTTCACTCCTCTCAATGTTATTCCCGAATGCACGGAATTCTCTAAGGTGACTGCTAGTTTTGGCCAAGACTGTGTATGTGTTTATATATATATATATATATATATATATATATATATATATAGGGTGGCTCATTCACAGTGTGGCAATTAAAGGATGAATTGTAATTCAAATAAAATTGGCTGAAAGTTTTTTGGTTACGAAAGGGAATAAAAATACGACTTTTGTTTGACCATCAAAGGTTAAGATTTTGAATGAGGATACGTTTTATACGGTATAACGTATTTTTTCAATAACCCTGAACTTGGACCGTATGAACAATTTTTTATGAACAAATTTTTTACTGGCTTGAGGCCCTTAAAACCCTCTACAAAGACCTCTATAGCTTTAAAAAAATACTATTTACAAGATTTTTTTGTATTTATCCAAGGTGCACCAATTGCAACTTCTAACTCTCTTTGCTTAAAAAGTCCTTGAAGAAAAATGTGTATAAATAGTGTTTTTACAACAAAAAAATGTACAAAAGGTTCCAACGCGTGATACCAGAGTGTTCAACAAAAAATATGGGTTCTCGTTATGAATATTGACTTTAGTCCCCACGTGACTTCGGAAGGTACAAGCAAAGCCAAACTCAGATTCGTATATTTTTACCTCCCCAGAATCAAAGAAGTTGTGTTTGAAACGTTTTTTTTTAAATCACAACCCGTACTTTTCGATGTTCCAGTTTATAACACATTAAATGGGTCACCCTGTGTATATAATGCAGTGATGTATACATAGTTTTCGACCAGCGTGTCGAGTTGAACGATCATTGACCTTATTTTTCACCCTTGCAACGGACTGCTGAATCGATTAGAATGCGCAGTTCGCAAAACCATCCGGAAACTTTTTTTCAAAAGTCTGTGATGCCATAATGGCGATTAATAACTGTATAATGACAAAAGAATTTATTTTATAAATCCGAAGGATTTTGTTGTTGTTCGTCTCCAAAAGAAGATAAAAACAATACTTCAAAAATGAAAAGGTTTCACAACCTATATACCATACCGCATTTATGTCATGCACGCTGTTCGTTAACTAATCGCTCTCTAAAAATTCGAGATTGCGAAAAAATATTCATACTTCAACGATGCGACAATGTGCATCGCGCGATAATGTTCAGGGTGCGTACTCTGCCACTCAGAATTTAAATGATGCCTTTCATATAATGCTCGTTTTTTAATGTTTGCTCTCACGGAGAGTCTTTCATAATAAGTCCGATGAATAGTCAGTATCACATTGGACTGAGGCTTGAATAGCTCTATCCCGAAAAGTCGAAAGATCTCTTCGTGTTATCAATTCTGTTCCCCCTTCGTTGGAAATATATTGAAAAATTGAAGAATATTAAAAAAAATACTCTTGGCACGTAAGATATTTGGAAATATCGTCGCTCGTTCGCGTTGCTGTGCTTTTTACGACAATCGCAGAAACCATCTCACGTTTCTACGGTTTGGGAAACATTGCTAGTATAGCGGCGCAGATTTGTTGCGGATCGGTCTCGTGCGCGTTCAACGCCATGGCAGCCTGCACTTGTTCCTCTGGGAATATGTTGGCGAGATGATAGTGAAGACGTCGACGGGTATCTTGGGCTTGCGCATCCCATGCGGCTTGTATACTTGAGCCCGGTGGCGACGGGAGCAGATTTAATTGCGGATCCGAATTGCCGAGACGATGAGCTCGCGTTGGGACGGCGAGGGTCGTGCCACGGGGCGGCCAACCACGGTATGAGTCCGGAGCGGAGGCTATTCGCGTCACGTGCTGATGATTCGGATGTTCTGGTCGTTCCCATCTGCCAGAGGAAGAGTCAATGCAATTATTAGGTAATTGCAATGCTGCTCGACAGGTTTTCAAAGAATGTTCTCCAATGAAGTCCCCGTTAAAGTGAATTAAGACAAGTAATGAAGCGACGACACTACCGCCAAATAATAAGGGTACACTTTTTTGAAATTCCGATCGAAACGGAAAGTTATGAGACTCGGCCGAAAAGAGGAGCAAAGGAATTTTCGAGCTATTATACTATTCGAAAGATAACAATGGAAGCTCGATTTGGATTTTTTTAAAATTATCTGCTACTTTTTTAACCCACTAAGCAACCTTGAATGTGGTTGTTTTTTTGCGATTCCCTCCACTCATGAACTCGTGTGTTATTTTTTAGGAAAGGGCAAAAGTTATTTATTTTCAGAGCGACTTGAACGGGCCGATAACACTCCCGCTTCGCGTTAAAATTTTATTACTTCCTTGTTAATTAACCTTGTAAAAAGTGGTGCAGTTGTATGTCCGAAATATCTTGAGGTAAAGACATTCAGTGGAAGGAAATTAGATTTAAGTTATTAAAAAGATGTATATACATATATATTTTAGAAATCTTGCTTTGATGGCTCGTTAATTTAACAACCACAAAATATGTGTCCATATTTTTCGCGGTGGAAACTCACTTTATTTTGGATCCCTTTTGCCAAAAAGATTTTCTTTTTACAGGTTTTCCCAAAAACTCACTTCATGCCAATCGAATAAGGTGTCTCGTTGCTGGCGTGCCTTGTCAATGGTCGGTGCTGTATATTCGTAAGGGGCGAATTTATGACAGACTGTTGTGGTAAGACTTGCTGCTGTGGCTGCTGCTGCTGACTCGTCGGTAATTGCGGTGTTTGCTGGGTTTGCTGACGATACCTTCGCAGTTGATAGAGCCTCGGATCGCATGCCGGATTAAGTGTCAACTGACGCTGCAATTTTCTATGCAGATTCGCGGGTTCTGGATCTGGATTGTTGATTCGTGTAACTGGCCAGCCCAAGGAGGACGGATATCCTGAAACAATAAATGCATATCGTCAATTTATAAACATTTATGAACTCGAGTGTAATTTAACCAAAAATCATATCCAACGGAATCATTTTATATTATTCAATGTCTATCACCATATACATAGATGTTCCTTGAGGAGTAAGGGCTCTCTGTGGTTGTTCAGAATAAAGTAAAAGGAATCCAAATTGCTCAAGGAATATTTATGAATACGTCCCATTTGTCCCTATATGTCCCATTTGGAACAAATGTCAGAAGGTGCGAAAAGAATATTTATTTGTGTGCAAACGATTGTGTATTCCATCGTTCGGCCCTGGCGTGCCACATCTGGCACAGTCGTTAACACCTGTATTCTTCAAGGTACATATATAAATACGGTTTTTTGGCCTGGTTCCACAATTCTCATTAAGTGAATTACCGCAGTTTAAGGGCTTAGGATACTGTAAAAATGACAAACAATCGTTCGTCGCTAGAAGCAACTCAAATTGAAGAGGAAACTCCAACATATGGTGTAGGAGTTGCAAATTGAAGGTAAACTTATGATTCCAATGATAGAACTGCTAGTAAAACTGAAACGCGTTTTTCTCGAAACTATGTTTTTTTTTAACGGTGTAAACGATTTCTCGGCATCTGTTCGCCGGATTTACTTGGAATGTAATTTGGAGTTTTCTTTGTCTAGAAAAAACTTAACTATCCATAAGAAAACGCCGTTTGAAAATTCGTAAGTTTATGTCGACCTTATACATGTCCTTCATGACATTTCACGAGCGCCCGATTTTGACTGACCAGGATCTCGTTCTCGGAAGGTCAAATACGGTGAAAATTGCACAATAAATATATCAACAATGAATAGTTATCGTATGTTCATGTGCATTCAATTATCGTGATTACTGACGCCTATTTTAAAGTAATTTCTCTTGTGTGTTTCCAATATTCTTTTCGTTGGCCTCGAGACTAAGTTGTGCTGTAACAAAAACATGTTAGTTTGTCAATAAATACGTGCAGAAGTACCTTGTGCGTTTTGTGTCGCCATTTGTTGGCCATAGACAACGGCACTCGGTACTATGGTCGCGTCGGTAGTAACGTTCTCTGCCGATCTGCTCTTCGATGCTGAAGACGATGTCTTGATGCCGACGGGCAACGACGATCGCGCCTTGCAGAGAGGCTTATGCTTAGAATGAACGTGACCCACCGAAGTTGCAGATGGAAGTGGCAAACTGAGGCTCGGCCCGCGTGCTTGAAGATGACGCTGGGCATGCTCGACAAGTCGCTCCGTCACGGACTTCTGAGGATGTGGACCACGTTCCGGATGACGAAATTTACATTTGTTTCCGTATGTGCATTTCTGGAAGAAAAAATGCAAAAAAATAACGCTCCGGATGACGAAAGTGACATTTGTTTCCGTACGTGCGTTTTGGGAGAAAAACAGCACAAAATAGCCTAAGCCCACAGTGTACGCGCTTAAAGTGAAATTAGACGGTTGAATTTTTGTTAACTTCACTTATTTTCAGAGAATAATGGAAAAAATGCGGATTCGAAACTTAGGGGCAATGATAAAAACTAATATGGGCTGTTTGAAGTTAATTCAAAAAAATTATTGAACTTCATTGAAAATTCACAATCGGCTTCTTAACGAATACCCAAAAAAAAGAACTTTGTGATTTGTTTCAATAAAAAAAGGCGGCTAACTTACTATGTGTTTGATCCATTTTTTTGCCTATACCCTCTATGGCCTATGGTGGAATTGTTTCAAGTTTTTAAATCTAACCTGGAGTGAAATACCGAAGGGTTTCTTAACGCTCTGCATAAACTTGGGGCCTCAAAAAATAGGTCGACATTAAATTTTTTCTGATGAGCGTTGGGATGACGAGGTCGCGATTTTACATACAATTAATACATAGTCATATCGAGTTTCAGTTTCTTTATTGAAAAAGTTGATAAACAATGAAGTTATTTTGATTTAAACAAAGTGCTGCCATTGCTGCATGGCTATTCCGTATAGGTGGTTCTGGCAACTACCGTGATCTGAAATGAAAAATAAAAGAATGCACTTTTAGTATAATAATAAAACTTTCATACGACTGGATACGTTTTGGAATGTTGAAAATGAACATAATGGCAAGCTGTACAAAAAGTTCAATTTTCGACAAAAAAGAACTCTAATAATTTGTTATTATATAAGCATAAGAAAAATCATCCAGTCATACGACAAGAACGTTATAAACTATGCTATGTCTGAATTCTAGGTGAATTAGACGAGTGGGTTTTGAGACACGACTTATACCGTTTCAGGAAAAATATTTTCGAGAAAAACGGAAAGATAAAAAGAGTAGAACAATCTACATTTTTCAGGTACATTTTCCATGTAAATTTAGAACTGTGTTCAATATATTTGTTGTTTTTAAATTTGTTTTTGGGCATGGGAAATACAAATATGGAAGCGATTTATTTCCAAAATTGTTAGTCTTTTTTTATTTAAACAAATTAAATTGTTTCAATGACAATTGTGATAAAAAGGTGAATTTTAGAGGACATTTTCCTTTATTGGTGGACAACAAAAAATAATTCTTATTTGTTTCGCAAACTCCGTTAGTAATGGAGTTATAAACAACGACGGTTTTAGCCCTTCGACTGCACACTGGGTCGTTTTGACTCAATTTTTTCATCAACTGATTGTATCTCAAAATGGGGTAATCTATTCGGTTGCAGTGCGGCGTTCAAATGTTCCCTTACTCCTACTCTATGGGTGCACACTCAGCCCCCATCCTACATCCTGCCCGTATACTGTGGAAAGCTGTCGAAAAAGGACCCGGGGTCGAGTCGACCCCGTTTATGCAGTAGTGCGGTAAGATTGAAAACATTTTTTTTTGTGAAATTTGGTGTTTTATTACTACGTGTAAGTGAGTTATGATAGAAAATGCTCATAGATATTTTATATTTTGCGCTACTATAGTGAATTATGTATTTTGAATGCCGATGAAAAAACTAAAGTGTCCGTTATGCAGGAGGGCTACGTGCAACGAACTCTGAATGTACTTTTGCGTCGATTCCGGTAAATGTGAATAATAATAAGTCATTGAAGTAAAAAAAAATACGGAAAATATACGTTTTCAACAATTAAGGTAGTTCTGTAGTTTTGGTAAAATCTAAGGAATTGGCTGGAATCTAAGTATGGTGTAGATATGACCTTCATGGACTGATGTCCGAAAATTCAATTCGGTTCACCGTTTAGTTCATGAGATAATTGCAATTGAATATGGCTATTTTTGTACGCGATCCCTATACCTAACACGTAAACCGATAGGAGTTTGCTCGCATTTCTCGATATAGGTTCTAAACGGATCTTAGGATTTCAAAATAAAAACACACGTGTACGCAGTACTATTGTGGGATTGATTAAACAAAAATGACAAACTTTGACCGTTTAGTTTCGGAAATATCGACTTATGAAAAGGGGTAATTTTATCCCACACCGAATTCGGGCCCAACCATCTGTAACGGAATGGCAACAGTGTACGCTGCAGCCAGCTGATTAGTGCATGGTCTGGGAACTCGAAGCGTGTTTTTTCCCCCGCGTTACAGTAATTCTGAGACGGATGTGGAATAAATGTATTCTGCAAACAAATTTAATTTTGATGGCGCAATTTGTATTTACATCGCGCGAGCGGGCGCCTCCTTGCTTACCCGAACGTGTCACCTAGTATCCCGTGTTTTTTTTGCTTTTCTTCCTTTGCCTTTTGTTTTCGTTTCCCTCGATACGGAAAATAATAACTGTGTGTATCTTAAATAAATCAGTCTTCTCTCGTGTATCCCTTGTGGAATCTCTTTGCAGCTAACTTAAATCCCAACAGGTTATGGGCCCAGACAAATAGCACGAGAAAAGCCATGGTGATATGGAAAGTGCGAATGTGAGAATCGCGAAACTCGAGCCTTCGAATTTCTTGTGTTATCTCCCCGCCCTCGTGCAACTGTGGAAAATATAACGAACATAAACAAAAATGGAAAGCGAACTATCGAGAGTCACGAAGCTCAAAAACATCGAGAATTGGACCATCAGGAAATTCCAAATAAGTGTTCTCCTCAACTCACACGGAGCATTGACCGTCGCGCTCGGAACGGATGAAAAACCCGCCTCTTTAGAGGCAACCGCAAACGAGGCGGCACGGGCTGCACACGCAAAAGACCTCGAAAGATGGAGCAAATCCGACGCGACGGCACAGAAGATCATCGTCACAACCATTGGAGATCAACCCACGCTTCACATATGCAACTGCACAACGGCAGCAACGATGTGGCTGAAACTAACCTCGATCCTAAGCCTCCGATGACATAGCGACGCATATGGCCAAACTCGAGGACGTAGCGCACACGTTGAAGTTTATGGGTGAGAAAATTTCAGAATCCATGACTATCACTAAAATTCTCATGACCTTGCCCGCAAGCTAGCGACACTGCATAAGTGCGTGGGAGTCGACTCCGGCAGGAGAACGGACACTCGAAAACCTGAAAGCGCGCCTCATGACGGAGGAGTCGAGGCACATGTCACAGGAAGACAAGAATGGAAACGCACATTCAACTCACGGGCTGCGAGGAAAATTCAGACGAGATAGAGGTGGACGAGGCGGTCGCGGTGGAACGTCAAAATGTTCTTCGAGATCTGGAAACTGCTATGTATGCGGGCAGACCGGGCACTTTGCTAGAAAGTGTCCTCAAAAAAAAAAGAGGAGACGACAACCACCGAGGACCAGCAAGTCGCAACAACGCTTCGGGAAAAAAATTATATGGCGAAAGTCTATTGAGCGAAGCTCTCACCTCAGAACTTCCGCAATCAGAGCGAAGCGCACGCTGGTTTCTGGATTCAGGCACGAGCGATCACATGTGCAACCGAAGAGATTGGTATACGGCTTACGAAGCTTTTGACTCGCCTCTCCCAGTACGCATTGGCGATGTGACGTGTATCGACGCCCACGGGAATGGGAGCATCAACGTCACCATGTTTGACGGAGAGCGATGGAACGAAAACCATCTCGTTGCTGTTTTTTATGTGCCCAAACTGAAATTCAATCTGTTCTCAGTCGGAGCAGCACTAGACAAGGGTCTTGAGTTGCAATCGACAAACGCCAACTGCGAGCTGATGAAAGAGGGTGGCATCATCGCAAAAGGAGTTCGCAGGGGCAAAATGTACGTGATGCAGTTTGCGATCGCAAACTCTAATTCATCGGAACGGAAAAACGTACCACCGCAAGCACTCGTAACCTCGACGGACACGCTGAAGGATCGACAAAAGAAACTTGCGCATCAGAACTGCAGGCACGTAAAGCGAATTCTCGACAGATTTCAGATACCAATAAAAGGTGAGAAAAATCCATTTTGCGAAGCATGTACGATTGGGAAAATGCACCGACTCCCTTTTCCGGAGAGCAGTTCGGAAACTAAAAATATCGGTAAGATAATACACGCAGATTTGTGCGGCCCTATGCCGACCAAATCACTTGGCGGCTCGAGGTATTATCTTCTATTGAAGAATGACTGCTGGCATTACCGCGTCGTGTACTTTATCGCGAGTAAAGCTGAAACAACGGAATACGTCGAAACATTTCTCAAGAGGGCTGAAAAACAATGCCCGGACTGAGTTCGAGTTCTTCGCACTGACAACGAACTGGAGTTCGTCAACAACGAAATGAAACGGCTGACAGATAGACTCGGCGTGAGACACCAGCGGACGGTATCGTAAGCACCGAAGCTAAATGGATCAGCGGAAAGGGACAAACGGACGCTGAAAGAAGCGGGACGCACACTTATGCTCGGCGGAGGATTCGGAGCGGAGTTTTTGGCGGAAGCTGTCAATATGGCCATCGAAACGCTGAATCGCACCGGAACAAGCAGCATCAAGGGAACCACACCGTCGGAGCTCTGGTTTCAGCAAAAACCGAATCTAAAAGATTTGCACGTCTTCGGTGAGAAGGTTTTTCTTCACATACCGAAACAAAAATGCAAAGCGCTGGATGCCAAGGCACGAAAGAGCCATTTCGTTGGTTACGATGTCGATACAAACGGATACCGCGTCTGGTTCCCGGACGACAACAAAATTGGGACTGTAAGAGACATCATCTTCTCTGGGAAACTCGAGAACATGTTCACACCAAGTAAGCGTGATGACGAGGAGGTATGGCTCGGGGAGGAACGCTCTCAGAGCGAACACATGGACTCGAATGTCGACGCTGAGCCAGTAGAAGACATCGAGGAAGAACCTCGACAGCATGCGCCGGTCATCGAGGAAGAGCCTCAAGCAGCACCGGAAGAAGCACAAGGTAACAACGAGCGGAACCACCAGGAAAACGCACCATTTGGACTACGAGATAGAACGACGTTGAAACGCCCCAACAGATATCGCGATTTCATCGAGAGTTTGTTTCTAGCCGAGAGTCATACCAGCCTCTCTAATACCAAGAAGCTGTGCGTAGTGACCAAACCGCGCAGTGGAAGAACGCAATGGATGAGGAATTCAAGTCTCTCACTAAAAACCACGTATGGGAATTCGTCGAAGCGCCTCCAAATGCGAGGACTATAGAATGCAAATGGACGTATAAACTAAAGCGACACGCGAACGGGAACATGCGACGACACAAGGCGAGACTAGTCGCACGATGATTTCGGCAGATCGAGGGGATCGATTAACAAGAAACGCATAGTCCTGTAGTCCGATTCGACTCGATTCGCGCTATTATCGCTGTAGTAGCCTCGTCTGTGCGTATGCGGATCAAACAATTCGACGTCAAGACCGCCTTCCTGTATGGAGATATCGACGAAGTACTCTACGTGCAGCAACCGGAGGGCTACAACGACACCACTGTAAAAGTCTGCAAGTTGAAACGGAGCTTGTACGGCTTGAAGCAATCCTCGCGATGTTGGAACCGCCGGTTCACCAATTTGCTTAAAAGATTCAATCTAAAAACAACGGATGCCGACTCGTGTGTGTTCGTAAACCAGAACAAGAACGAAAATCTGATCCTGGAAATATACATAGGCGACGGATTGGTCGTCGCAAAGGACCATTCCTTGATTAACAAACTGCTCGCCGAGTTTGAGACGGAGTTCGAAATCACACACAACGAGGCGAACCGCTTCCTGGGAATGCAGATAGTACGAGAAGCCGACGGATCAATCTTCCTAAGCCAGGAGGCATACGCAAGGAGAGTCTTGGAACGATTTCGAGTAGGAGAAGCACATCCCGGAGCCATCCCAGCTGACCCGAACCAGGAACCATACTCACTCGAACAAGCGGGAGACTTGCCTGACGTCACCACAGCGCCCTATCGAGAAGTCGTCGGAAGCCTGACGTATCTATCAATAGCAACAAGGCCCGATATTACGTTCGCCGTAAATCAAGCCAGTACATACCTGGAAAATCCGACCACGGCGCACTGGAAGGCCGTCAAAAGAATTTTGAAGTACCTATAAGGTACGATCAATCACGGACTTCACTTTAAATGTAACGGTAAGAAGATGCTGCTCGCGTACAGCGATTCGGATTACGTGGGAGATCCCCAAACACGCCGGTCGACGACGGGATACGTTCTAAGATTTGCCTCCAGCACAATATCATAGAACTCGCAGAGGCAACAGGTCATCGACTTATCAACAACAGACGCGGAATACATGGCGGCCTGCCAAACCGCGAAAGAAATAGCCTGGATGAAAAGACTCGTCAAGGAGCTGCTAAAGGTGGAGGATATTTCCACAACGCTCTTCATAGATAATCAAAGCGCCATAAGCCTGATAAAGAATCCGGTGTTCCACAAATAGGTCACGCATATCGACGTAAGATTCCATTACATTCGGGAGAGATAAGCTGAAAACGACTTCGGATTGGAGTACGTAGCATCGAAGGAGCAGCACGCAGATATTTTGACAAAACCGCTGGCACGAAAACTACATCGATATCACCGAGAAGCGCTTGGGGTCCAGGCGAGGGACCTACTTTCACGGGATGACCGACAAGAAGAAACAGCGAAGCGATAAAACCATAGCGGGAGTGTTGGCGCAATTTGTTTTTACTCCTCGCTTACCCGAACGTGTCGCCTAGTATCCCGTGTTTTTTTTTGCTTTTCTTCCTTTTGCTTTTTGTTTTCGTTTCCGTCGATACGGAAAATAATAACTGTGTGTATCTTGAATAATTCAGTCTTCTCTCGTGTATCCCTTGTGGAATCTCTTTGCAGCTAACTTAAATCCCAACAAATTTGTTTAATTTATGCATGTATTAATTCGTGTTATATATATTTATATATAAGTGTGTGTGGGTGTGTGTATGTAGATATAACTTGGGTTATTGCAGAGCACTCGTCGCAGGAAATATGTACAATAGAATTCAATCCCATTCGGGCTTCCTTCACTATTTCCTCAAAAAATGTCTTTGTTATAGCGAATGCAATTTAAACTGCAGGCGAGATGTTGTAAATCCACGATCGGACGTCCTTCCACTGCCAATTTTTGTTGTTGATCGTTGAGGTTATGGTTATTCTCATCGCGTTTAGCCGCATTTGCTTGACACATGGCTGCCACAGCTTTCGGTCTCTTAGCAAGCGCCTTTTTTCTTGTGAACTTTCCTCTGTATCGCCTTTGGGTTGACATTTTTATGCTTGTTTTATTTATACAGAATATTTCGCGAAAGACGGATGGTAGAAAGCTCAACGCTATGACCGCAGAAAATCGGGCTGTTGCCATGATTACAGCGCCGCTCTCTATACGAGTATGAGGCCTATCTATGCATGAGGTGCGAATGTGTGGCACATATAGAAGGTACAAGCTCTGTCAAAAATTTACAACCAACAGCATCGTATAGGCATTGGATGGTACTATACGCTTCGACCGAAACTTTTGGCTCATACGTGTATCTACGGGACTACATTAATCTGCCCAAGGATTCGATTTTTTCTATATATCACTATCCCGAAAATGCTCAAATTCAAATCTCCGAATAAATTTACGTTTTGGAAAGACGGTCGACACCGTCTTTTTTCGTATCTACAAACATTCCTCTTTAAGACGGAATGACACCTCATCGCGGTCGGTATGGTAGAACAATTGTAGATACCCAAAAATCTCTGAAACGGCTCTTCAGATCCCGTCGACACTTTGACGGGAAAAAAAGTAGATTGGCTTATGATAAGCCAATCTACATTTTTTTTCTCAAATTCAGAAAATTTGAGGGGCAGATCCCCCTATGTTTCATCCCGGTGACGGCATTTGTTCATTAACAAAAATAAATTGTTTTTCGCGAAAAGAGTCTTGCTGGCCGCACGACTAAATTCACAAAAGGTCGTCTGCTGCCAACCTGCATGACAGCAGCTACTTTTCAAATTCAGCTGCTTATTGTTTATAATGAGACGAATCGATTGACCTATGATTTATTGCGTGGCCGACTTTGTTAAGTTAATTAAAAAATTGTTATTCGCGAATCACGCCTCCTTACTCGCACGAAAAATCCCAAAAAGGCCGTCTGCTGCTAACACGCATGACAGTAGCGACTTTTTCTATTTACGTGCTTATTCCATATACTTCGCCGAATCGATCCCCCTATGTTTCATCCCGGTGACGGGTTTTGTTAATTAAGAATAAAAAAAGTTATCCGCCATTCGGGTCTCCGTACTCGAACAAAATTTTCGTTCAAAGTCGTCTGCCGTCAACACGCATGACAATTGCGTCTTGACGATTTACATGCTTAATCTATATGAATAGACGAAACGATCGAGTCATGATTCATCCCGGTGACGGTTGTTGTTAAGCAAAAAAAAAAAAACATTATTTCCGCCAGGCGGAAATATGCGGCTCATTCACGAGCGGCTAAGTGGTGGGGGTAGGCCCTATGCTGCCTCGCTACGCTGCGACCCGAGCGCGTACAGCCACGATAAAAATGTACTGGGTTCGGGCGGCGCGCGTTTGCTAGGTCTGTCTGCCAGCTTCAGCGTCATCAAATCTCCCACTTTGAACGAATGTTTAGGCACTTTATTTTTGTTTTTCTTACAAAATAAATTTTCGGCCATAAAGTAAGGCCCATTGACTACAGAAAACGTCTCTACAACAAAATGCATATTTACCGAAATACAACGAGCTGAAATACATCTGGGGTTAAATCGACCCCATAGGCAGTCGGAGGTTTGTGGCGGAAGTGTGCAGTCGACGGGTTAATGAGGGAGGGAAACGGAACGACGCATGAAAAATACCACCATAAGTTTTCGTTGTTTGTATCTCCGTTAGAAATAGAGTTAGCAATGAATGGGCACGATTACGATTTCCGTGGCGCCAAAATATGAAAGTGGATTTCGATGGAGTTTTTTACGAGGAAAAAGATTCTGCTGGTTTTAAATCGATATCTAGATTAGTTTTCGAGATTTTGTTAAAGAAAACAACATCCGCCATTTTGAATAAATTTTATTTTATTTCGTATTTAAATAAGTTTTTTGTCCCAGATCGGCAGAACACTGGCGTGGGCGCCAGGTACGTTGGATGTGCGTGTGACATCGTGGGGTGCGTGCGATTTTGGTGTGGGCGCGAGGCATCTCGGATGTGTGATAATTTCGCCTTTTATCGAAGATTTCCGTGAAGCGGAACAATTTGACTAACTTTTCAAATTGTATTTTCGTGATACTTTCGCCTTTTACTAAAGATTTCCATGAAAAGGAACAACTTGATGTACTTTATAAATATACTTACGCGATACTTTCCCAATTCGCTTTTGATGAAAAAAAAATTGATCGATATTTCGAAAACTAGTCTAGGTATCGATTTAAAAACCAGCAAAATCTGTTTCCTTGTGAAAAAGTCTATCGAAATCAACGATGATATTTTTGTGCCATGGAAATAGTAATCTTCCTAAGAAATGAGACTTTTTTTCAATGCTAATTGATAAAGGAACGTTTTCCATTTGAAACTTTCTTGTCTAAAATGCATTTTTTATATATTATAACCGTCATTCAAAGAATTAAATCGTAAGAAAGTCCTTGGCGTTCCTTGGCGTGTAGACTACTACTTTTAAAACACGTGTTAGAAAAAAATGTACCATCAGTCTGCGATTCCTGTGCTGTATTAATAGTAATTCTTCCACAGCAGTAGCACTATCTTCGGCTTCTTTTTGGACTGCGCGACGAAGTTGTCGCCTTTCTTTCGATGCTTCCAGTACACGCTTGTCAGCCGTCGTTATGCTTTGTGCATCGCTTTTGTGGCACTTCGCACATGCCTTCGGCCCAATTGTCAATCTCATCACTTGTGCGAGACAGTTCAAGATGCGGTAGTCAAACGATGGAGCTAGTTGTACATTCATCGTACTTGTTTCCTATTTTCTCGCGGCAGTCCTCGTGTCATTGATCATCACTCGCTGATTCATAATATTTTGGTGGACACTGCTTTCTTTTTATCGAACCTTTGTGTTCGTTTGATTGCCACTGCATCCTAATAAACATTACACGTCAATCTGAACGCTTGGCACTAACTACGTGTAACTAAATAAACTGACCGAGAAACATCTGCTTTTTATTAGTAGAGTAGGCAGTTGCAAAATTTTACCTGCAATGGATCGTATCATTGGATTCGATATAACGTATACCGTTAGATATAATTCGGAGAAGGCTACCGCCCAGGGAGGACCGTTACGACCGCACACCGGATCGTAGTGGGCTTTCGCCATAGCGCAGTGGGTGAACAGATCCTTTACAAAAAATCGTCATAACTCGGTCAATTTTATACAGCAGTTGTTAACAAAATCTTCGTTGAAAATTATAGTCGAGACCGTAGGCTACAAAAGTAAGCCATATAAAAGAGCCATAAAAAAGTGAGAGAAGTACTAAAGAAATATTGCTTTTGTGACGGAATGATGCACACTTTCATTTGCATTGCATTGTCGAGAGAAAAAAATGGTTATGAAAATGGTAATTGCAAAAAGGTTTTGAATATGTTTGGTACTACTACAGTCTTTTACATCTACATTGTGGTACGGTTTTTAATTGTTCTCTAGATTCAACCTTAAAAAACGAAATAAATTCACCGCGAAGGGCTTCAGAAAAAAAGGCCTTGGACAGACTATCAGTGTGCTGCCACTTTGTGTTGAAAGATAATATTTGTATTTTTTTGTATATATTTTGCAGTACTAATTGTAAATTTCCAATAAAGTACATTATATTTTACTTTGAACCAACCTCAAATTCCCCATGACAGTTTTCGCCCGAATGTGGTGTTACGCCTTCTATTATCGTCAAAGGGTTGTAAAATAATTATACAAAAAATTTCGAAGAATAAATAAATCTGAAATAATATTCAAGTTTACCTTATAAAATTAATTGTTTTACCAAACAAAACTGAAAAACGAAGTGCGAAAATTGGACATAGGGTTTTTCGCTATAATCGTTTTACCTTGGCATAAGGGCACGGAGGCGCGGGATCGGTTCTTCGAGGTCCTATTCTCAAAAAAATGTCGAGAGTCGGGCCGCTCCTCCCCAGCGGATCATCCGGTGGCATAAAGCGATCGTTCACGAAGCTGTACATGAGAATTCGTTCCTCGATAACCCTACGAAATTCTGGACTCTCCTGTGCCAGATCCCTGTAATTGTCATTGCTGACGACGATACCGTCGAGCTCGGCTGCCAGTCGAAGGATGTAACGATCGTCGTAACAGACCATGCGCTTGCCTCCGACGAGTCTGAATAATCAGGGAACCGGAAAACAGACTAGTTCAATCATTTTGTACAATCAACCTACTCGCTCCTGATTGAAAACTAAAGAGAAACGGTACTAGCAGGGGTGCGATTCTTTCTAGAGTTGCTATCGGCAAACTGTTCAAGTCGACACAATCTGTGACAGATTTGCATTTGTACTCTCATATTCAAAACTGTCGTAAAGTTTTTTTTTCTGATATTCTTTCGCAATTCCAAGTGTCAGCTCAAGTTAACGTTGGTGGATAAAGTAGATCGCTGCAGGAAGTTTCGTTTCTTGTTTTGTAAGGAAACAAGCACAATATTGCGACCTACCTGGACGGTGTGAAAACGAGAAGTCGATCTCTCTCCAATTCGCCGAGTATCTCCTGATCGGCGATAGGATTGTCGGGTCTGGATGCTTCTTTCCTCCATTTGGGTACGAAAACCGTGATTTCTTCGTGTCCCCGCGAGCGAAACCATTCGACGCAAATTTTGATGCCGCGGCATGAGAATATTTCTTTGTTACCGTGGCTCATCGCGACGTTACTGCCGTCGATAACGACGGGTCTGAGAGCGACGGTGGTTGGATAAGCGTTTCCGGAATCGTTGAAGCCCAAATCAGTATCAAAGTAGTTGTCGGGCTCGTCGGCAGTTGACTCGGCCAATTTGGAGCTGCTGGCACCGAGTTTTATGAGCTCGGCGAGTAACTCGTTTTGGCCAGGATCGGGTCCCAATTTGTGGAGGGCCGCCTGCACGAGGCGCTCGGTATAGCCAAGCTTTAAAGCGAATTCAACCCTCGCCGTGTAACCGGGATTTTGAATCGGCGGCGGTACTTGGACGGTTACGTACTCGGCGAATTCGGCCGCCAGAGTATCCGAGGTCGTTCTGGAGACGTCCGAGTGCGTGGACGACGCGACCTGCGATTCAAACTGTGTGTGTACCGCGCTCGAGCCGATCGGGTCCTCCGCCTCGTAATCACTGTCGTACGACGAATCCTCGGCCTCCGCTGTCCCACTTCCGGAACCCAGCACCGTGCAATCGACGTATCTCTGCAACGTGACGATCAAAGGAACGCGTTAGCTCGTTCGCTATGAGCTCTGGCTCAAAATTTATGATCCTTGGGCGATACAGTCAGATACAGAAGTAACCAAAAGTTGAAATTGTCCGATATGCACTAGTGGAATTAATTCTGGATACTTCTAATAGAAATTAGCTTTTTTTACACTTACGCAGAAATTATACTGTAATAGTTTTATTTTTATCTATAATGTTTCTACTTAATATTTGTATTAATAACTCTACTTTGATAAGAATATAAAATGTAAATGATTAAAACGTAATAATGATCAATAAATGCGAAATTTTTACACATTTTATAAGTGCCCAGAATTGTTTTTACTAGTGATACATATGACTACCTATGCTACTGAATATATTAATTATTTTACTAACAATGAGACCACGATCGATCATAGTTTTCGTTAAAAACGCCTTTGAACTTTTTTTCTGATCTTTCAGTATTTTAAATAGTTTACTAGCGATATATCGACGATCGATGCCACTTTGCGTTACAAAGATCTTTCAATATGTTCATATCATTTAATCGTACAAACTCTTATAGTCACTAACTAATTAGAGGTAGTTAGCGACTAACTAACTAATCGCTGTTGTTAGTTAGTCACAAACTAACTGACCTTGGAAAACTTCTATTGGCCGGACTGAAGCCGAATCTTCAACGCAACTATTGTATTAAGCCGGTAAGGCATGCGGAATTTTCGCGGACGTCATTCTGTATGTCTATACGACAGCATACAAAGAAATTGATTTTGTGAAACGTTTTTTATGAAAACATCCGTTTAACATGACGATTATTTGTTAACTAACAGTTGGTAACAGTCAATCGGCTCCATGCGTAGGTGAGCATAGGGCGTTCCCCTCGTACTTCGCCCCCGACGGATAGACCCCATAACAACCTTGAGTGATTAATCGATGCATTGTATACAATGAATGTATATAGCGACTAATTAGTTAGCGAATCAGCCGCGACTAATTAGTCGCTAAATAATTACTTACTAAAATTAGCATACTAATATCGCGACTAATTAGTTAATAGTCATTAGTCACAAACAATAAACACAACATTTCATCGATTACTGGCTCCACCAAAGACAAAATAAATAACAACCAAAAATCCAACATAGTTTACAAAGTCGACTGTAAAGACTGCAATGCCACATACATCGGCCAAACCAAAAGATACCTCAAAACCAGAGTAAAAGAACGTAAAAATAGCCTAAAACACACTACCACAATACACAAAGCTTTAGCACAACATGCAATAGAACAAAAACACGACTTTCAATTTGACAATGTAAAAATTCTAAACAATGAAAATTGGCTTAAAAAAAGACTGACCCTAGAAATGATCCAAATTAAGGCACACTCTAACGCCATAAATTTTAGAACTGACATACAAAAACTAAGCTCAATCTATAACTCTATAATATAACTATTAAAACATTTTACCTCACATAACAATTTTGAAATTATCGACATTATAAAGTAATTAATATATTGACATTATAAGCTAATTTTAGTGACATTATACATTAATTTTAAATACCCCTAACTTGACGCACCTATTTTATTTCTCTTGATACGTCATAAGCTTCATGAAATTAATACACCACTCAGTTTCTCTCGAACTTTCTATGATCACACAACTCAACGTGTAACGGAAAAATGTAAATTTCGAGTTTTTGCTTATTTTGGAAGGGAAAAAAAATTCTTAAGAACTTAACTCAATAGGTAATCATCATAGTCATTTGATTCTTTACTAAAATGTCTTTCAAATCAATCACGTACATTACATTTTCACGAATAAAACACAAAACTTTTTTATAATTATTTATCCATTACAGATGATAAAAATCGCTGAAAAACGATAAAATCCTCTATCTATTGAGTATATTCCAGCGAAACGTTATTTATTCCCATAAAAACTGTCTTTCGAAATAACCTTCTGAATATACGCAAAAGCCAGAAATATTAACAACATCGAGGTAAGTTATTTCTCATATTTCATCTCTTTATAATTCCTTAATATAATAACCCGTTCTCTCACACATCACACATTTCAAACACCGAGACATACAAATAATTAATGCAATATAAGAAATTATTCATATCATATTAATATAACTATAACCAAAACAGAATTAACATAACTGTTATACAAAATTATACAAAAATTCTATAACGCAATCATAACATAAAACGTTCATGTATTCAACTCTTTCAAACGTGATTGGTAAATTTTGTGTATCATGATTTATACAGAAAAATATAATTTCTGAAGAGGACCCGAACCAGAGGGCTGAAACGTAAAGAAAAGAAAAACATCATTTATTTCTATCGCTGACCTTGGAAAACCTCTATTGGCCGGACTGAAGCCGAATCTTCAACGCAACTTGTCATCTACACGGCCGCACACATCTTTGATTCATTTTTAATACAATAGTAACTAATTCACGAAATCAATCCATTTAACCCACACCATATAGGGCGTCCGTGCGGATCGATCTTTGAAACAGAAATAAAAGTTCGCGAATCGATACGGAGCTATGCAAAAGTGATAAATAACAAGAAAACTGTCGCGGTCAGGTATGTTCCATAAAAAATATACCTTACGGGACATTTCGATCAGATATTATCGATTGAATCGACTAATTTTCGCGTTCGCTAGCCGCGTCTGCCATGACGGGAGAGATGACGTAGATTTGGCAACGCCGCATGCCGTCAGCTGTGCTCGTGTCCGGGAGGCCGTATTGAGTCGGTCAATTTGAATGAAACGACAAAAGTTGTAGATTTTTAAGGGGCCATACCAGTGTGACTTAAAAAAAATCGGTTTTTTGCCTTTTTCGAAGGTTTATACTTTCAAGAATATCATTATCATTTATATCTACAGGGTGTCCCATTTTAATCTTACACCTGAATTTTCTCGAAAAATATTGCTCGGACGAAATATTGTGTGGAACAAAACTTCTAGGGATTGAAGGGGGACGTTTGAAAAAAATTTATTTGCGGAGCCAAAATTCAAAATGGCGGCGTTACAAAGGCTGACATGTTTTTTTCAAACGGAAACATAACTTTTTTTTATTGCCAAAAAATTTGTCAGCTGAAAACTAAAAACTTTTGTTGACAAAATTTTTTGATAAAGTTTATAGTTTTCAAGTGAGAACATCATTTTCAATTATTTCAGATGTATCCAGGATTTGTGTGTGTGTGTGTGTGTGTGTGTGTGTGTGTGTGTGTGTGTTTCTACCCATCGTGATCAAAGTTCGTCAAGGATTTGAAGAAACACGTTTTTGGGCCTGAAAATGGCACAAACGCTATTAAAATGTAAAAAAACTATTTTTCATTGATTTTCCTCCAAAATTTTCTCATGAAATATCGTCCAAATTTGAAAACAAAAAAAAAACCAAAATTTTCAACAAAAAAATTTGATTCTTTTTTTGTTCAAGTGGTCATACATTCGAAAATAATTGAGCGGCTTGCCGTGAGACATTTAATCTAATTGTCCCTACCACCGGCATTTGCGTTAGCCAAAGCGTAGGAGGTAGGGACACACACACACACACACACACATCCACACACATACACGCACGCGCGCGCCCACACACACACACACACACACACACACACACACACACACACACACACACACACACACACACACACACACACACACACACACAAATTCTGGATACATCTGAAATAATTGAAAATGATGTTCTCACTTAAAAACTATGAACTTTATCAAAAAAAATTTTCAACAAAGGTTTTTAGTTTTCAGCTGACACATTTTTTGGCAATAAAAAAAGTTATGTTTCCGTTTGAAAAAAAACATGTCAGCCTTTGTAACGCCGCCATTTTGAATGTTGGCTCCTCAAATAAATTTTTTTCGAACGTCCCCCTTCAATCCCTAGAAGTTTTGTTCCACACAATAGTTCGTCCGAGCAATATTTTTCGAGAAAATTCAGGTGTAAGATTAAAATGGGATACCCTGTATATCATTTATATCAATATCATTTTATCTTGCAAAAATCGATAGTCAAATCTTTAAACGCGTTTTTCTCGAAATGAGGTTTTTCAAATTTTCTGACATCGTAACTTAAAGAGCAATTATCCGATTGACTTGAAATTTGAACTGCGTACTCTTGAATATATTAACTCTACAATGACGGAGGCTATTTTCGATCGGAAGAAAATTGACGATTTGGCATTAAAAAAACGACCATTTTATAGGCAAGAAAACATACTTTTTTTCATAACTACGCCATTTTGTTAGATTTCGATATTTTTCGAAAATCCTACGTCATTATATAGGATATACCTTCCAGTTTAACGATATTTTTTCCTTTTTCGGTTTCAGATACTCAATCGGCCGGTATCATGTCAGTAGTGAAGGAGATTTTTTTTGCGCTTCCGAAGTCAGCGCATAAATCGCTTGGATCTCAATATTTTTCTATGAAAAAATTATGCAATATAGGTCAAATATAGCCAAATATATTCTTAATTTACCAAAACATTTAATTGCGTACTTTTCTTCCAAAAAAATCCCGAAAATCACCCAAACTTTCAGCGTTCACACTGGTATAGCCCCTTAACGCAATTTATTGCGTTCGAGATTCGAACGAATGTTATGTCGATCGATATTGACATGTTACGATGTATGTAAGACCGAAGTACAATACGCACATTACACACACACATGGGACAGCTTCTGACCCAACTTCCGGAAAAAGCCATCGTCTTCATCACCACACTCTTTAACTGCGTAATACGAATATCACATTACCCGAGCCGATGCAAATATGCGCAAATCATAATGATACCTAAGCTAAGAAAACCATCCACCGAAGTCTGCTTATACAGACCAATTAGCTTACTGCCTGTCATGTCGAAACTTTTCGAAAAACTACTCCTGAAGAAAATAAAACCACTTCTGGACGAAGACAACATGATTCCAGAACACCGATTCGGGTTCAGAAGTCAGCACTCAATAGTCGAACAAGCACATAGAGTAAAAAAAACAATATTAGAGTCTTCAGAAAGGAAAGAATACTGCTCAGCAGAGTTTCTACACGTCCAGCAAGCATTCGACAAGGTCTGGCACCCGGTACTAGTATTTAAAATAAAATAGTCGCTGCCCCAATATTTTATTCTTTTCTCATCCTATCGCAAAAGTCGTCGATTCCAAGTACGACGCTGCCAAGACGTATCCAGCATCTATGAGATAGAATCAGGAGTACCACAAGATAGCGTATAGCTGACCTACCAGTACGACTAGGGATAATTGCGGCAACATTTGCCGACGACACAGCGCTACTAGCTATCAACAAGGACTGCAGCGTCGAACGCCGTATAAGAGCTGACCGACATACAGTAATGGCTTAAGGAGGTACGGTGATGACCACGCTAGTAAACTTAGAGTCTATTTGCGCCGTAATACCGCTACGTTTTAGACATATTTATATGGCCTATTTTTCGAGAAGTATTTTTTAAGTATTGAATTTTGAGCCACCTATTATATTTATAATATGGAAACAAACGTAATAATCTACTACTCGACTTCAGTAGTACGTCATATCGTCGACGTTTAGCATCGTCGCATTTTCGGTTGCTGTCATCGGTCCCACGCGCCCGGCTTATTATTTCTTGTCGCCGATAAACATTAAGAAAGACAATACGGTAGAAGTTCATCAAGAGAGTAACGGGATTGTACCTGAAGTCCAGTTTAGAGACAAGGTAGATTCTGTCGGGCAAGAATTGGAAAATGAAAAGATGATATTGCGATGGCAAATAAAAAACGTCGCGTTGAAGTTAACCTTAATTTTCAATGTCCAATATGTCCAAAGTCAAAACATATTTCATCGCTGGTTATGCTATTTTTTCCCTTCCCAATTTTTAGAATATTTGCAGATATAAAAACGAACGTTCATTTTATATGACGGTTCTTCCATGCTGAATTTATATATAGATGCGTTGTATGCATGTCGCCAGAAAGATTGAGATGCCTTGGCTATACATAAAAACTTTTTTATATCTTATACTTTTTTATATCTATAACTTGTAAATATCGACAAAAGGCCGTTTATAATCCATTCAAAAATGTACGGCTTCACGCAATCATATTTTTAATTCGCGTTGAAAATATCCGATAGACGCGAATGTATGTCTAAATTTATTGCTTATTTCTGCGGTGAGCTTTCCAATTTAAGGTGGCTTATTTATCACAACGATTCAACGAACGCAACCATCAGTTTTTTTACGTGTGTCTTGGCTCCAAGTAGCACAAAAAAATCGATATATGAGAAGACAGGTACATTTTGTCGTCTACGTGTGACTAATTCATCAACTTTAACAATTAATAACTCGGAAACTGTACGATAAATCTCGTGGAAACTCCGCATACGCATGAACAAAGGTCCACAAATCCATTCATGTTACATTTGCTATGCGAAGAGGAAACTGTCCACCAGTCAACTGCAACGGTAAATCTCTCCCACAACATAATAGCCACAATTAACATGGAAAAAGCAAATAACAAAAAAAAATTGAACATCAATCTCCGTAGTATGTACTGGCTACTCGGAAGAAAATCACGGCTATCACTTAAGGAGGTACGGTGATGACCATGCTAGTAAACTTAGAGTCTATTTCACGCCGCAATACCGCCATGTTTTAGATATATGTATATGGCCTATTTTTCGAGAAATATTTTTTAAGTATTGAATTTCGAGTTTCCTATTATTTTTATAATATGGAAACAATCTTAATAATATACTACTCGACTTCAGTAGTACGCCATATCGTTGACGTTTAGCATCGTCGCATTTTCGGTGGCTGTCATCGGTTCCACGCGCCCGGCTTATTATTTTTTGTAGCCGGTTAACATGGAGAATGAAAATACTGTGGAAGTTTATCAAAAGAGTAACGGGATTGTACCTGAAGTCCAGTTTAGAGACAAATGTAGATTCTGACGGACAATAATTAGAAAATGAAAAGATAATATTGCGATTGCAAATAAAAAACGTCGCGTTGAAGTTAACCTCAATGTCCAATGTCCAATCTGTCCAAAGTCAAAACATATTTCATCGATTGTTGTGTTATTTTTCCCTTTCCTAATTTTCACAATATTTGCAGGTATAAAAAGAAACGTTTATTTTATATGACGGTTCTTCCATGCTGAATTTATATATAGATGCGTTGTATAGGTACATGTCGCCAGAAAAATTGAGATGCCTTTGCTGTACGTAAAAGAACTTCAAGTAAATATCGACGAAAGGCCCTTTATAATCCATTTAAAAATGTACGGCTTCGCACAATCATTTTTTTAAATCGCGTTGAAAATATCCGATAGACGAATCAAATTTGGGCGGGTATCCGTCGTCGCCACACGTTGAGCAAGATGGCTGCTGTTACGTCACGAGAAATCTCGCTCTCCGAAAACTTCGGTTTTTGCGACTTTATTTCTAAATTGATTTCTTATTTCTGCGGTGCGCTTTCCAATTCAAGGTGCCTTATCGATCACAAAGATTCAACGAACGCAACCATGAGTTTTTTTTACGTGTTTCTTGGCTCCAAGTAGTACAAAAAAATCGATATATGAGAGGACGGGCACATTTTGTCGTCTACGTGTGACTAATTCACTAACTTTAACAATTAACAACTCGGAAAGTGTACAGTAAATCTCGTGGAAACTCCGCATACGCATGGACGAAGATCTCGACAATGCTATACAAAAAATTGGGCTTTTATCTTGAACTCGCTCCAATCACCGTACCTCCTTAACTATGAAATATTACTATATAAAGCAATAATAAAACCCGTATGGACATACGGGATACAGCTGAGGAGATCAGCGAGCGAGAGCAATCTCAACGTCATCCAACGCGCCCAATCTAAGGCACTTCGAATAATTTCAAATGCCCCATAGTTTGTCTCAAATTAATCCATCGACAACGACCTTCAAATAAGCACAGTTCGCCAAGAAATCCACCGATTCAGCACAAAATACCTAGGAAGAATCCACGTCCACCCTAACAATTTCTCCAAGCAATTACTTGAACGGTGTACAGAAAGAAGGCGCTTGAAGCGTCACAAGCCCCTGGATCTCCCACATCGTTTCCAAGATCAAACTTTAAAATAAAATTAAAAATAAGAAAACAAGATAAAATAAAACGAACAAAATGCATCGACAGACTCAAAGAAGGTGCCTACACTCATACAACCAAAAAAAAAAAACATATTAAACCACACTATGTAGATGCGTCAGTGGATGCTATCATATACACACGACCCTTGTAAATACACGCCAATTACTTATTGTCGGGCACATAATTGACATAAGCACATAATTGTAATTTAACAAATTCAATTTAAATTGTAATATAACAAATTCAATGAACATAAGGGCTAGTATTTTTTCAGCCTCTGTGGTAGCATTTTCTTAGCAGATATTAATAATGTATTGAAACCTGATCGGGAGTTTTCTATAAGCGTAATGTAATTAGCCCCCGATGTAATAAGCCAACAAAATTTCAGCTCGGTGGTAACATGTTGACCTGACCCCATAACAACTTCAATCAACAAGTCGATAGCCAAGCGAATGAACAACCGATTTATTTATGAGATAATTGAATATTCCATTGTAGGATGCGACGTTTAAAAAAAATCCAACGTTTACACAAACTTCGTAATATTACCGATTCGAGTCTCGAACTCCCCGGTAGATCGTTGTGATTGTGGCGAAACAACATTTCTCGATACATCCCAGTCGTGAGCTTCATTATATAAAGACCACGAATTTCACACACTCCGTTATAATAATCGGCTTTATACGGAGAGGGTTCATGCATATGGGATCGCGTGGGTGAGGCAGCAGAGCCGATGAGAGATGCATCAGGGTGCATGGTGCGTGTATTTTATAGCGCTCCGAGCGATAGATGCACTCTGATAAATGCAAGACGATGCGGAGACCAACGTCGGTCTGATCGAGCGTTACTACATCGCATCGGCGTGATAACCCACACACACACGCACACATGCGCGCACGCATGAACGCACGCACGCACGCACGCACACGCCTGCTCGCACGCACACACGCACGCACGCACAAATTCACACATATGTATCTATACATAATAGTAGAAAAAAATACAGAAGGATGGAAAGGAGAAATAATGAGACGAAGAATAAAAAGCGAAGACGCGGAGGATACGGAGGAGGCAAGAAAACGCAAACGAGACGCGGCACCCCATAGTCTTTATCTCTATTTCGTGGTGTATCGTTGATCTTTTTTTTCTTCGACACTCCGCTATCATCTTGGCGATGTTTATGTCGATTTTTTTCGCTCACGTCCCCGCTATTCATGCGAATTTGTCAAGAAGTGCGTGCGCGAATACTCCTCACGCGTTGATTGAACGCACGCGTATATAGTCTTGTATTTTTCATATCATGTGTATCAATCGTTTTAAATCGAATATCGTCGTTGGGCAGCGTCACATATCCGTGTGGCTTTTTTTCTTTAATGGGTCTAGATAAGCTTGGGGCCCAAAAAACGAGTTGATTTTGAATATTGTCACTGATGGGAGTATTGGGATAACGAGGTAGGACGTTTACACACAATTTGCGTAGTATTGCCAAGTTTGAGTTTTTCTTTAATTAAAAACGTGGGTGGTCTGAGATGAAAGATAAAACATGTACTTTTAGTCCAGTAATAAAACTTTCGTATGACCGGATACTTTCTTGGAATATTGAAAATGACAAAATTTGTCAAAAAGTACGATTCTCGACTAAGCAACGAACAAATGGATAAACATATCAAACCCGGTCGGACGTTAGAAAATAATTATAAATTATGCTCCGTCCGAATTGAAAATGATTCGGATGAATAGATTTTGAGATACGACCTACTCCGTTTCGTAAAACGTAGTGTTGAGAGAAAAACTAAAGAAAAAAGCGCAGTAAGTGTAGCGCGTGGGGGTGAGCCATACCGCACTGAGCGATCTGGATTCGTGATTATATATTTGGTTTGGTTCACTGTCGATAGGAAAGTATAAGGGGGACGAGTTCGTGAGGGTTCAATATTGCGTTATTTCCTGCAATGGGTTTTAGGGAATCTCTACTTTGAATATTCAATTTTTCTAACATACGAGGGAATCTATTTAGGGAATAAAAAATAATCATACTGAGGGAATAAAAATAAATGTATTCTAAGAATATCTAGATGTTAAAAACAAATATCTAGTTTATTGTTAATTTGCTTCTGACTTTTGTCCGGTCTTATCACTTTTCACTGGTGGACGGATCATTGCAGTGTATATTGTGTGGTTTTCATATAGGACTTTCTGCCAAAATAAAATTCGGGAATGACGGAAAACTGAATGCACAGCATCGTTCGTTAATCCATGAAATAATATAGATGAAGGGAAGGTATAATACAGTGGTACAATTTAAAATGATCTCGTCAATTCAGCTCGAAATTCCCCACATACATCTATACCTACGCACACATATATTGATAATGGGAATATGCAGAGTTCTTGCTGCTGAAGAAGTTTTTTTTCACACGCTTGTGTCTGTACACGGGTGTTCCTCATAGCTTGAATAGCGAGTATTGGATGTGTCGTCGCGCAACGCAGGACGACGAGAACAACGAAGAACATGTATGGTAAATGCATAATAGCATATACGTCGTGTAATGAGGAACGTGCGAGGAAAGGCAGCTCCGACTTTTTTGTAACTTAAAATTTATTGTAATGGCTTTTTGACTCTTTAACAACCGCACATGCATGTTGCGGTCCGATTTTCTAAATGTTGCCAACATACTTTAAGAACACGTTTCAAACGTTCGGGCTGTACAAATACAATGGCCAAGTGTTCTCCTAGACAGATTACATTTTAATAGAGCGGATGGTGTTCCTTGTTCTTTTTCGAAATAATCGGCTGTCTCGGTGAATCTGCAAATCAGCTCTCTCTCTCGCACTTATGTTAGAGGTGGTTTATACACTAGGCCCGCTAGCACTGAAATGTATGTACAACTAGAGCGCTTAGGGGGTGTACACAAATGACGTAACGCAAAATTGCGCTTAGGGGGTGGATACGAAAGACGTAACGCAAATATCGCAAAATCCCCTCCCCCCACGTAACTTTGACTCCCCCTACGTAACGGGACCGGAATGCTTGGCCACAACCCCCCCCCCCCCTCCCTATTCCGTTACGTAACGGGTGCTTTTTCGTCAATAATTGCGTTTTTGCATAGACAACTAATTACGAAAGGATCGGGTTTATACTCATTTTATGAAGTATATATTCATCTAGTTTTATACCAATTTTTATGACAAAATCTTGAAAATTGACCGAGATATATGCCTTGATTTGAAAATGAACAAAAAATTCTCTTCGTTGTCCTATCGATATCTTTATGAAAGGTTATCTGTCATTTAAAAGTCAACAATTTATCGATATCTATGCAAATGTAGCTATCGTTATGCGTAGCCGTTTTTTTTTTGTTTTTTTTTTTTACCAAATGCCGACAGTTTGGTTTTTTTTCTATTTTCAAGGCCGTTTTTCTGCATTCGGCTTGATAAGCTTGATAAGCTTTTAAGTATTCGCTCGGACAATGTCGAAAAAACTAGTTTCGAGAAAAACGCGTTCAAAGTTTTCGTTTCGTGTTTCTTGATATAAAGTTATGTTTTTTCTAGAATATTGATACTTACATTGAAGTATCTAGTCGCGGGCGATATGACGGTTCTTCATCTTCATGATAGTTCACAAAATAATAAGAGCCTGTACTTTATTTATTATAAACGATGCCACACCTGTAGGGACTGAGGGCACTAACCGGTCGCGATACCTGTTCTCACTAAAGTGACTATAACTCCGTCAATTTTCGGCCTTGTGAATAAAAATGTTGCCAACGTATTTTTCAATACATGTACTTTCAAGAATTATAAAAAATTTAGAAAAAATGCCTTCAAATTTTTCTTGGGGGATGTGGGATCGGTACTGTTAAAGTTCTTGCACAGTGACTTTTCCCCTTAACTGACATTGCGCATAGAAAGCTGTGATCTGACCACGGTAAAATTGCACGCGAGGTTTAAATTAAAAACTTGAACATGTATAAATCTGGCTATTTCTGGCAGTTTTAAAGTCGCGACGTACCGCAAACCTTGATACCCCCTCCCACGTACGTAGACCGTAACACCTGGCCAACCCCCCCATTGCGTTACGTAATTTGCGTACGGCCCCTTACTGCCATGGTGGGGGGCGCGCAGAAAGAGAGCTCAGTGGAGTATCTGTCTCGCTCACACCGTGTACAGTCAGTCAAAAATATTAGGTCCAGTTCGACACATTACTGTGTATAATACCGGTCATGCGGCCTAAATATTTTCACCCGACTGTACAGGAAAGGACAGATATGCTCCGCTGAGCTATCTCTCTTTGCGTGAGAATTCGCTGCCTCCACCACGGGAATCAGCGTTCCAGTTCTACATATACATTTACTCACACATCGCCCGCGAGGGCCGGGCCTAGGGCGCCGCGACAAAAGGTACCACGCGTTGGCGAGATCCGCAAGTACGCGCGCTCCCCTCACCCTCCCGCCTATTCGGATCTTATGCGTTAATGCATAAGGCGGTGTACACAAATTACGTAACACAATTTGGGGGGAGGGAGGGGGTCCGGCCAGGCGTTACGGTTCTACGTACGTGGGGGACGGGGGAGGCCGAGGTTTCGGTTACGTCGCGATTTTAGAACTGCCAGAGATAGCAAAATTTCTGCATGTTCAAGTTTTTAATTTAAAACTCGCGTGTAATTTTACCGCAGAAAGTTGACAGCTTTCCTTACGAAATGTAAGTCAATGAGAATAGACTCTGTACAAAAATTTGCACAGTGGCTTTCCCACTTTCCCTAAGCAAAATTTGAGACATTTTTTTATTTGTTTTTCACAATTCTTGAAAGTCCATATATTCAAAAAGATGTTGGCAATATTTTAGACAAAAAGTCCGAAAATTGATGGATTTACAGTCACTTTACTGACAACAGGTAGCACGACCGGCTAGGAACCTCAATCCCTACAGGTGTGGCATGCTTCATGATAGATGAAGTGCAGGGTCTTATTATTTTGTGAAATATAATGGACATGAAGAACCGTCATTGTGCCCGGGACTAGATACTTTAACGTAAGTATTCTCGGAAAAAACATAGCTCTATACCAAGAAAAACGGAACGAAAACTTTAACCGCGTTTTTCTCGAAACAACTTTTTCGACCTTGTCCCAGCGAAAACCCAACAACTTATCAACCGATTTTCAATTTTTTGAAGTTTTTATAATCGCAGTGACTGAGGTTGTACGTAGCCGATTTAAAAAATGTTGATAATTATTATTTTTAAAGACCGCTTGAATACAAAAAAGGTCCTTGAAAATAGAAAAAAGTTCAAACCGTCGCCATTTGGATATTTTTCGCGCGATTTTCTATTGTTTGAGTAAAATGAGAAAGAGGGAAAATGTTAACATTTAAAAAAGCCATTTTCATACTCTTAGTTATCAAGCAACAAGAATCATTGTACTCTGGTCCTAATGAATTCACAAACAACTCACAAAAGTATAAACAAATATCCAATAGCAAAGGAAGTGAGTGTCTTCTCAAATTACAAAGTTAATTGTCTCTTCCCTTGATCGCGTGCTTTGAAAAATCCTACTTCATGAAAACAAAAGAAAATACGAAATAGAATAGAATTCGTGTCAAACTTACAAGAATAATATGCTACCGATCCATTTTCATCGTTTCATTCTAACTAATAAATGTATTTCGACTTGATATTACACTTGTGAATGTACGATTGGTATGCGGCTCCAAAGCTTAAATTATGTACGTTATCAACGTCTCATGAAAGCTTCCCCACTTGATCGCGCACTGGGAAACTGGTCTGACAACTTCCAATACTCAAACCTAGAAAGGAAACTGATAGACCGAGTAACTATAGACTAATTAGCTTGCTTTGCATCCGCAACATGCTAACCTCCAAGCAATTATTCTCAAAACTCTCAATGACTTTGAAAGAAATCGCAATATAATTATGGATGGAAATTTGGATTCACGCAAAGCCACAGTACGGTCCAATAAGTCGCCAGGATACTAACTGATAATTGTACTAACTACGACGAAATGAACGTTATGTCCATGGCACTACTCGAGATTGAAAGGTGTTTGACATATGTATGAATACATGGAAAAAAATATTTAAAACAAATACGCAGACATACTTGTCAAGTTAATAAATTCATGCCTACAAAACAGACACTTAAGGAGGTACGGTGATTGGAGCGAGTTCAAGATAAAAGCCCGATTTTTTTTATAGCATTGTCGAGACCTTCGTCCATGCGCGTGCGGAGTTTCCACGAGATTTACCGTACACTTTCCGAGTTATTAATTATTAAAGTTGGTGAATTAGTCACACGTAGACGACAAAATGTGCCTGTCCTCTCATGTATCGATTTTTTTGTGCTACTTGGAGCCCAGAAACACGTAAAAAAAACTGATGGTTGCGTTCGTTGAATCTTTGTGATCGATAAGGCACCTTGAATTGGAAAGCTCACCGCAGAAATAAGCAATCAATTTAGAAATAAAGTCGCAAAAACCGAAGTTTTCGGAGAGCGAGAATTCTCGTGACGTAACAGCAGCCATCTTGCTCGAAGTGTGGCAACGCCGGATACCCGCGCAAATTTGATTCGTCTATCGGATATTTTCAACGCGAATTAAAAATATGATTGTGCGAGCCGTACATTTTTTAATGGATTATAAAGGGCCTTTCGTCGATATTTACTTGAAGTTCTTTTACGTACAGCAAAGGCATCTCAATTTTTCTGGACGACCTATACAACGCATCTATCTATAAATTCAGCATGGGAGAACCGTCATATAAAATAAACGTTCCTTTTTATACCTGCAAATATTGTGAAAATTGGGAAAGGGAAAAATAACATAACAATCGATGAAATATGTTTTGACTTTGGACAGATTGGACATTGGACATTGAGGTTAACTTCAACGCGACGTTTTTTTATTTGTAATCGCAATATTCTCTTTTAATATCCTAATTCTTGTCCGTCAGAATCTACATTTGTCTCTAAACTGGACTCAGCTACAATCCCGTTACTCTTTTGATAAACTTCCATAGTATTTTCATTCTCCATGTTAACCGGCTACAAAAAATTATAAGCCGGGCGCGTGGAACCGATGACAGCCACCGAAAATGCGACGATGCTAAACGTCAACGATATGGCGTACTACTGAAGTCGAGTAGTAGATTATTAAGGTTGTTTCCATACTATAAAAATAATAGGAAACTCGAAATACAATACTTAAAAAATATTTCTCGAAAAATAGGCCATATACATATATCTAAAACGTGGTGGTATTGCGGCGTGAAATAGACTCTAAGTTTACTAGCATGGTCATCACCGTACCTCCTTAATAGTATCGAAACAAAATGACACCAAAATTTTGCAACGGTCTGTATACGGACGCCCTACGACAGCAGTGCACCTAGTAAAACACGTACATCTCGACTCGAAGTCAACCTACTACATGCACATAAAGGGGAAAAAAACTCGAAAATTATGAGCTGTAATCAATAAAACTTCATCCTCTACTGGTCCACAATAATCAATTGGGCGTAAAAAAACTTGAAATCACTAATATACAAAATGATAGTTACCCGGGAAAAAAAGTTCATGTCTGAGTGAATATGTTCATATATGTTTCAGATATTGTCATATATGTATCAGATATATTTATATCTGACATTTTGCAGTATCATATATGATTAGGTCTGATCATATTCCATACCACATATGCGTATAGAAGATCATATCTGACCAAATACAGTATCTGGCCTGACCATATATGAACTCATATGTGTTTATATCGGGCTAAGTACCAAGCCGAGTTGGTACCGTAAATTCGTATTTGAACATACATGATGTGATATGTCAACGTGTCTGTTCGTATAAGATCATATCCGATCAAATACAGTACCAGACTCCGCTATATAGATCTCATATATGTTTTTATCTGGTCAGGTACCAAGGCGAGTTGCCAGCGTGAAACCATATCTGAACATATATGATGTGGTATATGAGCAGACACGTTCATATAAAATTTTATCCCATCAGATACGATACCAAACCTATAAAATATACGAAGTCTTATACACTCATATCGTATATGCAGTTCAGTTGTTCACACTTGAAAAAATCTGAATATATGTAACGATATATGAGGATATGAGACGATATCCGATCAGTTATGGCACCTCACCTGACTGTATTATATGTGATCATGTGAGTTACTATAATATTAATTATTAACACGTCAAGTGATGACGTGTTAATAACCCCGCTCTATATATGTAAACATTTTAATATCTTCATGACTGCACTGACAAGATTTGATCTGTCTCAACAGGGTAAGATTTGCTCTGATATAGTCGGAGTCATACCTGGTCTGATAGTTCAGATAAACTATGATTCTATCATATGGGCAGGTCTATTGTTCATAGATGTCCAGGTCTATTGGGATCCACGGTATTTTATTCTTATACACACAGACAGATCTGGTCCAATAAGATTAGATTTGCCTCACATGATCAGATCTGGCCCAATAAAATCAGATCTACATGACATGATCAGATCTGGCCCAATAAAATCAGATCGGGTCCAACAAGATCAGATCTTGCCTGGGGATTGGATCTGGTCAGACCTGCTGCGATATGGACGGGTCTTCTCTCAAAATGATCAAAATGGCTCTGATATGATCATACATGCTCAGATATAAGCATACATGATCTGTCATGACACTACATGAACAGATATGGCAATTTTTCTTGTCTGATCATATCTGATTCTATAGATATGATTCAGATATATTCGGATATTAACTTTTTTTCCCGGGTAGACCGATAACATATGCTGCCCCCGTCTGGTGGAGCATGGCAAGCCTCCAAATGAAGAAAAACTGCATATGTTAGAAAACAAATGCCTCAAAATGATACTATGTACTAATATTTACACCCTGTTAGCTTGCCCACATGAAGAAAGGGATAGGCAAGTGAATATATCAAGGCGCGAGCTGAATTATTCTACAACCACCAACTAGAGATCAATAATCTATCAAAAACTATTCATAATCTCACCAAGATCCTAAATTTATCATTAAGGTACAAGCATGGACTACCATATGGCATATTATTTATATTCAATCAATATGAAGACTAAACGCAAAGACTGATACCAACTAGCCGATAGTTTGACATCAAACAGATATCACCGTAAAAATATAGTACGGAAATGTGACACACAAATAATAATCGATACGCTGAACATCTGTTTTAACCGAACCAGTTTTTAAACTAGGTTTTTCGACACAATTTGACTACACCCAAAAATAAAAAAGTAATACATATGTAACAGTACCACATATGTAACATTTGTGCATGATATTCACCACGTATGTAACTTTCGTACACGACATCATTTCGAATAAACCATTGCTTCCAACACTAGATTAAGTTTATCTGTAGAGTATATAATTCCAGGTGTTGAAATAATCTTATTGTGAAAGGGAACTTTATCACAATATTTTATATATCCATGAACTTGTATGTATCTTGAAAGGAGTAGATAATTGGCAATTCTTTGAATACAGAGAGGCCGACGTAGCGCAAAGCAATACTTCTATACGAAAAAAGGTACGCGGCTCCGGCCATCTCCGATATTAAGCAACATTAGCACGAGCCAATACTTGAATGGGTGACCGCTTAGCTACTCCTGAGCGAAACGCAATTTCATTGAATTTCCAACGAAAACTCACCAAAATACAGCGGCGGCTGCATCGAAACAGATTTTGTATAGTTTTCCTGTGTTGATAGAGGGGCGGGTGTGTTTCGGGAATTAAAAATGGTAAAATTCCAGTGTGAAATAAAAGTGACAGGGACTCGATCGTGAAAACACGCTAGGGCATGCGAAGAAACTTTGAATTATACTACTAAAAACATTTTCCGAAAGACCCGCCAAACGAGTGTCGGATAATTTTTTTTCTACCAATTTTTTAGTCTCTGTTGGCTCAACAGTGCCCGATTGCTTCTGACTTTGGGATCATAAAGATAAAAATTGCTTAATAAGTGAGAGATTGTAGAGAAGGACGCGGTTTCGCTTAAATGGGTATATGGAATCGCCGACCTAATGCGAACATAATGATAAAAAAAGCATTAGCTGGTTGAGACGAGCACTTGTTTTTCATAATGCACAAGTGTCAGCTATGAGCGGTTGCACGACATGTTCAAGCCGATGATAATGTCGACCGTAGTCTATATACAGTAAGTACAGGACATACGTAACAGCTACATATACATACGTGTGTCTCAGTGTGGGTATATACACGACATTTATTTGCAAATATACTTATAACCCACAGCCTAGAGACTCAGACATTTTCATACTCACATTGGGAGTGTTTTATTTCGATAAAACCGCCACACGCAATTGTAAAAACGGCTTTTTTCACGGAATATATCCGCATAAATGTTCAGAGAAGATAATAAATCAATTCGTCATTCAGGACGAACTTGGATTTAATTCCGTCACAATAAGACAACCCCCCCCCCCCCCGCCCCTCCCCGCCCCTATCGCGCATGCTCCCTGTTTTTCTCCGGTGTATGACAGTTGCGCGGAATCGACCAATGTGAATATATATATATTCACATTGGCAATTCTCATCGATACAACGACGTGTGCAACGACGTGTGCAGTAAATGTGGTACATGCTACCCCTAAAAACGCAGCGCTGTATATAGTTACATCGAGCATCGAGGTAACGATGAGGATAGATCCGTGTGAGGAGACTCGCGTTTCTATAGATTTGAGATTGTGCGGATTATCTCGATTTACAACCGTCTATCTGCCTCTTTCTCTTTCTCCCCCCCCTCTCGCTCTCTCTCTCTATATATATATATATATATATATATATATATATATATATATATATATATATATATATATATACACACCCACACACACACGCGCGCGCGCGCACACAGAGAGAGAAGGTACAATGCGTGTACGCATGTGCAATGCGTGTCTTAAGGAAGGAATCTTCCCGGACAAGTGGAAGTCGCAGAAGCTAGTGCCCCTCCCGAAAGGGAAGAAGCCACCGGACGAACGTTCATCCTATCGTCCGCTCTGTATGCTGGATACCGCCGGAAAGATCTTCGAGTGCATCACCCATAACAGGATTGATTGAGAAGTTCGTGGACCCTGTACTGGCGGAGGGCCATTTTGGCTTCAGAAAGGAGCGCTCTACTCTGGATGCCATTAATACAGTAGTGAAGCAGGCGCAGGAGTCGACTGCGGGGAAACGATGGACAAGAAGGTCCAAGAAGTACTGCGCAGTTGTCGCTCTCGACGTCAAAAATGCTTTTAACTCGGCGATCTGGAAGTGTATCATGGATGCTCTAAAGACATTAGGTGTACCATGATACCTACGGAGAATAGTGGCGAGTTACCTATCCATTAGGTGGCTCATGTACGACACAGAGGATGGACCGAAGACGTATAGGGTGACTGGAGGAGTTCCTCAGGGCTCTGTACTTGGACCGCTTCTGTGGATCAGCGCTGATTGTCATTGCCAAATTCCAGGAGCAAATCACCGCACTCTTCGGTGAAGCTTTCGCCAAGATAAAAGAATGGATGTCTTCTGTTGGACTGCAGCTTGCACAAACCCAAACAAAACAGAAGTACTCCTCGTATCCAGCAGGAAGGTGATGGAAACGGTGACGCTCAGGATTGGAAATGCCGAAATCACATCCCAACCGTTCATTCGGTATCTGGGTGTGATTCTCGACGCGAGGCTGAACTTCAAAGAGCAAACCGAGCAGATCAGTCGTCGAGCAGAGCACTCATGCAGTCGAGCAGAGCACTCATGCCTAATGTCGGTGGCCCCAGACAGAAGAGGAGGAAACTGCTGTCATCAGTGACGACCTCAGTGCTCACCTATGGCATACCCATATGGGCTGATGCACTGAAAATCCAGAAGTACCGCAGGAAGGGTGCAGCAACGTTATCGCGGGAATGCTGCCCATTCGGTGCACGCCGCGGAGCGTAGATCGATGTACCAGCAGAAGGGAGCTAGAAACCCCAGTTATGCAAGGACAGAAGCGAGAGCAACCAGTTCCAACCAGTGGCAGACGATGTGGGATGCCTCTACCAAGGGAAGGTGGACACACCGACTAATCCCGAAGGTGGAGATATGGGGGAACCGTCCACACGGGGAGCTCAACTATTATCTCACTCAAGTGATCTCAGGACACGGCTGTTTCCGGGCTTATCTTTATAACTTTAATTATGAAGATTCTCCGAACTGCCCAGCATGTTTAGCAATCGAGGAGAACGCTCAACATGCATTGTTCCAATGCCCACGTTTCAGTGCCTCCCGCGCGATAGTCAAGGATCAGCTGGAGACACGCATCACCCCGGACAACCTGGTAGAGTTGATGCTGAAGTCAGCAGACGCATGGACAGCGGTGTCGGCTTATGCTGCCGCAGTAATGAAGGAGCTGCGACGTGCAGAACGCACGAGGAAGAAGCCGACGCCGGAAGACCAGGCAGTCATAGATGAAATAAGCGACACGAACCCCTAAACCACTCATATCGTCTCAAGTGGAACGGGGGATGTAAAGTCGTCTAGCAACACTGCAGGAAGAGCTATGGCTAAGGCCTCTCCCGCAATGTAATACCTAGCGGTCGTCCCGCGGGAGAATTCGTCAGGCCGTTGAGGAACAGGGGTTTTTAGTCGGTGCAAGCCCGACACACGGCAATTATTTGCTACGGTGCGGAGGCATTTTCCCACTAAACCGCTTAAAACACACACACACACCCACACACAAACACGCGCGCACGCATGCACGCACGCACGCACGCACGCACGCACGCACGCACGCACGCACGCACGCACGCACGCACGCACATATATAGTATAGAGTTGTGCGGTTAGCTGGCAAGAAATTATCCGAAATAGGGCATAATAGCTCTCCCAGGTTGGCGGATGTAACCATTAGCAAGGAGATTCAGGTGAAAGTAGTGGTGCGAGACAGAGAAAGAGAGAAGAAGGAGGCTGTGAAGAGGGATGTTCCTGCGGATCGGAGTTTTTGATCGGTACTCATTGTATAGTATAAGAACAAATACACGTATTGCACTTTATACATACAGATAAATGTATGTATAAGGTTTTGATAATGCAGGTACGGCTATTTCACGATTCGAGACGTATGTACGGATGGAAGGTGTGGAAATAATTGGATGTAATGAATGGCATTTCTAGATCTATACAGATATATACACGTGAAATCACAGTTATGAGAATGAGATTCAATAAACTAATCGTTAAATATTGTTTTCTTTGTAACTGTTATAAATAGTGTAGAATCAAACAATAATTTCTTAAGGTAAATGTTATGAATCGTGGAAGAAGAAGATTAAAGAAGCCGGATCAGAGGGGGGGGGGCGGGGGGGGGGGGGTTCAAAGAAATAGTGATAATAATGATGATGCTGCCTTCACTCAGCTATGCACAATACTTGTAGGTAAAGTACACCTTAATTACTATTCCCTGATGTCACTTATAGGTACCATATTTTGAATCGATATGTTAAAGAAACATTTATATTTAAAGTTATACTATATACTGTTTCTTTGCATGTATTAGAGCCCTTTCACGTCGTCCACTTTGGAGTGAAAAAGATAGATGAAGGGAGAGCAGAGAAAAAGAGAGAGGCGGGGCATTCTTCTCGTCGTTGTGTGAAGTAGCGCTAATTGATGTTAACCGATGTCCCAGGAAGACAGTACGCATTTGCACCTCGAACCTCGCTAGTAAGCACACCTGGGAATTCGCTCTCGCGCGCGCGCTCGCACACTGCGCGAAGAGGGCGTAGGCTGAATTCAAGAATTTCCGGGCACAACGCTCTTATGATCTCAAACGGACGATGCACATGACGTGCGTGAGTGCAGCTCGTGGATTCGCACGGAGAGATGCAGCGGAGAGTACACTCGATAAGTGCACGTAGAGGTCCAGCGGGATCTCTTGTCGTTGCTGGCGAAGGTCTTACACGCGTAGCACCGATCATAAATCATAGCACACTCACGATCAGATTCCGCTCATCCGTCGGCGATCCCACGAATTGGATGTACATTCTTTATGCAGAACTGTATATCAAATAGTTCCGACAAGCATGGAGCAGTAGACGGAATGTTATAAATCGGTAAAAGTCAAAGTCGGTGTACAGAAGCCACCGTTGATGTCTCTCTCTCTCTCTCTCTCTCTCTCTCTCTCTCTCTCTCTCTCTCTCTCTCTCTCTCCTCTCCCTTTACAAATTCACCCGAATATCTCTATTATTAAGGTAATCCTATCCCTTCATCCTAGTCATATCACTGATCATACTTGAGACTTGTAGAATTTATATTTTTAACATACGCAAAAAAAATTGTAATAATTAAAATTTTCCGTGCAAACTATTTAATGAATGCTCACATTTAATTAGAAAAAATAGTTATTACAACGAACCGATGTGTTGGTCTAGTGGTTCGCGTGCCTGCCTCTGGAATCAACACATCGGGAGGTCGCGAGTTCGAATCACCGTCTCGTAGTTTCGGAGAGAAATAAAAACACAGGCGTGACGTAGCTCCAGTTCTACACAGATGTCGCGCGCACGGACCGGTACGTGTGTGTGTCAGGTGTGTATGGCTGTAGCCTGTGAGCTATTTCTCGACGTAACGCGACTAGCTCCGAGGCTGAGAAGCGAACCCGTGACCGGCTGTATTGGTATAGGTTTTCCGCAGTTTCCCTATACCCATGACAGAAAATGTCATGGTGAATGCGATACAGAGGGGGAAGTCGGCTGCGGCCGCAAGGTGGGGATCGATTCGGGATGTGGATCGGAGAAAATGGTGGGAAATGTAAAAAGGGGAAATCCCTGTACATGGAAGCTACAAATAGCGAAGCGTTCGCCGAGGCAGATATAAAAAAAAATAGTTATTACAACGATTTGTGGAGTATTTCTAGGTTTGATATTTGGCAACATTGGTTCTATCTCCGTTCTCCTTTTGCTCATCCAGACGAGTTTAATCTCCATGCTTTTCAACGTCGATCTGTCAAAACAATGTCAGGTGCGGGAAATATAAAGCATTGTATTCGGGTCACGACTGGCAAAAAGCCTGGAAAATTTGTGTCAGCGAAATATGTCGGTTAAAAGAAAAATATGTGTGGAAATTCGAATAAGTGAGATGAGGTTAGGACTACAGTCAGCTGTTGGCTTGCTGTCACGTCTCTTTATCGTAACAACTGGTAGTAAATCCAATACCGGAAGTTCAAAATAAACTTGAGATTGCATAAAAATTGGGTCAATAAGCGTAATTTTTTCTGAGAGCATTGGATTACTACAAGAGTTAATATGTAAATCCGATTATTTTTAAGAGTCTCTCTCTCTCTCTCCCCCCCCCCTCCGGACCAGTCAGGACAGTTCACTGATTTTATCTCTTGCATCCAAACTCGGTCAAGTCTTAGCCAATATCATCTATTTTAAGAAACAACTCACTTTTTTATTTCGGATCAACCGAATGGCCGAAATCAAGTACACCGCTAAGCCCCCGACGTTCAAAGGTCCTTCACGGGATTGTTTATAACCTCTTTAATTATTAATATTCTTTATGAAATTGGGACAGAACTTTGTTAATTTCCATACAAATAAATGTGCAAACGATTTTTCAGTCATCTCTCTTATTTCTTCAAAATTAATTTGTTCTATAACCCTGATTTTCGTGTCGTCACAGTAGCCTAACCCCTTAATGTTTGTGTTTGTATAAGTCATTATATATTCTTTATTCTTTTTTCACTGACTAGGAATTATTATTTGTATGCATTTTCAACGATTGGCTAGTCATGAGTACTGAACCAGTATTGTTATTTATGTATACGTTATCGATTCACCCTCCGTCGACTGAGATATGCCTGCTTTTTCTCCAATCGAGTATAGTTTTCACTCGGCACTACGAAGCTCTTTCCGCTTCTGCCCTGCGCGCGGGCCACGAGCAGAAAAAATCATAAAGAAAACGCAGGAAGTCACGGAAGCGTATCTCGGACTGGGAGTTTTAGGAGGGGAGACCGCACGCGTATAAAAAGACACCTGCCTCTGCGGGTGTGCAAGAACAATAAAAGAGGATATACCGCGCTATCGGAGGCGGGTGGGACCTTGAGGCTTGCTTTTTGGTCCTGCTGGACATAACGATCCGCTAAACTGGTTCGGAGTCTCCGAGCTATGCCCTTAGACGAGTCGAAAAGGGCTTAGATCGTTTGGCTGCCGGCTTCACGGATTTCAAACTAGAAGAAGAAAAAAACCTCGAAACGATTTCGCGCAGCAGCTTGTTTGACATCGGAGAGGACGAAAGCGAGACAGAGAGCCCGAAAGGAAAACTAATGATGAGTAATTCTTATTATCGTTATAAAGCTGGGTTACGCTTTATTATTATTTGTTCGAAAAGGGGAATGAGATCTTGAAGCATATCCGGGTCTCGCGGGATCGGTGGCGATACCGGAACTCGTGAGCCCCGCGTGCTTCGACCTCGCGCAACTCTCTCGACAGAGAGAAAGAGAGATGGAGAAAGGCAACGGGAGACTCCGCTCTAGAAATCGTGGTATTAAGTGTATGGTATAGCGGCAGGGGCCACCTTGCTCGAACGTCTGAGGACTCTCTCTCTCTCTCTCTCTCTCTCTCTCTCTCTCTCTCTCTCTCTCTCTCTCTATATATATATATATATATATATATATATATATATATATATATATATATATATATATATATATATATATATATATATATATATATATATATATATATATATATATATATATATATATAACACACACCCACTTGCTATTGAAACACAAGTATAGTATAGGCTCGCAAAGCGACTTGCGCGTGGGCGCACAGTCGCTTCGCGAGCCTACACTGTTGGCATTGAGTTTCGAGTGGGCGTGAATCCGTGATGTCCGCGCCACACAAACGCGAGATCGCAGATGCCAGACGTTACAGTCCGAGTGAATTAATAACTCCGACTGTTCATCATATCGATATCTAATCAAACGCACATCATATTTCATTAAAGTATAATTTCCTGTGTTATTAAAACCTTATTTTGCGATCAGTTATAAATAAATAATATTTATTTCTCTCTACTGTTTCACTCAATTAAATGGTTATACGACTATGTAGGTATTCGGTTACATCTGATTTTTTTTTACTAATTATTTATCATGATAATCTCAACCATTGACAAAACGTCGGACGATAGTAGTTTCATAGAAATTTGATTTGCTCGCTTTAGAAGCATAACATTATATTTACTATTATTATCTCATTTTGTTGTTCTTGATACAGCACTTCCCCAGTTTGCATGGGGAAATATTGACCTAACCCGATGGCTTAGGTTCGATCTTCTTTTAAAGCAAAGCGATAATGCCGAGCGACGCTTGAATGCTCCGACACCGCGTGGTGTCGCCCAGTAATGCAGCAGATGGAAAATCTAAAAATCGCCCTGCAGTAGCCGTTCCCTCTGGGCAGAGGGTGAGTGGCTATCGTAGTCCAGAATCGTGTTGCTTGAGTAAGCAGCGGGATTCGAGAAGTACCGCCTTCTGTATCTGACCTGCTAGCAACCGGACAGTGGGTTTGGAAACCGGTATGCCGGTAAGGCCCGATACAAAATACTCCTTCATCCCCTCGAGCGCACCGATTATGAACATAACGAGAGACGCCGTGAATCCCCGGTGCAGTTGACGAAGTTCGGCCAGGCGGGGTTAATATTTCAGCTGTTTCTCCTCTGCCTTTCACAACGGGTTTGCCTCGGCCGGGACCCAGAACTCGATGACTTACATTCTTTTGCCTTCAAAATCGAAGAGGACAGCATCGCGCGCAGTCCCTTGAAGCGGCCCAATCGTCGCGAATGAAAAGTTTCAATAAATCTTGCACCTCTCGCCCACGATAGCAGACCCAATATCTACCAGTAAGTAAGGCAGCACTGGTTCCCGGGCTATTCCCTAAAAGTCTCGTAGTTATCCTCAGGGCCGCGTTACGGGGATGGATATAGCCGGAGACTGCATATACTGCATAGTGTCCTCGGCGCACCACGCATAACGTTCGGCAGTGGCCGACCCATAACGCGATTGCGATACACGAGGGTGTCGATGATTCTGTCTTAGCTGGCGCGGACGATCCCTTCGGTCTCGGACATCAACCCAGCTGACCGCAAGAAAGAGAAGGTCAGCAGGGCGGTCGGCCCTCGCTTTTCGATATGTTGGCAGAAAACCTTCTCGTGCTTGGAACTGCCTGCGTGGTGCCAACTCATCACATTTATCGTAAAGGTCGCCAACCGAGGATGGTTAGTCGGTGGCCAAGGCGCCACTGCGGCGCCAACGGAACAACAAACCAAGGGTCTCTGCTACATGATATCCCGCCTTATATAAGAATGCCCCAATTTCACGTGCACAAGTTCATGCTTGTCCAAGATTTCCAGGAGCGGGTGCGAACTCATCATCGGATCGCTTGCTATTCCGTGGACAATGCAGTCATAGAGATAGTCCAACCCTAGCAGGCCATGTCCTCGGCCCTGTTGCCATATAGACAGGCGCGGGCCGGAATATCGGGGGTACAGACTTCGCTGAACGTGCGTTACCTTGCGTGCGCCGATGTGCACATGATTAGGCTAGTCTCAATGCCATTTGAAGACGGAAAATAAGTAGAAGAGGTCCGAGCCAGCGAGTATATTAGTGGCATTCCCGACTAGAAATGTTGCTACGGGGCAGACTAGGGCTCCATCCGGCATACCGTATTCCGTACCACGGCACGGTAGAGGCCGCGGGCTCAGGACTTCACCGGGTGTGAAACGCTTTTTTGCATTCGGCCATGACGCGGATGCCGCTAACGTAACTGATCAGTATACCTTTTCAGGCCTTGATCCAGTTGCCGTATCGATCTCCGAAATGAAAAATAGAAAAATCCAAAAATTACAAATTAAAAAAATCTGGTATTATTTTTTGTTTCCATATGCTTTATTTAGATCGAGCCTATATGATAATTGGAATCCTGTGTATCCTGCCTCGTTAATGTATTTTACCTGCCCTCGGGATTGAAACTACGTCGGTTAACTCCATAACTGACCGCGCTACCTATTTAGTCATTCCAACATTTGTGTAAACTTTCTTTTTTTTTTCTTTACGTATTTTTGTCATTCTAATTCTATTCTAAAGAATGTCAATAATCCTAAAGAACGTCGATAATCTTATTCGTGACGTTGAAGTTTGCATCCTTGCAATGCAACAATAATAATTTTTTTATCAGTTTTTTTGCCTATGTAGGCTGTGAAAATAACTTACACGTTTTTATATTTTCTCATTAGAGTGTTACGACCGAAATTTGCAAAAAGGCTTCTGATAATGATTTTGTAAAAAAAAAATTGTAAGTTGTGCCAATAAATTTGAATTTTATTGATTTGATTGATTACCTTTTGATGATGATAAAAATGAACGAATGAGAAGTGAAAAAAAACCCTGCATTCGAACGAGGCAAACTTAACATTTATTTTCATTCTCTCTTTGTATCTTGATTTGACGATGACGGTGTCTGTATGGACGCCATATTACTTTTATTAGAATGTTGCCGAAATTATGCACGCAGCAACTCATCAGTTGTTTACTTTCATGGCCTCGAGTAAGATTATCCGGTAGACATACCGCGCAGATCAGACATAGGGGGAAGTCCCGTAACGCCGGACGGCACCTAGTGTCGGACACTCGTGCTATCACGACAATGTCGCAGCGCGTTCGCGTAAAAAACCCATGAAAGGGGTGCGGGGGAGCATAGCGATACACAATCGCGAGATGGGGTTTGCCACTGACGCGCGAGGCCAAAGTGGAAGCGATTGATTGCTGCGTTTGGCGGGCATACACTGCGTCGAGTACGATCGAGGTGAGTGTTAATGCTGTGTTTCTGTATTTAAGTGTTTATGTCAATGGTTATTATACGACGTGTTCCATAAACATTCGAAATTTGTTAAAGTTTTTCTTGGATTCCCAAGGGGTTTTGGTATAAAACGCGAAATTTTGGGGATTCTCTGTCCTATAGTACCGGACACAAAGTGGTCCCTTAACGCCGGACAGTAAACATGCTGTTTTTTTTCTCGTAAGCATTTATACTTTTGATTATAACTGTTGTACATTGTTTTACAGGATAGAAAAACGCAGCGAAATCGAAAAGGAAAAGAAAAAAGGAAGGACGATGGACCAAAAAAAATGCTGAGTTTGAGAGAAGCTTCGCTGCGCTACGACGTTTCAAAAAGCCCTTTACACGACAAAACACCGTTATTAAATCGTGGACTAGCTTTGCTCCAGGTGTTGTGCAGATTCTCCATAATTTGTCGCCATTGCCAGATGCTGCAAAAAAACGATCAGTTGCTAGGTAGGAAGAGAAAAACCGAAAGCAGTGAAATTCTGACTTCATCACCGTGCAAAATTGTTGTCGAAAAGGAGAGAATAAAAAGAACGTTAAGGACAAACAAAACGGAATTGGAAATAAGTTTAAAACAGCGATAGAAGAAAATTAAAAAAACACCTAAGGCGTAAAGGCCAAAGGAAAAGCTGGAGCTAAAGTGAAAAAAAAGCACCCGTCAACTCAAATATCGAATATAAAAACTACTTGCGTAGGATGCCTGGAGGACCACGAAAAAGCCTGGATGCAGTGCGCCAGCTGCCGTGGATAGGTTTATGAATAATTTGCAGACATCCCTAAATGTTCGAAAACTTACATATGCGATGATGCACAATTTTCTGAAGATATCCGGCGCTGGGGGCTCGAAGTTAAGTCTGTCCGGTACTAGGTGCCACTAGCAGTGGCGGCAATTTTTTGTACCAAAGTTTGAATAAAGTTTTTAACTTCATTTGTGCAGAGGTTGCATTTGAGTTAATTTACTTTGGTTTTAAACTTTGTTGACGTAATTATTTCAAAACAAAATTTACATTAATCCAAGCAGTTTTTTTTTATACTGTCCAAAAAGCTTAGGCGTCCGCCACTGGGGGACTTCCCCCCCTCGACACCTCGAAATGCATGGCGGATCTGCGCCGATCAGGCACGGACTTCGGCGCTCTAACAAAGCCCTCGCAAGATTGCCTCAGCCGCGACATCCACGGCCCTTCTTCGACTGAGTAAAGGACCCACTTGTCTAGCCCGAAGTCCATACCAGTCGAACACGTGTATGTTGCTACGATGTTGAAAAAGAGCTCGGGCCCCTCTTTCTCAGGGGCGTATAGCGTGAGGTCATTCATGTTAAAGGAATAGCTGATCCTGCGCTCAAGCTATCGGGGGTTTCCTTCTTTGTACCCGCAAGGCGACATGAAAGGGATAATCGTAAGACGCAAAACAGGCGGGTCTGAGAGAATCACCCGGATCATGGCCTGACCTGATTCGGCTATCTCTACACGGAAAAAAAACTCGTTCATCCAACCAAAATTCAGTTGGTTTAACAAAATGTATCTTTAAATACGGTCAACTTGATTTTTGATTGGCATAACAAACGTTTTGTTAATCTAACTGATAGTTTTAGTGGTGTGAACTGTAGCTTATTTAGCATGTCTGAACAACTGTTAAAACAACAAAATTTCGAGACAACAAAATGCATTTTGCACATTCAACGATTTCTTTTTCTCAGTGTAAGAAATTTCTACGCGGGATGTCTTATTATTATTACGATTACAGGATTTATTATTATTGTCGTTGGGATGATTATTATTATTATTAGCATGATCCTTTTTTGTTACGTTCATACCCTATTTTGATAAACAAAATTATATTTAAGCCTCGTTCTCGAGGTAACCCGTAGTAACATCTTTCGGTCTTTGCCGAACCACACGACTTTAGAGTTTTCGAAAGAAAGAATAGTCGGTTTCGTAGCACGGCCTGCATTTCTCTGTGCCGATCGTTCTGTTTTATTGTCTTTTCATGTGCCAACCGATCAACACGTTGTCACATTATCACGTTTTTTCTTCTTTTTAGATTGGGAAAAAACAAATGTTCGAAAAGTGTAAAGCAGCACAAGAAGAGGAGAATTGCAAAGAAAATGGACAAACTACAAGAAAAGTTGAGATGAATCACCCGGATCAATGAAAGTTGTTTGTCATCTACGGAAGAGATAAAATCGTTCCACTCGTGATCAGAAGGTACGCAGATAAAAGAAATCGGCCAACTCAGATCCTATATCATGGTCGAATGATTACCGATCACAGATTCAAGAACCGGGATTTTATCCGAAAGAGAGCAAAAAGTGGATAACAATGCGACTGTCGATCTCGAACCGACCGAGGGCAAAGACCTCTCAATATTTCCCGAACATAAACTACACGATACTACGCTCTTAGTTTTGGACAGAGACCCGTCAAAAGAGGCGACTTTGGGTAAGATTCATCCAATCTTAGCCAGTCGCTGGACAGTATGGGTACCTACGAAAACTAAAAGAGAAGAAATCGAGGGGTTACTAAAAAAATACCGACGTAAACTGAGTAACTGTATTCTAAAGGCACCAACATTAAACCCCGAGATTAGCGCTACGTCGACATAAACGCTATCAAAAACGGACCAACATTTCATAAATACTTAAGAGCCAGTTGGATCAGCATTAGGTGCACAGTGTGCAGCTATTGCAACAATCCTTGCTTCTGATCATGGAGTGGAAGTGGAGAAATTAGATCCGCTGGAAAAATTGTGTGAAGCATCCAAAATGTTCACTCAGGCCTTTTCGGGAATATTCACTATCGCATATTCAGGAACGATGCCTTACCTTATCGATCAAAGATAAGCAACAACATGGAGGAAGAAAAATCCTTTTAAAAACATACGCAATTAGACCTGAAAAAAACCTTTCACACAAGAACTAACACTCTTAAGTTTTAAGAGCCCGTCAGCTGTAAAACCACGCCCTTTGGTGGACAAATTACGAATATTATATCAACCACCGGAAACAGATAATCAGGTACACAACAGGAAGTACAAGAAAACGGCCGTTGAGTCAGATGAGACACTAGAGGCACTTCGAATAGCGGAAAATTTGACCAGCGCTTTAAAGAAACAGAAAAAGATAACATCCGATAGGGTCATTCTAGATCCTAACAAGGGTTAAAAATAGCATTCAAAACTAAGGTCACTCCATGTCAACCGCTACCAGAATCGTTCTGGTCAGATTCGGAGTCTAAAGATTCAGAAAACGAATTAAGCAAATTGATAAGGACGGGCATGATAGAAACATGAAAATCGGTATCGGACGAATTCCTCTCGAGATACTTCTTTATTGAAAAAGCTTCGGGCGGTAAACGGTTTATCTTCAATTTTTTAAATCCTAACGACATGATTTAAAAAATACACATTACAATGGAGGGCATTAAGACTGCTACCAGATTACTTTCACCTAAAAATTATATGGCATCCTTGGACATAAAAAATGCATATTTCCTCATGAGAGTTCACAAATCAAGTAGAAAAAAACTGAGATGTCGCCTTAAGGTAGACCGAGCGCGCGCTCTTGATTTCTATACATTTTGTTAAAATTTTTAACCAGACATTGTTCATATCATCATGCATGTTTGAGTGAAATTTCAGAACAGTTAAATTGGGAGATTATGGGTTTAACTATTTAAATTGGGAGATTATGGGTTTTTAAATTGCAACTTTTTACACCGCAGGGTCTGCATTGAATTTAAGACAGAATAATTTCCGGTAAAAAATATTTCTCCCCTATAATAAGAAGACATATGGCAACACCGCATCGTTCCACGTATTCAATGACGTAAGTTTGCGCGACATATTTAAAATAATATGGTAACACAAATTTTTATTTGGAAGTAAATTTTAATCGAACAAAGCTTTTCATTATTCATGAAATAATTAACACTTTTATTTTTTAATGAAGATAACATAAACCATATAAAATATTAATATTTATAACGCAAGCCATTTTTTTAATGATAAAAGTTTTTAACTTTAGAACCATGGTCATTTTTTTTTATCGAAATATTGAACAATACTGTTCGGCGGGGTTGCCATATGTCTTCTTATTATAGGGGACAACATTTTTTTACGGAGAATTATTCTGTCTATACTGAACGTTTTTAGAAAAACTGAATAGTAAAGGCAATCCAAACTTGTTCACTCTTTCCCTAACTAGTTTGCTATCTAAACATAATTTGTTTTCAAAATTTGTTAACACTATAGAATGGCACGACGAATTATGTGATCTGACTTTCGGTGAATGCAGGCCCTGCAGCGTTAAAAGTTGCAATTTAAAAACTCATTATTTCCGAATCTAAATAGTCGACTGTTCTAAAATTTCACTCGAACTTGCATAATAATATGAACAATGTCTGGTTAAAATTTGAACAAGATCTATAGAAATCAAGCGCGCGCGTTCGTTTTATCCTAAGACAGGATATACATTTACAACGATAAAAATCTATTTCTTTTTTTCCTCTTCTTTAAACGATGGAACTATTTGTGCACAGTATTTTCCCAAACTTTCAAAGCGAAATTCGAAGAACTACAAATATTACAGCCCGCCAACGCTGTACCTCGCCGCGCGATTTCGGAGCGCGCGCTGCAGGTAGAAGCAACAGCGCAGAGGGGCAGGCAGAGATAGGCAAAAAGTAATGAAAGTAATAACTAACAATTACTATTATTGCTGTTATTAATAATTTAATTACTTTGTAACATATTACTTAAGTAATTAGTTACCACCAGTACCTAGTGCAATTTAATTCAAATTCTATGTAAACTTCGAACGTGTTTTTCTAAAAACTGAATTTTCGAAAGTGGCGTGCAGGGTTACCCACAAACTATTAAGCTGATTGAGTTGAAACTTGGTAGAAATGTCGATAATATTGCCACCTTCTAATTGACGAGAAATGCTTCGAAAAATTAGAGTAAAAACTATTTTAATCCAAATTGTACAGAAATTTTGCGTGACATTGTTTTTTTTTGTAAATACTTTTTATTCTCTTAAATTTGATTTGAAAATGACTTTGATTTAAAACAAATTTTGAATTTACTTCAAATCAAAGTCTACGGGAAGCTAGACTGCATGCCGCTTCGTAACTCCCGCGGCAACCTTCCTGTAACATTTTGCCACAGCTATGCCATTTCGATGATGGATGAATTTGAAAAAAAATGGTTTTGTATACTTAAATATACTATTACAGACAGTTTGATAAATGTAGAATAATCATTTCTTACTTTTTGAAAACCCTCAAGATTGGTTAATTATTTCTATTGTCGAGTCTACAGTACAGTCGTGCTGTATATCGAACCCCGAAAACATTATTGCTTGTTTGGCCATATACAAAATTCTGATTTATCTTGAAATATTTTTTAATTTTATTTAACGAATCCTTTTATTATATTTTTTTCAATTGAAATGTACAAAAAAAAGTGAAATAACTTTTTATAAAATAGCCAAGCAAGTTTACTAAAAACGTAAACAAAATTGTTAAACCTTAAAACTAATATTTTCCTAAATATTTCATTTTTATTTAAAACATCACATTACTATTATAACAAGAAATTGGTAGTACCATTATATAAAAATACAACGTATTTACCACATAAGTACACTGGAAATGCTGTGCAACGGCTTGGCGTGCATGGTTAAGAGAAAAAGCTCGGGAAGATACACAATATATATATATATATATATATATATATATATATATATATATATATATATATATATACATCCTGTAACAACGCATCAACTGCCAGTGTTATCAGCAATGCGATTTTCTGCACCTTGCGCTAGTGTAATTCGGACAAGATTACATTGATATATAGTGTTATCGGTGTATATATCGGTCCACACAATTCACGTGACCGTGTCAGAGCTACGTTATATGAACTATTGACAAATATTCGGAAAAACCATCGAATATAGCGCAATGAGTATCCGGAGAGATACTCAGATATTTCGTTTTTCACCAGCAAGTGAAAAGCACCGTAATTCGACCTTTAAACTTGCCGATGCTGTGGCCTGGAGACGGATACAATACACAAAAAGACGGATCAATACACAAAAGTATATACGGAATATATTTCACGTAATGTATAAAGTTGTCTGATAGAGGAGAAAGTATATACTTAACGTATCGTGTCGTCTAGGGGAACATCACTGATTTGATCCATACTTTGCGGGATCACAAAATTTGATTTCCAGTTGCATAACAAATTGCAGCAGTCTATGTTTTTCCAACCTGAGAGTTAAATAGTTGGAATGACAAAATCCTTCGCCGAGCTTTTTTTCTTAACCATGCACGCCAATTCGTTGCGAAGCATTTCCAGTGTACTTATGTGGTAAATACGTTGTATTTTTATATAATGGGAATACCAATTTCTTGTTATAATAGTAATGTGATTTTTTTAATAAAAATGAAATATTTAGGAAAATATTGGTTCTAAGATTTAACAATTTTGTTTACGTTTTTAGTAAACTTGCTTGGCTATTTTATAAAAAGTTATTTCACTTTTTTTGTACATTTCAATTGAAAAAATATAATAAAAGGATTCGTTAAATAAAATTAAAAAACATTTCAAGATAAATCAGAATTGTGTGTATGGTCAAACAAGCAATAATGTTTTCGGGGGCATTTTGTTACTTGGCGTTCTTTTTTTACTTTTTAAAAGTTTTTAAAGGGGATTTCATATTTTTTTGAAAGGGGAGAAATCTTTTTTCTTTCTGCGCCAGTTCGAAGAGGAGTGAATTCAAATATGTTTTCATTACTTGGCATCCTTTTTTTCAAACTTTTTCAAAGATTCTAAAAGGGTAAGATTTAAACAGATAGTTAAAAAACAGGACACGTCGTTTCTGAAACCTTGTATATTACCAAATGCTATAAATATATTTTTTTAAGTCTTCACTCCCCTCCACTATTAAATCGACGTATTTGCAGGGTGACCTATTAGTGAAATATTTATTCATACTTCGCTTATTTGTATTCACATGCATGCATCACAAATATTCTCAACATACAAATAAATTCACAGAAAAAATTGTGAATATTCACAAAAAATGTGAATATTTACAAGAAATCCTGTGAATCAAAAAAATTCACACCAAAATCTGTGAATGCAAATGTATTCACAAAAAATTGTAAATACAAAAAAAATCACAAAATGAGTTGAGAATTTGTTCGTATTTAAGACACATTAAAATCAAATTCACGATGATTAGATTGAAATTTACACCAAACGTGAGTTCTTACGTATTTTGAGAAAACATTGCGTCGCGGCAAAGAAATTTTTGCAAAAAAAGTAGTGAGTTTCAAATATTACATCATAAATATGAAAAAATCCATAAAATGAGTTGTGAATTTTCTCAAGTTGAAGAAAATTAAAATCGAATTCACGACAATTATATTAAAATTTACACCACAAGTGAGTTCTTATATATTTTGAGAGAAAACATTGTGTTGAGGCAAAGGAAGTTTCGCACAAAAAGTTTTGTGCAAATATTACTTGCCTCGAGGCAATGTTTTCATCTCAAAATGCGTACGAACTCACTAATGGTGTGAATTTTAATCTAATCATTGTGAATTTGATTTTAATTTGTCTTAAATATGAAAAAATTCACAACTTATTTTGTGAATTTTTTTGTATTTACTATCTTTTGTGAATACATTTGCATTCGCAGATTTTTACATTGCTTTCCCTTTCCCTTTCCCATTTCACAATCCTGTGAATTTTCTTTAATTCAAAGGATTTTTTGTAAATATTCACTTATTTTGTGAATATTCACAATTTGTTCTGTGAATTTATTTGTATATTCAGTATATTTGTGTATACAATTGTTCTTGTATGCATGCATGTGAATACAAAAAGTGAAGTATGAATACATTTGTATTTATATTCACATGAAAATCACGATGTGAATAAATTCGTATTCGTATTTATAAATAGAATTAATCTCAACTCTGTACCTCTTAATGTTTTACTTTTTGATATACCGTCTCCATGTTTCATGAATTGCGCTTTGTTTGTTGCAGCAGGAGAAAACTCTTAATTAAAAAAGACTAGAGATAAATAAATAAATTTTTTACGAAAATCCAACTTCATTGCACTATTTTATTTTCGTGTTCAGCGAGCGGAATGCGAATCGATTGGTTCATTCTAAACAAAAACCGGATGCACTCGGATAACGCGTCACATTTACCCTGCGGGAGGCTGCTCAAGTACACGTCTTTCCTTATATAGTTAAGAAGCTTCGAGTCAAGTGATGAAATGTTACCATTTGTTCAAATTCACATAGTGGATTCGTTATCATATACTGAATGCACCCTTCAAATTTTAATATCTCATTTTAATAATTTTGAATTGAATTTTTAATTTAATAATTTAATTTTTAATTTGAATTGAACAAACAGTTTTTACATAAGAAGATCCCTAGACTCATGCCGATCGGCAGTTTTACACACGGAATAGTGTGAAAAATGTTAAGGATGTTATGAAAAAATGTCAAATCATTCAGTACATTATCAAAATTGTCACCCAAAAATTAAATGATCTGTCTACGGCATTTATTAAATATTGACTTTTATGTAAATGAAGACGTCAGTTTTTCTCCCGGCGACGAAACGGAGAGGTGGAGCGTG